>CM045733.1:26885000-26925000 GCA_024760905.1 Plotosus lineatus | reverse complement strand
TTTTGAAGATGGCATTTAATGTGTGTATGTGGTGTGAATTTAGTAAGTATTAGAGTAAGACTTAGACATAATTCATAACAAATATCTCCCTTCAGAATATGTCTTATTAGGTCTTAACTTCGGCAAGATATGTATGGGGGTGATTGGCATCTCTGTTTGTTTTTCACAACTCGAACATGAGCTGAGGATATGTGGGCCCATCTTGGCTCATATTCTTGTGAACTCTAGTGATTGTATTCCCTTCTTGTGACTTTGTTTATTTCTGTTTCCTGCCCCTGAGTTATCTTTAAACTTGAAACTTTTTTAGATTAAATGAATATATATATATATATATATATATATATATATATATATATATATATATATATATATATATATATATATATATATATATATATATATATATTTTTTTTTTTTTTTTTTTTTTCCCTCTGATCTGCATTTACTTTTTGTATTAGTATGAGATGATGTTGTAGTGGTTAGGCTGCTGGGCTCATGATCAGAATATTTTGGGATTGAATCCCTATTAGACTGCCACTATACCAGTGCTTCTCAAATAGTGGGGTATTATGCCGGGGGGTGGGCGCGGTGTGATACCGGGGTAGCGCGTATGACCCTGGGGAACATGCTTTTCTGGAATTGTGTATGAGAATTAAGTGTAATTGCACCTCTACGCCACTTGTTGGCAGTGGCGCTCTCATTATCACGCTATGGTGTAGTGGTTTTTCGTACGAGCAATCAATATGAAGTGCAGTAAACAACCCCTCAAGAAACAACACGGAAAAATTTCTAACAGGAACGAAGAGAAAGATGGAGAGGGATGGAGATATTAAGACATAAGTAAGTCAAATGAGTTTAAATAAGGATGTATTTTTTAAATTTTAGGCGCATTGGTGCACTTCTAAATCTTTTAAATTGCAGATTAAAAAACAATGTTAGTTAAGTTTTTCTTTGTTGTAAGTTAAACTATATTTCTTTCTTTTTTGTTTTCAATGTTATGCAGAGGAGTACTATTAACAATTTTCTAGACAAATAATACTATTTATAGTCGCTCGTGGTGTGATGGGGGCGTGAATTGTTTTTTTTTTTTTTTTTTTTTTTTTTTTTGTTCCTAGCGGGGGCGCCACAGAAAATAATTGAGAAGACCCCTGGGCACGGTTTTAACCCAAAGTGTGCCTCAGGCCACTCAGCAGTATTAATGAGTACCAGTAAAAAATACTGCGAAGGTAAGTTACGATGGACTAGCGTTCCATCTAAAAAGTGATAAACTCCTAGTTGCTGCATGGAAACCGGGGATAAGCATCAGCCTAATAAGCTAGGTGATTAAACAAACAAACAAACAAACAAACAAACAAACAAAAAACAAAACAAAACAACATACCTGCTTAAAGTATGGGATGCATTTTTTTGCCCATGTTTTGTATTTCTCCTTCAAATAGAAAAAGCCAAAGTAATTTTGGAGTAAGGAAAAGGCTGTCAAATCTTAACAAGTTTGCACTTTTTTCCATATTTGTTTTGTTTCCATAATAATTACACGACAAAACTGCTGAAATGTGCAAAAAGCTTTATTTTCTCTTTCAGCTCTGACAGTAGATTGAGCTTTTTAAGGTTTACATTAACATTCCTGTTTTGTGTGCAGTGGTGGCAGTGGTGGTCTAGTGGTATAGGGTTAGGGTTAGGATCGCTGATCCTAAGGTTGCGGGTTCGAGTCCCCACAGGGTTGTCTCTGTCCCCCCAGTGTAGCTAACTGGGTTATCAAGGGCGGGCCATGTCTGTCACTGTCTATGGTGAAAGGCATGTAAAAGAACCACTGCTCACCTTCGTAAAGAGTAGCTGCAAAGTCGTCAGCGTGTTTCTGTCCCTTGCTAAAAGGGTTGTGTCAGGAAGGGCATCCGACGTAAAAACCTCTGCCAAATCAAATGTGCAAATCATTCGCTGTGGCGAACCCTGAGGAAGGGGAAAAAGCCGAAAGGAAATCATCATCATCAATCATCATCACTAACATTCCTGTTTTGTGCATTAATGTTTCTATAGTAACAGCTCAATATAATGTAAGACATTCTCCACGTAAGACTAATAATGAATGGATTATTAATGTGTTATTGAACGAAGAGAATATACAGTATTTCCATCTTTAAAATATGAATGTGTTGTAGTATTTATGCAACTCTATAAACTGTATTTATTTGCCTTATTAACCATAACAGAGGGAGACTGGTAAGAGAATGACTGTTTAGAGCTGCTTTAGCCCATGTTAGAACCAGAATGAATTCACCTCACAGACGTTTCCCGACATTAAATGTAACAGTAAACGGAATGAAATGTCGCTCATGAATAAATTATTAATTGTAATCAGTGGAAAGTTGATGCAGTATAAGATAATAATAAAACTCATTTGCTATGTCTTTTTACAGGAAAATAATTAACATTGAAATGATAACAATAACTCCATCGCACCACCTGCACACCACCATCATCATTGTTTTTCATTTTCCTATAACATCATATGTTATCATAATGTATTGGTTGGGCTTTTTGTAAAGGATCAACAAATGTTTTGGCAGTGTGAAATTCAATAAGTAAAAAAAAAAAAATCATGAAAACAGTAAATCGGCTCAGTTCATATGAAAGTGTGATCTATCTCTTGCAATGAGTAAAGATAACACCGTTTTTTATTTCTCAGCTCTTTCCCGGTTTAAGTATGGGTTTAGGTAATACTTTACAATAAAAATCATTATTTTCATTCTCTCTATATTGGGTTAGGGGTGGTGTAGTCATTAGTATGTCTGCCTCACAGCAAGCAGGTCCCGTGTTTATGACCTCGGGAAGCCGATCAAAACGAGGGAAATTTATCTCTTTACCCAAACAACACGCGCAGTCTGTGGCTGTTGTTATAATCCAATAAAATTGGAGTTTGAAGCTATCGGACCCGCCCACACAGTGGAATACAGAAAGGATTGGCTCTCCGCTACGTGTCACAGTGACGTGGAATTGAAAATAGATGTATAGATTTAAATGCGTGAGATTTATTCATCTGTTTTTGTTTGGCGTGAGTGTATTTGGATGGAAATTCGACATACGACCATATCGATTTACGACCGGTCAGCCAGAACCAAAAGCGGTTGGAAGTCAATGACTGTCTGTCTATATTTGTATGTATGTATATATATATGTGTATATATACTTATTTGTATGAATGTATGTATATATATATATATATATATATATATATATATATATATATATATATATATATATATATAATAGGTGTTGGACATATTTAAAAAATCTAAGAATATCACAGAGATAATTATGATGAAATATCACACTGAATGGAACATGACAATATAAAAAACTAAAACTAGAAAATTTTTGAACATGCTTGAGCCAATCAGCTACAATGAATGTTATTCATCTGAACCGTGGTGACTGCTGATACATTTACAAATAATTTTGGCATCTAAAAGGTTAGAACAGGCTAAAAATGTTCAAACATATTCTTCACAAACGTGGCTTTTGTTGAAGCAGCACAAGGTAAAACCATGCCAGACAGTGGCTCGTAACACTGTCACCTGTGTTTCTTCCCAATTGGTGAGTAGGTCCAGATGGGTGTGTGTAGCTAGTAGGCTGGCTATAGTAAGTATTTCTATTTCTGTGACATACTCTCCGTCTTGTGCGATGTTGCTGACATCTCCATAATCTTCCCGTGCTGCAAGTCTGTTGAACATGGTGTTGTTCTCCTTCATGTACTGGATGGTGAGGGCCTGGAGAATGCTGTGGTTTGTCTAGGCACCTGTGAGGGAGTAGGAGATGGTCCGGAAGAAACAGTTACCATTACCACTCATGGTAATGGTGTTGACTGGCTCTTCTTCATGACTTATGGTCTTCTCAGCTGGTGATGGTGGGAGCTTCTTCCGGATCCTGAATCCTAGGACCTTGGCATGCTCAGATTGCCACTGAGCATCAACTGGGTTGAATATCAGTGGTGGGGCCAGAGTGAAACCAGTCTCCATGCAGTCAGGTCTCTATCAATCCTATTTAACATTTTCTGGTTTTCTAGTTTATTTTATATTGTCATATGCCATTCAGTGTATTTCATCATGATTATCTCTGTGGGATATTGTATAATCTGTTACATACCTAAATATATATATATATATATATATATATATATATATATATATATATATATATATATATATATATATATATATATGTGTGTGTGTGTGTGTGTGTGTGTGTGTGTGTGTGTGTGTATTTGGACATGCACAGAGGATGGATAGTGAATATATTGGTAGTAGGATGCTGAGGTTGGAACTACCAGAGGAAGACCAAAGATGAGATTTATGGATATGGTGAAGGAGGACATGAAGGTAGTTGGAGTAAGAGTAGATGATGCAGAGGATAGGGTGAGATGGAGGCGGATGGCTTGCTGTGGCGACCCCTGAATATGCGACCGCGTTTGGTTCTGGCAGACCGGTCGTAACTCGATCTGGTCGTATGTCGAATTTCCATCAAAATACACTCACGCCAAACAAAAACAGATGAATAAATCTCTCACATTTAAATCTATACATCTATTTTCAATTGCACATCACTGTGACACGCAGCGGAGAGCCAATCCTTTCTGTTCTCCACTGTGTGGGCGGGTCCGATAGCTTCAAACTCCAATTTTATTGGATTATAGCAACAGCCACAGACTACGCGTGTTCTTTGAGTAAAGAGATTAATTTCCCTCATTTTGATCAGCTCATTTCCACAAAGCCAAGCAGAGCTGGCAAGCAAACACAAAAGGACAGACATGGAAAAACTTCAACCTGCAGACCAGCTGATTACCAAAACTTGGGACGCGCTTCCTGTCATAAACACTGCAGCGTGTGAGTCCAATAAAATTAGAGTTTCAAGGTATCGGACCCGCCCACACAGAAAGAATTGGCTCTCAGCTTTGTGCCACAGTGACGTGGCATTGAAAGGAGATGAATAGATTTGCTCAGAGCAGTTAGAAAGTGAAACTGCATCATCTCCTGCTTGGCCTTTTAAGATACTGGCGCTGCCGGCAGTGCAAACAACTGTCGTATACGACACTCGTGCTGCACTGCCATGAATCATGCTTCACCACTTTTGTGGTCATAAAGTCGATCAGTCGTAACTCGCATAGATCGTAAGCCGACGACTCACTGTATATACAGTTGGCCCTCTACTTACGAAATTAATCCGTTCCAGAGCCTTTTTCGGAACCTGGAGTTTTCGTAAGTAGAGGCGGATTTTACATATAAAATGCATCATTCGTTCCAAGGCTCCCAAGATTGCTCCATAAACCCTTTAAAAATGATAAAAGTACATGATTTTGTATGAAATATGTATGAAATAAGTGTTAAAAGTAAAAGGAAATTATTTATTAAACCATTTAAACATTTTATTAACATATTAAACCATTTTATTAACATATTTATTAATTAAACCATTATTAAACATTTTTATTAACGCACATACAGACATACAACACTGTCTCTCTCTCTCTCTGTCTCTCTCTATCTCTCTCTCTTTCACCCGTGCACGCACACACACACACACACACACACACACACACACACACACACACACGCACACACACACACACACACACACACACACACACACACACAACAATTTTTCTCTCTGAACTCTTTCGGCCATACTCCTGTGCGATTTCGCTCAACCGCATCCCGCTTTCGTATTTTTTTATTATCTCTTCCTTCACTTCGATTGTTAATGTTCTTCTTTTTTGTGTCACCGGGAATCACTTTCTTGGGGTCCATGATGGATAATGGAATATAACGCTGCAATGATCAATCTCAAAAAAAAAAACTCACGAGCCAACATTCCTGTTCAACTCTTCTTCACGCGTGTGACAAACAGGAAGTCTGGGTACAGGAAATATGGGTACAGTTTGGCTCCCTCCTGGCCAATGGGAGGCCAGCGGGATGGGATGTTGGGAGACAGCCAATGAGAGAGCAACTCACGCATTGTTTGAAATTTTGAATGGCATGTTTGAATTTTTGAATGGCGCGTTTGGCGCTTTTCGTAAAAAGAGGTTGTTTTCGTAAAAAGAGGATGAACATTTAGGAAAATTATTTTTGTAACTTGGATTTTTCGTACCCAGAGGTTTTTGTAAGTCGAGGGCCGACTGTATCTGTCTATTAAAAAATATATAAAAATGTAATCTTTCCCTAAATTTGGAGGAGGGGGGGGTCTATTTTCTGCAGCGGAATAAGGACTCCCGGTGTCTCAGTGTCTATGGTGTAAAACATGTAAAAGAACCATTGCTGACTTTTGGCTAGAGTAGAATGCATAGCCGTCAGCGTGTTTCCGCCCTGCGATGGCCTGGCGAGCTGTCCAGAGTGTACTTTGCCCTCGCCCGTAGTCAGCTGGGATGGGCACCAGCTTCCCCTCGACCCTAATTAGGATTCAGCAGTTACAGAAAATGAATGAATGAACTTTGCTTTCCTCCCACAATCCCAACACTTGTGCATTAGGTGAACTGGATGTTTCAATTTGTCCACAAATGTGACTATGAATGGTTGTGTATGTGCTGCACTGTGATGATCTTGCAATCTGTTCAGGGTATACCCCGCCTTTGACCAGTGGTGGCAGAGATAGGCACCAGCCTTTCCATTATCCTAATAGGATTAATTGGCTAGGCAAATGACTATATGGGCAAAAATATATTGAGTGGAGTACTGTTATGCTAGTGTGGGGTTTTTCTGTTCTAAAAATATTTTGTAATATGTTTTTAAAAAATGCTGTAATAATGTCCCACCCTGTCCTCAGCAGGGTTTCTTAGGTCCTTGCACATGTTCCTTTACCCCCCAAATTCGAGTTCAATTTTCAGCATGACCAGGTTCTTATTCATGTACTTATCATAAGCATGATTGCTGGAAGGGTACACGACGGTACAGAAAAGAAAAATGTCCTGAAGTCCTCCAGAGTAGGCTTGCACTGGGTCAAATTAGGTCTGACTGAAAGAAAAAATCTTTATATATTTTCTGACATCCAGTGCCAAAATATGGTTGGTAAGTTAACCTTGTGCTTATAAATAAAAAGGTGAGTAAATAATAATAATACAATTGTAATTATATGTTTTTTTCTCTTTGCAAAGGGCACATGACTGAATTCCTCATGCTGTGTTAAGCAAATCATTTGAGCGGTACTGTCCGAACTCTAGAGAGACATCCTTAGTTCACTGAAAATAGCTGAATCTTTTCTTTCCTTTTGTATGTGGCTTAAAACCTAGTCTTACTTTGCAGCTTTGGCAGCTCTGCTGTATGAGAAGGTTAAGAGATGACGTGTCATTGATTGGAAATTCTGTCCATTTGCCTTAATCAATTCATCACTCAAAGCCGATTCCAGCACTTAGCGTTTTCTGCCAATTCCCACACCGAGCACTTGCCTACAGAGCAAATGTAATATAAAACTTGAAAAAGAGAGATGAAATAGTTTAATATGTTTTTTTTCATCTCAAGTGCCGAGATTCTTATACTGATATTTAAATATCATGAACAGGACTGAAGCAACGAGTCAGCATAATCGCTGAAACATTTTAACTGACGCAGCATTTTATATGAATTATATCCATTTGCCTTTTTGTTTTCTGAACATTTTTCCATCCAAATAATAAATGCTTAACCTCAATACTCAACATTTTGGCTGCGTGCGTGACATTGTATTTAGCTTTTAGCTTTAGTCGACACTACAGTTTGTAAAATCATGGTGGCTTTACTGAAGTCTAAAGTATGAACGTACGGAGTGATTTGCCCATGGTGCAAGCTTGCATTGGCATAACCAGCAGCATCAGTGCAATACACACACGCACCTAAAGAGGTGTTATTTACCTATTACCTATTCTTCTGTAGACAACTACCTATGTATCTGTTGGGTTTTTTGCTTTGGTGTTTCTTCTGAGTGCTCCCAATTTTTCTAAAGTTAAGCTCAAAATTTCTGAGAAACGCACCAGAAGTAACATACAGTAAAACCTCCGCTGACGAACGCTTAACATCACGAACTTTTCGCCTCAAGAACATTAAATTTGCGAGCATATTGTCTCTGCTGACGAACTAGTTTTCGGCGGACGAATCAAACCACGCGGTCGAACAGCGCCACGGTGGCGGCCACGAGAAGCTGACGCACGCTCACGGCGTCACAGTTCGTCACACCCCTTTCTTTGAATGCGGAAGTGGTTTGTGTTTGCTCGACATTTTGGACCATATTGAGTGTACTTTTGCTATTATGGGACCGAAAAAGACCCCACCACAGGCGGAGATCATTGAAAAACACGAATGAGGTGTGCGTTTGTGTGACTCAGCGTCCCAGTACCAGTACGCTAAGTCTACCACCATCCTTAAGAACAAGGAAGCTATTAAGGGTGCGTGTGTGGCTAAGGGTGTTTCCAAACAGTAGGCGTTTCCAAACACTCCTTCCAAACAGTAAGTCCCTCCCTCCCTCCTCCTCCCACTCCATTCCATCAAGCCATCAACTACCATCACAGAGGTAAATAAAATGACTTTATTATACAGTACAGTTTATTTCTTTAATTACAATACAATAGCACATTTATTATACATAAAATAAGGTATATTTTTGTGTAGTTTTAAGGCTTATTTAGTAGAAAATTATGTTTTATGGGGACCTGGGAACGGATTATTCTCATTTTAATGGTTTCTTATGGGAAATAAATGTTCGGAAGACGAACTTTTCGCCTTACACACACTTTCTGGGAACCAATTATGTTCGTGAGCAGAGGTATCACTGTACATTTCACAGAATAAATGTTTGAGAAGTCATGTAGGATGATCTATGCTTATTCTTTTCTGGTTGATGGCGCCAGTGTGTTTTAGGGTTGTTGGGTTTTATAGAGCAAATTATTCTGTTTATGCTATTATTTTAAACATATTTCCTTGAATAGGTATGGATGACATAAATGTTTACTTTTAAAATGTAAAAATAGTGGTCAGTAAACAGTGCTTATAGATGGTATGACAATGACAAAAATCACTAAGATGATCAAATAAAACAACTAAATAAAAGAAAATACATAATAATAACATTAATCACAACAGTAAGACTAATGAAAGTAATAATAGTAATATATTAATATGGTGATGTCATAATATATATAATTAAACAACATAAATACATAATACATAATACATATAATTAAACAAGATAAATTAACATTTTTACTCATCACACAAAATATTATGAACAATAAAGTGTATTTCAATGGAGTAAAAAATGAGGACACCCTACCCTCCTAATAACTAGTGTTACCCACTTTGGCTGAAAAAACTTCAGTGAGTCGCTTCTTGTAGCCATCTACCAGTCTCCGACATCGATCTGAAAAAAGTTTGCCCCAGTCCTAAGTGCAGAATTCTTTCAGCTGTGAGGTGTTTGAGCTGTTTATTGCATGCACAGCCTATTTCAAGTCATCCCACAGCAGCTCAATGGGGTGAAGATCAGGGTTTTGACTGGGCCATTCCAGGACGCCCCCATTTCTTAGTTTTCAGTCACTCCTTGGTGGAGTTATTGGTGTGTTTTGGGTCATTGTCATGTTGCAGAGTCCAGTTCTGCTTCAGCTTTAATTTTTTTTACAGATGGTTTTACATGCACCCTCTGATACACAGTAGAATTCATGGTGGATTCTATGGTGGTGAGCTGACCAGGTCCTGCTGCAGAAAAGCATCCCCAAACCACAGCACTTCCACCTCCATGCTTCACAGGGGGTATGAGGTTCTTTCCCTGAAATGCTGTATTTGCTCTGGGTGTGAACTTGCTTGGTCAGCCAAACCTGTGCTTGGTGGCAGTTGTTTTGAATGCCCTCCACTTGTAAACAATTTCCGGATGGTGAAATGGCTGATGCCAAATTCTTTTGATATCTTTTTGAATCCCTTTCCAGGCTCATACGCAGCCACAATCTTCTTTCCGAGGGCCTCAGACAGCTCTTTGGATCTCACCATGGTGCTCAGTCTCACTTCAACAGGGGCACATCAAACTAAATTTCTGAGGTTTAAATAGGGCAAGAATTCTTCAAAATTGTGGGTAACGATGTTCTGATCATGTGCACCTGATCTGTTACAACTGTGTGTGATTTATAGCCATTTTAAGTGGGAAAATATGTGGGGTTGTCCTATTTATTTCCTCTATTGAAATATGTATTGTTGTCTACATAATTGTTTGATGAGTAAAAATGTGAATTTATGTTGTTTAATAAGAATTAACAGTTAATTCACTGTCTTTTACAGAAATAAATAAATATTGTTATGTGAACAGTTATTAAGAGAGTTAACTATTCAATGGGATGTCCTATTTTTCATATGACTATATATATATATATATATATATATATATATATATATATATATAGTAGAGTCGCATTGTACATGTAAAACGCGTGATTCCTTCCAAGGCTCCCATAATTTTCTTTTACTTTTAACACATATTTCATACATATTTCGTACAAAATTGTTGTACTTTTATCATTTTTAAAGGGTTTATGGGGTAGTCTTTACCCCATAAACCCTTTAAAAATGATAAAAGTACAACAATTTTGTACGAAATATGTATGAAATATGTGTTAAAAGTAAAAGAAAATTATTTATCAAACCATTTAAACATTTTATTAACATTAAACCATTTTATTAACATATTTATTAGGGGCGGTTCAACATTTTTAACATTTTCCCAAGTGTACAGAGAGTACTCTTTTTTTACCCCCCCCCCCCCCCCCCTCCGAAAACGTACAAATAAATGTTGATGATCTCTCGGCAGGATTTTTTAATAAAATATTAAACAAAACAATGGTCAAACCTCTTTTATAAAATAAATCAATGTATTTCCTTGATCAATACCTCTTTTATACACCAGTCAAATAATAATGAAATCAATAAAAAATTATACTTTTAAAGAATTCTTTTTAATGACACCTGCTTTAATATTAATATTAATACATTTGGTTTTAATAGTAAAAATGACATTGTTTTTAATAATATTATTTTATATTAAAATATAATTGAAAATGTTTGCATTTTTTATTGGTCATTGGCTTTTGGACGACCACGCTTCAGTTTGTGATCAGCTGCCTTTTGATGTTTCAACAGCTGATACCAGGTTGGGTAATAATCATAAATAAAACATTGCACACACAGCGGTTTTGTTTTATGTGCTTGTCGTATAGTAAGTTATCGACCCGAAAGCCGCCACTGCTAAGTGCCTGTCTATACAAAGTTACTGTGACATCACTGGGTTGGTACAAAGTGCCACATGAAATATAGTGCATGCATGTCACAGCATATTATATGATATAAACAACATGGAATCTCACACCAACAACACGCACAGTTTTTCAGCAGAATACGATTCATCTATTAAGAAGACAAATCAAATATTATACCAACACATTCTCAAATATATTTCAAACTGCATCTGCAAGTACATGTGATAAATACATTTACAAATTGAGCTAAAGTTATTTATCTATTCAAAAGCACAAACAAAAATATTAATACATATTTACAGCACAAAAACATACTATTAATTTTATTAAAGTACTGACCATTAGGCTGCAGATCCAGGCTGGATGGCTTATGATTATTTTAGCCATTCATTCTCTGTGCGTCAATGTTTGTGTTCTAACACATGTGCAGGAGCCGGAGGCGGGACTAACAAACTGTGCTTTATTCTCACACTTGCACTTTGTTTGATTGACAGTGTTCAGCAATTATTGCTTACTGATAATATTATGTTTGTTTCTTGGTCAGCTCGGTCTTGCACATGCGCAGTGCCTGTTACACGTTAACTTCCGGTTTACTTCCTGATTCGAGTCATGCGGAACTTATCTCCGACTTTCTCTTCAATAACAGTCATTAAGTTTATAAGATTATGAATACACATAATTTCTTGTCTAGCGTAACTCAACTCCTGCTGTGGGGGGGTGCACGTCCCCAGCCTCCACCCTTGCGTAGCCTTAAACTTTAAAAGCTTTAAGCGTTAACACCGGTGTTATGTCAAGCAGAGCGAATCAAACGACGTTCGTTGATGTTGTTGTGCATATACCGATCTTAGGTGGTTGGCAAATTGCGCATTGAGAGTTTCAAACGTACACGCACAAAAAAAAAAATTTAAATATTCACGAGCGCATGTTAATCGATATTTTTATAATATTAAAAAGCGTACACAGACATCTTACCTCCCACCCCCCTAGCGTACGTTTTGTACGCTTAGGAAAATGTTGAAAATGTTGAATGACCCCTTAATTAAACCATTATTAAACATTTTTTATGAACGCACATAGACACACAGACACACACACACACACACACACACACACACACACACACACACACACAACACTGTCTCTCTTTATCTCTCTCTAGCTCTCTCTGTCTCTCTCTGTCTCACACACACACACACACACACACAACACTGTCTCTCTCGCTCTCTCTTTCTCTTTGAGTGTGTGCTCTGCCGAAAGCGGGCTCCGCCCACGCGCAGCCGACAGAGCTTTTGAGACGGGGTGTTGTATTTGAAGTGGAATTACCTGTTTGAAAGATCTGAGGTCTGGATACAATATTAACTTGCTTCCTCGAGAGATCAGAGGTCCGGATTCAATATTAACTTTCGTCCTTACGAGATCGGAGGGCTTGTGAAGCCACCCACTTCCATGCACAAAAATGCTTCGTGGCCGAATGTGGAGCTTTTGAGACAGGACGCGGCTCATCTGGACCTCCTCAAATAAGCTGCAATGAGTACAGTACTCTCAAAACTCTCAAAACTCACTAAACTCACGAACCAACAGTACATCTCTCCTTTGCGTGTGTGTCAAACAAGCTTATGGGTACAGTACTATGGAGATTCAGCTCCCTCCTGGCCAATGGGAGGCCAACGGGGCGGGATGTTGGGAGACAGCCAATGAGAGAACAACTCGCGCATTGTTTGAATTTTTGAATGGCGCGTTTGCCGCTTTTCGTAACAGGTTGTTTCGTATACAGAGGGTGAAAATTTTGGAAAATGTTTTTCGTAACCTGGATTTTTCGTATTCAGAGGTTTTCGTAAGTAGAGGGCCGACTGTATATGTTTCGCTCAGCATGGTTCTGTTAATATAATGTCAAAATGCTTATAATTTGTTTGGCTGTGTGATTTGGCATGAACAAAGCTAGTGAGTAATAAAAAATACCCCTTTTACTCAGACAGAACTTAATACTTGCCGAATTCGTGATTAATGGATAAGTAAACAGACAAATGTGGGAGGTGGGTGTAGTAGTTAACATCGTCACCTCACAGCAAAAAGATGCCGTGATTAAACTTTGTAGTCAGATGGCTGGCTTTCTGTGTGCAGTTTCTTGTGTATTCCATTCATTATTTATGGGTTTATCTTGAGACCCCTGGTTTCCTCCAACAGCCCCAAAATGTGTGAAGTTCTTTAAAGGTTTTTCTATTTTGACCATAAGTGTGAATGTGAGTGTGGATGAATGCTGTTCTCTGTATTAACCCAATGAGAGATTACTCTCTCACTCAGAGTCAGCTGGGATTGGCTCTGGCACACATGCGACCCTGACATATAAGCATTACAGGTAATGGCTGGAAGAAAGTAAACAAATATGAAGATGAGCTTGCTGGAGCTTGTTTGGGGAGAATTCACACTAAAAGTGTTCATGTTGTTTAATGTGTCGATAGGTTTTACTATTGTTTGAACTTGACCTAGATTAAATGGGAATTTTATCTTCACTGCCAGTTCCTCCATTTTTATATTCAGAGTACAAGTCTGGCAAAAGAATTTCAGAGCATTGTTTTTCAGATATTCCCATCAAAAAATAACTGATATAAAGGTATCCCTTAAATCAGCTGCAATACTTCAGTTTATAATGGTTCTACCTGTAGCTGGTGTAAGCAACATCTCTTTAAAATCCCCTGTGCTGTCTTTGTATTCTAAGTTTGAATGAATCACACAAACCATGCCCTTGAAGGAAACCCAATAATTGCAACATCACATCCTGAAATTGTAATTGTGTTCCTTAGCTAACTTGTGAACTTTTACTTCCCTGCACAAAGCAACAAGAAGGGAGTTTCTTTTTCCATTATGCACTCTAAAACTTTTAGGACTCCTTGTGGAGGCTTGTGAAAAGAATAAATAGAAGAGTGTGTTAGAGTGATGTAATTGCGCATGAATTTAAGCTTGAGAGACGTTTTAAAGATTCAAAATTGTGTGTGTGTGTGTGTGTGTGTGTGTGTGTGTGTGTGTGTGTGTGTGTGGACAAGGTATTGATGGTGTTGTGAGGACAAAACATCTTTTCTTGCTGGAAACAAAACTGAAGTGGCCATAATGTAATTACATTTGACATTACATTTTAAGGTGAAGACATGTTATAAGGTCAGGGTTAGAAAAGTATTGGTTAAGGTTAGAGTTGTATGTGTGTGTGTGTGTGTGTGTGTGTGTGTGTGTGTGTGTGTGTGTGTGTGTGTGTGTGAGACATGTCACTTTATGGGTGCAATTCATGAAGATAATCACAGGGGAAAGGGAAGTCTTTGTGTCAACTAGTTTAAGAGATGACCCCTTTCTCCAAACCTCCAGTGCTGTGTCATGATAAGCCTTATCTGTCCCATGTGTATCTGTCCCTTGTTAATAGCACCCCGCCCTTGGCAGAAAGGAAGTCGTTCCAAGTCACAGACTAAACATTTAGAAAAACGCATAACTGAATTTAGGCCTTTTTGTGCCTATTTATAAAATAGGAATGGTTTATAAATCATGACAGCTCATTTCCTTGTGTTATTATGGCATTGCTTCCTTGATCGTCTTAACTTTTGTATATCTGTTTCTTTCTTCCGTGCTCTCTGTGAATTAAACATCAGCTCTTCTTGCTTCTCCCAGCCATGCTTATCATGAGACATCTACTCAAACCTGACTCAGGTGTTTTAGTGCTTGGGGTCTCTTGGCTCCATGACTGAGAGTGTTACAGGAGCAGGAAGGTAATCTAAGCACCAGCTGGGTCCACAGTCTCCTGAGAGATCGCTTCCTCATTTCCCAGCTCTGCAGCTTGTCTAACATGCACGAATTAGGCTGGAAATATTCACATATCAGTCAGAGCATGACTGAATCTCTTTGGCTACCGGCAGTTCTCCATTAACACTTTTTTCTTACAGCTGGAAATCAGCACGGAGCCCCAAGCATGCAGGTGTGCCGGTGTATTCTTGCATGGGTGTGTAATTTGTACGCTGTCTGATAGAGAAGACGAGCATAATTTCTCATGATGGATCTATTTTAGCCTTGCATCTAAACGCTGAAAACTACGAGCTGTTTGAGAAAACGACAGCATAGCGGGGATGCTGTGAGCTGTTCAGAGTTGTTCTGAGTTTCTGAAATTTTCCCTCCCACCTGTTGCTCAAATAGGAAAAGGGAGGAAGGAGTTAGTTTCCTGTCTTCAAATGAAGTCAGGCTTGGAATAATAAAAAAAGTAATACTTTGCTTCTGCAAAGCAGAAGTATACTAGTGTCTTTGTAAAACCAAAGCAGTGTGGGCAGAGGGAGTTTAGTCATTTTTCATCACTTAAAATGTAAGTCCTAAGTTTGCTCATCAGGGCCTTTGGTATTTTTTACAGTTAGATTACATGTACAGTACACATGAGCTTATTAAACCTATACGGTTCATCATAAACTTTTATACCAGCAACATGAAACCATTATAGCTGCCGTACTGATTCTCTCTTTATGCATTGTGAAATGAACTGCCGATGGTGGACAAGATATAAACATTCATTCATCTCCAAGAAGTGCTTTAACATGGTGAAGGTGGATCCACAGCTTATTACGGGAGTGCTAAGTATACGCCTCTGTCCCTCACAAGTTTGAAACAGAGATGCGCTCATATTTAAAAGTAATTTATCATATTCAGTCTTACTAGCGTGGACTGTGTATACACAGTCGGCCCCCAGCTTACGAAATTAATCCGTTCCAGAGCCCTTTTCGTATTGCAGGGATTTCGTAAGTAGGGGGGGTCGCACCTTACATGTGAAACACCTAATTCGTTCCAAGGCTCCCGTCTTTGGACTGGATAAACCCCATAAACCCTTTAAAAATGATAAAAGTACACAAATTTTTGATGAAATATTTGTTAAAAGTAAAAGAAAAACCATTTAAACATTATGGGGCAGTGGGGGTCTAGTGGTATAAGGCGCCGGATCGCTGATCCAAAGGTTGGGGGTTCGAGTCCCACTCTCCACAAGGTTGTCACTGCCCCCCCCCCCCCCCCCCCCCCAAGTGCAGCTAACTGGGTTATCAAAGGCCGGTCATGTCTCTCACTGTCTATGGTGTGAGGCATGTAAAAGAACCATTGCTGACTTTCGACAAGAGTAGGCTGCAAAGCCGTCAGCGTCTTTCCACCCTGCGATGGCCTGGCGAGCTGTCCAGGGTGTACTCTGCCCTCGCACTGAGTTGACTGGGATGGGCACCAGCCTCCCCGCGACCCTAATTAGGATGAAGCGGTTACAGAAAATGAACTGAACATTTAAACATTTTATTAACATATTAAACCATTTTATTAACATATTTATTAATTAAACCATTATGAAACATTTTTTATTAACACACACACACATACACACACACACACACACACACACACACACACACACACACACACACGCGTCTCTCTCTCTCTCTTTCTCTCTCTCTCTCTCTCTCTCTCTCTCTCTCTCTCTCTCGCGCGCGCACCCGCGCGCTGCGGCCCACGCCCACAAGACGTGGAATTCAAAGCACATTCCCTGCTTGACAAACTCAACTTTAATTTGATTCCTTGAGGGATCGGAATTCCAGATGAGCTCAAATGCGCCCACATTTATTAAACATTTACTGAATTAAAACAACTTAAGAAACTAAACTAAAGAGTGAAGCTTCCTTCTGTCTCTATCTAGGAGGCCAGTGGGGCTGGATGTTGAGAGACAGCCAATGAGAGAGCAACTCGCGTGTCATGTGAAATTTTGATTGGCGCATTTGAATTTTGAATTTCTTTTCGTAAGAGGGGGTTGTTTCGTATCTCGGGACGGAAACTCAGGAAAATGTTTTTCGTAACCCTGGGATTTCGTACACAGGGGTCTTCGTAAGTTGGGGCCGACTCTGTGTGTGTGTGTGTGTGTGTGTATATATGCATATATATATATATATATATATATATATATATATATATATGTGTGTGTGTGTGTGTGTATATACATACATACAGTGGTACCTCACCTTACGAAAGACCCAACAAACGAAAAATCCCGGTTACGAAATGCATTTACCTAAAATTTCCATCTCTGGATACGAAAAAAATTCACGTTACGAAACGAGCCTTCTCAAAAATTCAAACAATGCGCGAGTTGATCTCCCATTGGCTTTCTCCCAACATCTCGCCCAGCTGGCCTCCCATTGGCTATCTCCCAACATCCCAACCCGCTGGCGTCGCAGCTCCCTTCAATTGGCTATTATGAAGCTGCAGCTCCATAATACCCATTATGCTTTTCGTGTGCCTTCGACCCATTGTTCATCACAAAGTCCAAATATAACAGAAACATTATTTTAAAAATAATTTAGATTTGCAAGGAAATCAAGATTTCAAGTTTTATATAAAAGTTTTGTCACAGTTATAATAACAACTAATAATTTATTTATTTATGTTGTCAAGAATTAAGGAGAGAACACAAAGTTATTTGCTTATTAGCTCTTTTCTTGTGGCTTGTTTACCTTCTGACTCAGCGATGAACTGCATTTCCCATGGTGCATAGCACACACACCTGGAATGCATCAGGTTGATGCATATACTGTATATATAAGGCCCCGTCCTGCATCTGCCAGTTTATGAAACATTTACTACATGATGGTCATTACAGTCTTCTCCTGTCATGTTTCTTGGTTTTCTTTTGCACCTGAGTACCCTAGATTTCCCCAAAAAGTCTCCAGCGCTCTCTGTTCTGTGTTAGCTGTGTAAATATCTGTATTCAGGCTTTGTTGTTCTTCTTTCTTTGTTTTGCTTGCCAGTTTCAATTAAACTCCTAATCCAGCGATTGTGTTCATTTGCCATCTTGAAGTCTGTGACGGCTTATAGTTGATAGTTGGTCACTGATAGACATTCCAGGGTCTGGTTGTCTTAATGTCTCTCTTTTATTGGTTAGTTCATGGTATCATTCACTCAAGTTGGGGGTTGCCTCAAAGTTCAGGTTAGTTTAACTTGGACATTTTGTTACTAATGGGTGTTCCACCTGACATCGCTACATATTTATTTGTCACTGCTACTGGTTTTCTCTGGTCACCTCATCACTGTTAGTCTCTTCCTGTGTGTTTCCCCCTTTACTAGAAAAACAAGTATCTATGATGTCTAGCTACCAAGATTTTCTCTGCAAAAGTTATGTTGCTAGATCTGATTATTTATGTGATAAATGGTTGGTTAAGAAAACAATTATTTAACTAATATTCATTCATTTGTTAATTTTCTGAGCTGCTTAGTCATAATTAGGATCAGCGAGGCTGGTGCCCATTGAGCCGACTCTGGGCGAGGGTTCAACCTGGCCAGCTCGGCAGTCCATTGCAGAGCAACACACGTACAACTATCTACATTTTCATTCACACCTAGGGACGATTTAGACCAGCCAGCTCGCCTGCTGTACATGATTTTGGACTGTGAGAGGGAACTTACACAAGCAACTCCACACAGAAACAGCCTTGGCAGGAATTGTACCCGGGTCTCATTGGGGTGAGGCAAACGTGCTAACCACTGTGCCATTGTGCCGCCTAAATAGAGTAATTATGTGAATGATCTCATTTATAGTAGTGAGAATTTTCCATAATTGTCTGTTGGTTATATAGAAGAGATGCTGTGCGAGAAAAACGAGTTGAAGGAAAAACATTATTGGGATTAGACTGATGAAAAATTCAGGTTTTGGCAGGATTACTGACTAAGCATGTCTTGTAAATGCCAGCAGACAGCACTGCCTTTTCATAATTTTCTTGGTCACACTGTTTGCAGAAAGTCACTTTAGGCTTAACTACTTTAAACAAAGGTATTTATCCAGTAATATTTAGTCGGTTGAATGAATGAACATCAGGACAGATGCAAATTGAAATTGATAATTATAGCTCAATGATTCTTGTGGATGTTTCACATCCACCTCACAGCATGAAGGTCCTGGGTTTGAGTCCTGTTCCGTGTGGTTTGCATGTTCTCATGCTTATGTGGGTTTCTTCCGGGTATGCTGGTCTTCCCACAGTCTCAAAACATGCACATTAGGCTAATTGGCTGCTCCAGTTTTCCTCCAGTCAGGGAGTGTCATTGGCCCTGCATTGGCCTGGTGAGCTTGTCATGGAGTAATCTACCTTGGCTTAGAGTCCACTGAGATAGATTACTAGCCTTTTCTTGACCCTAAAAAATTTAGAGGCTTGGTAAAGGAGTGACTGAGTGAGTTTACACCCAGATTGGGATATTGATTGCTGCAAAGAGAGGGAGACAGAGAGAGAGAGAGAGAAGAGAAGGGTAACAAAGAATACGTCTTCTGATTGACTAAAATGCTCACTGAGTATGATTTTTATATACAGTACTGTATTAATCCCTTAAGGGAAATTATTTCCTCTGCATTTAACCCATCCAAAGTGAGCACACATATACACACACACCAGGAGCAGTGGGCTGCCACACACATTAGGGGCGCTTGAAGAGCAGTTAGGGGTTAGGTGCCTTGCTCAACGGCACTTCAGCCACTAATGTGGAAGAAAGGAAGGCATAGGGCTCTCCCCCACTGCAACACATTTTTCCTGCCGGTTCGGGAATTGAACCAGCGACCTTTTGGTCTTAAAGCTGCTTCTTTAACCATTAGGCTGCCCCAAGGGTTATGCTGAAATTGTACTCTACAGTTGCTATGTGACTCATGGTGCTGCCAGTAAACCTCTACTCTTCTGGCCATGATGTGAGAGTTGTACTATACTGCTTTACTACAGTGAGCAAATCAATACATGATCAGAGATCAGTTCTTAGATGTAAGGAGAAGAGCAAGTGACAAACCGCAGGATTCCACAGCCTCTGTTGAAGCTAATGGTCTTAGCAATGCTCTTTAAAAATGAATTGCTTCTCATTATGATACAATGAACATTTAAGGGGGTTAGATTTACTGATTTAAGGCTCCATGTCATCATGTCAGATTAATGTAACTTGTGCTCCAGTTGAATTCAGATGTGCAAAGCTTCATTCAAATGGGCCTGGAATGATATTTTTGGTACTGGAGTGCGTCATGATGAGAGAAAGCTTTGGTATTGACCTTTCGGCCCATAAAGATCACATAATGGTGGGTATTGAAAAAAATGACAAGCACGTCTGAATGTATTGAGCAAAGACAAGCTGCCTGCTGGGGCCCTGCTAAATGGCTCCATGAGGAAAACAAAAGCAACAAAGAGAGCAGAACACTGCGAGCCAAAAAACTGACAAAACTGAATCAATGTACAGTTTCCTCATTGGGAGGAAGCCAAAAAGCCAGGCTGTTTGAAGCCAAGAGCGCAATGCTGATTATAAATGTAGATTCCAATCTAGTTGGGTTTTCCGGCAATCTTTTGGAATACCACTTTACTGCATTGCGCCTCAGCAAAAGGGCTTCATCATGGTTGATAAAATAAATACTGCGATTGGGTTGACTGGAGCTAGCCTGACCAGTTTTTCTGCAAATGCAAAGTTTTGACAACTGTTTATTGGGAATGTTTGTCGTTGTGTGTTTTTTTTTTAAATATGTCATCAGCTGTTAATTAAGCTGTGTGAGAGACGGTGCTTGCTGAACTGTAGCTTTCACACACAGGGCATACCACATATTAGATTTAAATTTTCATTTGATAACAATATAAAGATGTGCATAAGGGCTTTACTTTTGAGTTCTTTTGAAAAGATAAGAACAGTGATGACACAGATATGAGCCCAAATCTCAAGGGTAACCCAGTGGCATGAATAATATCGTCATTAATGGGTTGTAAGCTTTGAATTTAGAATTATCTTTTCCTAAATGTGCCAAAATTATTACATTTGTGATATCAATAACAAAATAAGAGAGAGCGATTTGAAGGATTTTTAAAAAAATTAAGGACTTATTAAGATTAAGGTACAAGGTACGTATCAATGTTTTGATGATGCTATCAATGATGTAATATAATGTACCATCTCAATATGATCGCTGCCTACAGCGTGTGGCACATGTAATTTTGTTTATGTTGTTAAAAGGTGTGTTTTATTTTATTAACAAAAAAATTTTTTTTAAGTGTTTTTTATTTCATGGCTTGAAACAAGTAACAGTTTGGAGGCGAAGATAGAGTAGACTAGTTGTCCAAGTTTTCAACACAGCATCCTTTATTACCTTTTGTGTGAGCTACGCAGAAAGTACTGTGACATGCCGATTTATGTTCCACGGGAAACTGCGTCAGTCCACAAGTGTGTGCTTAGGTATTGTAAGTTATTCAGTTTCGTAAGACACTGATTAGTTGAATCACATTTAAGAGAATTCGAAGTTCATCTTCCTGTTAAAGTTAGACAGATTGTGTGTGTTTGTGTGTGTGTGTGTGTGTGTGTGTGTGCGCCAGAAGACTCGGAAGAAGTATTTAAATTTGAATTTCTTTATTAATGACATATAATAGTAACTATGGTTATGGCAGTATACTGTTATTAGTAGTGTTAGTGTAAACACATAATTCAGGTAATGTAACCTAACCTTACCTTAGGCCCTATTATACAAAACAATTTATCTTATTTAAGATAAAATAGGCAGTGGTGGCCTGGTGATAAGGTGCTGGATTACCGGTCCTAAGGTTGGGGTGCAAGACCCTCTGTCATCACTGCTGTCCCCTCCACTGCAGTTAACTGTGTTATCAAACTGTGTTATTCATGTCTCTCACTACCTGTGGTGAGAGGCATGTAAAAGAACCATTGCTGTCTTTCGTCAAGAGTAGCTGCATAGTCGTCAGCATGTTTCTGCCTTGTGATGGCCTGATGAGCTGTCCAGGGTGTACTCTGCCTTCTCCCAGAGTTTGCTGAGATGATCACCAGCCTCCCCGTGAGCCTAATTAGGATTAATCGGTTCAGAAAATGAATGAATGAATAAACTAAAATACTATTCCCAAGATACTTAAACTCCTCCACTTGGGGCAGGACCTCAATCCCGACCCAGAGGGTGCATTCCACCCTTGTCCGACTGAGAACCATGGTCTCGGACTTGGAGGTGCTGATTTTCATCCCAGCCGCTTTGCAGTCGACGTCTTTCGGTTCACATCAGGAACTGTAAAATCATTTCCGAGATCAATCATAAAATCGGTGAATTCACACTATTACAATTAGTCCTGACTAGAACTCTCACTGCATGAAACTAGCAATACATTATAGGAAGGCATCATAGGCATCACGCTTTGCACATGTGCATAGCTAGCAGGTTTGCTTTGAGTTTTATTCTCTTGTCCGGATTACAGATGCGGGGTCAGTTCTACTAAATCGATCTTTCCAAAACCTCCATGGAAGCAGGTCTTGGCACAACCAGGTTTAAGCCCAATTCTGACAACATGTGAACAGAACCAGAGATCACAGCTCAGTTACAGGAAAGACTTGTTCTTTGGAGTTTAGTATTGGGCTATGCTAGTGTAACATGTCGTGAATGTATTCTTCATCACATTCACTCATAGGAAGTATAACCATCTGACCTGCGAGTGTCCTGTGAGTACACAAAAAAGCTCTGATTTTGCACTTGTGTATACGATACAAATGGATAGCTTCTGAAAATGCACATGAAATAATTACATTACTTGAAGCCATTTTTCTGATCGACGATTTCACACAGTGCCTTTACCAGGGTCGAACCAGCATCGTCGCTCTCGCTTAGTGCCTGCCTTGGGTATTGATTTCTTCCTGTTCTTCACTGTTTTTATTCTCACCCCAGAGATCAGGGCCTGCTTATACTAACACCCACTCCTGTCTTTGAACAAAGTCTGTTGTTTTTTTAGCTAGGAAAGTGCCATTTGGAAGTGGGTGGAATTCAACTGTATCTATGAATAGAAAATGGTGAAAATTGTGCCAATTTTCCTTCACAAATAACTAAGGTAAGAAATGGTGAGGTCAATCTGCAGTCCTTTTTCCCATTTCGGTCTGAAGTTTTTGTGACGGAAGATAGTGATCGTGATCGTCCTCCCCAAAAAAAAGAAGGAAAAAAAAAAACAAAAATAAAAAATTTCAGACTGTATACAAGGAACATTTTTGGCTGCGTCCTTGACACGTGTTATTCAGCAAATTAAGTTGTGACTGAAATGGCATTTTTTTAAACTATTCATGTGGAAAATTCCACGTTTATTTTTTGCAATAAAGTGGGTTAATTTTTATTTTATTTAAGTATCAGCAGATGTGATTTCCATTGGAAAACATTCTATAATTTTTTCAAGGGTTGGGAGAGGCTTTTAATTGTCAGAAATGGCAAGACATATTTATTAGGTGGCTCGACCGTTATATCAGACGGCGGATAAGATTAGAGAATAATGGTGCCCTATAACCTTATCAGTATTTAAATGAGGCTGACCAAGGGCTGATAAGATGCCTTTATTCTGAGTTGCAACATGCCAGATAGTGTAATGGACTCATCAGCAGTGAGCAGAGATGTGACCATTTATTCATTCATTCATTTTCTGAACCGCTTAAACCTAATTATGGTCGCAGGAAGGCTGACACCCATCTCAACCAACTCAGGGTGAAGGCAGAGTATAGAGAAGGAAATGCTGTTTTATTCATAAATGCAGGGGTGGAAATTAAAACCTTGGTGAGTAAAAAATTTGTAGGATGAGTGAGATTAGCTAGCAAGTCATACTTCTGGTGGCAACAGGCAAACAAGATAATAGTGTTGCTGACCAGTGAATAGGAAGGAGTTGGCCAGTAGCTTATTTTTGCTAAGTTCTACCCCTGTAAATGTGATAGAGGATATATTGGATGAGCCATTCGTGTTAGAGCAAATGCATTACGTGCATGTGTGCCAGAAAAGATAGCATTTTATAGCATAGGATTTCATCATATGTAACAAGTGTGATAAAACATTTACACAAACAAATGATATTTCACACACCTCGATATCAACTTCTGATCACATAACACAAGTCCTGACATACAAATTCAACAAGCAAAAGTATAAGCTAAGCTAGGATGATAGTTTTAACTAGTTCAAGCATGCAGCTTGTCATACAAAAAAATCACTGATCATGATATTAAATTGTAGAATGAAGATCAGTTACACATTCACTGAAAATCACTTGCAGACAGTACTATATTCATCCCATTTAAGTACTTAATATGCATACCAATATGTTACAGCTTGTTGCGTTGAAGTATTTTTATTTCAGCTGTACGGAGTAGAACCTTTAGGCAGTCTGTTATTTCATGTGTCTGAACAGCGTGGAATGTTTCATGACAGATGTTTGCTAGTTGACAGACAAGACAGCTTTGTGTCTCTCGTGACTACAGCCAGCTCTTCTCTGTACAGTCGGCCCTCTACTTACGAAACCCTCTGGGTACGAAAACTCTAGGTTACAAAAAACATTTTCCTAAGTTTTTATCCTCTGTATACGAAACAACCTCCTCTTACGAAAAGCACCAAACGCGCCATTCAAAAATTCAAACGCGCCAATCAAAATTTCACACGATGTGCGAGTTGCTCTCTCATTGGCTGTCTCCCAACATCCTGCTCCGCTGGCCTCCCATTGGCCAGGAGGGAGCTGACCTGTACCCATACTTCCTGTTTGTCACATGCGGGGTTGAACAGGACTGTTGGCTTGTTTCGAGATCATTGCAGCATTATGTTTCGTTATCGCCGAAACCCCTCTACAAGCGGGATGATAATGAAGCAGAAGGAGAACTTAAAACGGAAATACAGTGACGGAGGTGATTATTTCTGAACTATATTGAAGCAGATGGAGGCATGAAAGTGCTCTGTGGGACAAGACCTCCGATCTCGCAAAGTCAGAGATGAAAGGAGGTGTTCTTTACTCTCTTTCAAGAGAGCACATTGCAGCTTATTTTTCGTTTTTTAAGTTATTTAATTCAGTACATGTTTAATAAACGTGGCGCGCTCCGCCGAATGTGAGCAAAATGCGGCTCATCCGAACCTCCGATCCCTCAAGGAAACAAGTTTAAAATCTGATCTGTCAAGCAGGGAATGCACTTTGAATTCCCCCTCTTAAAATGCTCCGGCGTCCTGCATGTAGGCGGAGCCTGTATGGAGCGTGCCTTGTGTGTGTGTGTGTGTGTGTGTGTGTGTGTGTGTGTGTGTGTGTGTTTGAGAGAGAGAGAGAGAGAGAGAGAGAGAGAGAGAGACAGATAGAGATATAGAGAGAAACAGTGTTTTGTGTGTGTGTGTGTGTGTGTGTGTGTGTGTGTGTGTGTGTGTGTGTGTGCGTTAATAAAAAATGTTTAATAATGGTTTAATTAAAAATATGTTAATAAGATGGCTTAATATGTTAATAAAATGTTTAAATGGTTTAATAAATAATTTTCTTTTACTTTTAACAAATATTTCATACATATTTCATACAAAATTGGTGTACTTTTATAATTTTTAAAGGGTTTATGGGGTAGTCTTGGGAGCCTTGGAACAAATCACGTGTTTTACATGTAAAATGTGAATCTACTTACGAAAACTCCAGGCTATGAAAACGGCTCTGGAACGGATTAATTTCGTAAGTAGAGGGCCGACTGTATTTGTGTGTCAGGAAGTAAAAGAGACAATTCACCAAAAACCACCAACAGCATGCTAAACATAAAGGCGTTCCAAGTATTTCATAGTTGGCTCAACGTTGCATTTATTCCGCTACTATAGATTTAGGTGGTATAAATGGCTTAAACCTTTTTCTAATTAACAGCTTTTTTGTTGCTTGAAAATACATAGCTAGGAAATGTGTGACATATATTGTATGGAGCCCCTTTAAATTTTGTTGACAATGTTAGCTGCACCGGGGGGACAACAGCGACAACCGTTCATAGTAGGACTTGAACCCCTAACCTTGGGCTCAGTAGTCCAGCACCTTACCACTGCGCCACCACTGTCCAGGATGTAATTTTAATATGTTCTCAGTGCATTTACACATTTTTTATGTCTTATGTATCTGTTTGAATACCACACTGACACTTGAGAGCTTAAATGATTTGTAAACTGCTGGTACAGAGACTTCATTATTTAAGTGAATATAAACCACTTGCAGCACGGATGAAATGTTGAATGACTTAAGAGTCTTTCATAAACTGTTTTGATATGAGTCATATAACTAAATTTCTTCACTCTATTCATCCTGAATAGCATGGTGAAGAAATGAAACTTGAAATAAAGTAAATAATAGTGAGAATGTTAATGTCCTGTATTCAGTCATGAATTCAATATCTGATAAGATATTCAAATGTTTTAGAGCCGAAGTCTTGCTGAAAAATATAATACTGTCTTAAGAGGACTTACCGAACCGTTCTGATGTGTATACTGGAAGCAGCTGGAATGGTACATTTGAAACTGAAAGTCAGAGGGCGGGATCTGTGTCCATCGGTGTCCATCACTGTCAGCACATCAGCATGGTTTCTGACAGGAGGCTTGAAAGGCAAACGGCCCTGTCCACAATTGTTTATCACCATCTCATGACTCCAAGCAGAGGAATCCTGCTGTCTTTCCATATTTCCTCCTTCATGTTTGGATCATATTATTCCCAAATTAAATGCAACATCAATGAGATAATTTTCTCCCTTTTTGAGAAATGAAGATTATAGACGTGTATTGTAAAGATATACAGTAAGTCCTTGCCCATTCGCGGTTCAGCGCTTGCGCCCCTGCATACTCGCAGATTGGCGGCAAACCCGGAAGTTACTGGCACGTGATTCAAATTTAGCCACTGGCTGAGAGCTTTTGTTTTTCCCTCCTGCTGATTGGTTGCAGATGATGTGTACACCTCTTTTTTCTCCTTCTTGCACATGTCATCAACGTGATTGCTTGAATTAT
This sequence comes from Plotosus lineatus, assembly GCA_024760905.1. Classification (NCBI taxonomy): domain Eukaryota; kingdom Metazoa; phylum Chordata; class Actinopteri; order Siluriformes; family Plotosidae; genus Plotosus; species Plotosus lineatus. Next base: position 26,897,974 of record CM045733.1, on the reverse strand, counting down.
GAATTCACGTTTTTTTAGTGTGTTTTTAATGATTATTTAAACCCGATGATACCACTCAAATGCCCTGCATCTTCTTTAGCTTATGGTAAGGAGCCTAAGCGCTTTACTCATTAATAAATATTATCACAGTACAAAATTAAGTTTTACTTAATCATTACTACATTTTACTGCATTATTACTGTATTATTGAGTAAGACTGTCTATAGGATGTGTTTAAGAAGCATATTTTAGCATGTACAATATCATACATAGGGTTTTAAAACGACATCAATAATTCTCAGATTTTCAGGGGAAGGGGTGGAACAGAACCATCGCGAATAACTGGGGCCTACTGTACAAATGCATGTTCATGATTTTGGAAAATAGCTTTTGTCATGTTTTTTTTTTGCTGGATGGATCAAATCTGAAAAACATGCTAAATGGTTCTCATTGTAAAAAATTAAAGAAAGTCTTTGCAATGTTTTGATAGCAATGTTATGCAATGAACAAGAATTATTAGTTAATCTTAAAGACAGGAGACTTGTTTCCAACACACTACCCATAAGTTATAAAAGTTTGTTCGTTGCATGTTTTCGATTTGTGGAGTCCTGCAATTTTAAACACCACACTGAATAAAGATTATATATATATTTTTGATTTACATTATCATAGTGCATGTATCCTACTCATCACAGCAGGACTACAGTTATTGTCTTCCCTGCTTGTTGGCTGTGTTCCTGACCACTTGTACAGTCCCACCGTCAAAGTATGAGCTTGCCAAAACAAACGTGACATAGTGACTTACATGTTGTTTTTCTTTGATTGAGAGAGGGTAACAGTTTGCATTATATGTGAAAAAATATAACTCTTTACCAGCTTTTTACAAGACCTTGCTGAAACCAGTATTCTAATTTCTTGCTTAAGTCAGTTAAGATCATATTTTTATATATGGTTCTGATGCCAGAACAGGTATATTTTCCTACTAACAAACTCCAAACTTGAATTTTTTAATCAAAACCATGTTCAAGTTTATTTGTGAATGAGTGCATCAAAATCTTTAGTGCATGCCTGGGAGATAATATCATATGAAAATATGTACTTATGGTGAACAAAGTTTTTGAAATGAAGTATGTTCATTTCTAGTTTACACCTTTTTCATGCTCAATATTGTGACAAGAGAAAGACCTCATTATTTTCACGTCACTGAGCCTCTACTAAGGTCTCCACAGGTCCAATAACAACATGAATCAGAGGTGTATGCACAATAAATCATGGAATCTGCATGCGTGTAGCAAAATTGGCAAATAAGCAACAGACTTAAAATGGGATCGATGATGTACGTAACTTTTCCTGTGAATGTTAAACATAGTGTATCTTGTGCTCCCACTATCAATTGGCATAGTGCAACTTATAAGTAATGATTACCTAATTAGACGATTATTAACTATTCTTCGTAAATAGAAGGATATTCCTTCTGTCCATGTTGCATACTAACCTTTTGAGTCATCCTACTGATAATTTGTGAGCCACTCCACTGAAAGTAGGCTCTTGGGTCCAAAAATGAAAAATGAGATTTTTACACAGCCAGATAGAGAAGGCCCAAATCTGCAAAATGCAGCAAAAAGTGTCAATACCTTGAAAACTGACCGAGCTATGCCATTTCTGGTGTCAGCATTCAACTAAAAAAAGACGTTTTACAGAAAAATGAGCACAAATATTGCACTTCTTCCAAGACATTAGTCCTTAGCAACCAAATATTTTTATGCACCTCAGCCATATAAACTGTTAGAAAACATGTCTAGGAAGAGTTTTAGGAAGAGATGATAAGAGAAATCATCCTCATTTTAATCTGACAGGTCCTTTTTAAACCCATCAGTAACCGTGGTAAGCCCAAAAAATTAACAAAAAAAAAACGGCTATTTTTTTCATTTCTGTTTATTTCAATAAGATCGGTATGTATCTTTTTGACCATTATATAAAGGTTCAAATGCCTTCAAATGATATTTATTGAAAAAAAAACACTGTCAGGTTCAAACAATCACACTAAAATTAAGAAAACTATATATAAGATCAGTCATCTCGTTACCTTTGCGTCCGGCGTCCTAGACGCACGATTTTTCCTCCAGACGCACAGTTTCAAACAATGTGCGTTTTTGGGATGCAAGCAATTTTCTCCCGATGGCAAAAAAAATTACACGGCAGACAAATTATTAATAACATAAACATCGCCGTTCGCTGCGCTTGACAATCGTCGCCATCTTTGTTTTGATCTCGCGACTAAACCTCGCGTGACGAGACCGGCTGATAGCAGACGAAATTTTTCTCGCGAGACGAGAGCGACCTTCACCTCGTGGTACGCAGACGATTTAATAAGTATTAATTAAATAAGTATAAAAAAAGTATTAAATTTAATAAGTATAATATGGCCGAATATTCCAAAGTTATGTCTCAGAAAAAGCAACAAAACCTGGATAGTTTTTTCTCTGTCAAAAGCAGTGTAAATAATAAGCGAAAGGCTTCGGATAAAACGGACGAACCTGAAGTGAAACGTAGTAAAGTTTGGACATTTCAGAAGCATTGGCTGGGATTGTTCGCGTGGTTGCGATACGACGAGGAAGGAGATTTTATGTATTGTTCGGCATGCACGGACAACAAACAAGTTAATGGTATGATTCAAGCAGCAAAATGCACAAATTTCCAAAAAAGCACCCTGGATAGACACGTGCAGATCCCAGGACATAAACTCGCGCTGGAAATTCCTACATTACGCAATAACAAGAGAAAAATCGAGTACAAGGCGTCGGAAATGAAAGATAAAGTCGTTACTGCGTTGTTAAAAATTATTCACTGGATGTCTGTGGAGGATTTGCCATTCAGTAAATTCAGCAGCATGATTCACTTAATGCATGAACTTGGTGTTTCTGACCTGGATATTTTGAAGAAATACAAACTGAACTACGACTCTTATTTCACTACCCATGATTTGTTGGATAGCATAGCTAAAGTAATCGAGGATGAAAAACAAATGCTATTACAAAATTCCCCTGTGATGACTATTCTAGCAGATGAATCTACAGACTCATCAAATACCAAACGTCTCGTCCTGTATGCACAAATCCTCGACGATGCCATGCAACCTTCCACTCACTACATCTCAAATGTGGAATGTACAGATTCAACTGGAAAAGGAATTGCCACATCCATAAAGAAAGAACTTGAGGCAAGAAATGTTCCAATGGATAAGGTTATGAGCTTTGGGAGCGATGGTGCATCAGTCATGACTGGCCACAAAAATGGCGTTGCTGCAATCCTGAAGAGAGATAGCCCCCACATGATCAACGTACACTGCATCGCACATAAAATTGCTCTCTGCACCTCTCAAGCTGCTGAAAATATCCCGGCATTAAAAAAACACCAAGAAACACTGACAGATCTCTTCTACTATTTCAAAGGAAGCAGTAAAAGACAATCATCCTTGCAGGTCATCCAAATGATCATTGATGATCCTGTGCTCAAGATCAAGGAAGTACATTCTGTTAGATGGTTGCGCTACTTTAATGCTCTCACATCAGTCTATAGGACTCTTGAGAGTTTGCTGATTTATTTCAGGGATATTGACTACACAAAGGATCCAAAGGCTGAAGGACTTAGAAGAAAAATTGCAACAGAGAAATTTGTTGCACTGACTTATGTTATGATGGATGCTATGGCACCCATTACTGCTCTTTCTCAGTTTTTCCAGACAGAAAACATAGATGTAGCGCTAGTTGGGGTGAAACTGGAACAGTGCATCAGTGACCTGGAACAAATCAAGGAGATGGAAAGTCCACACCTAATGAAGCTGAAAGAAGATATGGTGGATGGTGTGTTCAAAGAATATCACAATCTCTCCAAATCTCCATTCACACTGAACAAAACCATCAATGACTTTATTGACGAAGTGATTGGAAACATTAAAAAGCGCTTCCCTCAAGATAGTATCCTCCATGCCTTCTCTGTTCTGGGGATGAGACCACTGTCTTTCTTCCAAACCAAAGATGTTGAAGAGTATGGCAAAGATGAAATTGAAATGCTGTGCACACATTTTGGCTCTTCAAAGACTTCATCATGGGTGGAGGATGATGACAGCAGTAAGTCAAAGACATCTGAAGCAATCATCTCACCAGCAGCAACAAAGAAAGAGTGGAGACTTTTGAAGAAGGTGGTTCTTGCAGAAAGATACCCAAGAGACAAGCTGAGCCATCTATGGGGCCTGATCAACCAGTATCATAAGGCAGAGTTTCCAAATCTGATCAGATTAGCACAACTTGCCTTGACATCAGCAGTGCACACAGCAGGATGTGAGAGGATTCTCAACACAAAACAAAATCCTCACAAAAAGAAACAGGCTGCAAGTCCAAACACAACACAAACTTATGATTGTGCAGTTGGCAGCAAGTGTAGATTTTGAAAAAGCACTGAATGTTTGGAAGGAAACCAAACAGAGGAGACTGTATGAACTCAAAGATTAACTTACCTTTATATTTTATATGTGTATCTATGAACTTTTCATATATTTTTTTTCAATTTAATACATACAACTGTCAACATGCATGGAGTACACTTTGTCAATTGTGAAATAAAGGCATTAAATGTAAATTATGGTTATTGTTGTCATATGCACTTTCAGTTTTGATAAAGAATTTTTTCAGATTATGTTTCACGACATATTGCATGCATCATGGGACTCACACTTTTTTGACAAGGGAGTCCCATGGACTTGCAGAGTATGAATTGTAAAATTATCACTGTAAGATAACCATATAACAAAACTCTCTGATCTCCTTATACAAGTAAGCTTCATCAACTCTACCCTCAGCATTATCATCTTAATCTATATCCTGCTCAGCAGATAAGTTCACATCTTCTTCACAAACACCACTCATCACACTTTTATTAACAGATGCCTCTTCTTCATCAATATCAAAATCAAAATCTTCATTGACACAGCTGGTATAGGCATCATCAGTTTGTTTTTATGTAAAAGGTATGAAACCTTTAAGTATTTTTGAAAGTCTTGACCAATTTTCGTACAAAACTAAACAACCCATGATCCAGCATGTCCAGTCCAGACAAAATTACACACAAATCAAATGATCAGAAAAATTCCATAATCGAATTTTGCATGCAGAGAAAAATACCAATACTCATACAATACTTATATTAAGTTTCTAAAATACATAATACTGAGGATATGGGATTTTCTTTGACTGAATTGCAATGGAATCATGTCTTTTTCTTAATATTCCAGCAGTTCCAGCAAACCTGAGGTATCATACGTACACACACACACACACACACACACACACACACACAGACTGTAAGCAGTGGGTGACTGCTCATTTATGCATCTATCGCACCATTTGCACTCATTTGCCCCACTCCCTTCATATATTTTCTTCCATTCAAATGGCATGTGGCATGGTATGTGTGTGTGTGTGTGTGTGTGTGTGTGTGTGTGTGTGTGTGTGTGTGTGTGTGTGTGTGTTTTGTGTGTGTGTGTGTGTGTGTGTGTGTGTGTGTGTGTGTGTATGTGACAGAGAGAGAGAGAGAGAGATAATCTTCAAAGCCGAATTCTTGCGTCAAATTTAACATCTATACTAATGCTGCTAGACATCACAGATGACTTCACTCTCCTTTTCCAGAAATTATATGTATTCACAATCTTATAAATAAACTTATTACTGTTATTGAAGAGAAAGTTGGAGATAAGTTCTGCATGCGATATACTAGAGTCAGGAAGTAAACCAGAAGTTAATTTGTGGCAATGAGCATGTGCAAGCCCGAGCTGACCAATCAGTGTGCTCGTTTTAGATCTTTCTTAGCAGCTAACCTGCATTGTTTACGTGCATATCGTCTTTATAATCTTTATTTTATTCACTGAAATGGCATTTTAATAACAAAACAGTATCCAAACTAAAACAACGACTTCACGACCGTTCTTCTGGTGTATGGATTTTTTCGGTATCTTGTACCGAACTCGGTGAATAATTGCAAAGAAAACCGGAAAGTTTGCTACTGTTTTTATCTAGCTTTATGAGGGTACTCATCAGAAAAATGGAAATAAAATACATTTTTAGTGAGTTTTAGTCGATTTCACTTTAGCAAGTGATAGTTGAATACTTGTTTTAATAGTTTATGCAAAAATCCGAATTTCGATAAAAAAATGACCACTTTTACTTTTTTGGCCATTTTCTCGAAAGTAGTCCATGCGACAAGCGCCTACATTCGGTGGAGCGCCTCACATTTGATGATGCTGCTTCTCCAAGGAATATTGTTTTGTATATTAGTCTAAATTAAAAAATTAAATTTTAAAATTAAAAAATGAGGAAAAACCTTTAAAAATCTTAAGGACAGGCTGCATTGACATCAGCATGTTTCTGCCCTGCAATGGTTGGGTGAACTGTCCAAGGTGTACTTTAACCTCGCTCAGAGGTGGCTCAGATAGGTGCCATAATTTGAGTAACCCTAATTAGGATTAAGCCGTGGGGCTGGTGGTGTCATGGTTAGGGTGCTGGGCTCATCATCAGGATGTTGTGTGTTTGAATACCAGTTAGACCCCCACTGTGCTAAGACCCCTGGGCAAGGTCTTAACCACAAGTGTGCCTCTGTTCACCCAACAGTATAAATGGGTACCAGCAAAAATGTACTGGGAAGGCAACCTGTGATGGACTAGGCTCCCATCCAGGAGGAGTTGAACTCCTGTTTGCTTCACGCTATAGAAACTGGAAATAACACCGGCCTGATGAGCCACTTGATGTAAGAAGCCCAATTGACTTTACCTTTACCTTAATTAGGACTAAGCAGTGCAAAAAATGAATGAATGTTCAAGACATTTGAGAGATAGGATAACCATCTCTACTGATTGTTGGTGCTTATTCCTTCAGCACGTTAGAATTTTTTGTTTCTTGCATAATCAATTATATTTGCAATGAAAATTTAGACAAGACTTCCCTTTCTTCCCAACCAGCCAACAGTATTGTTAATGTATGTCTGTGGTTCCCTGTCAGTTCGAAGACAGTTAGAAGAAATTGCTGATACACTGAAGATGAAGATGCACATTTTCCTCTGGTAAAAGTGACTTTGCTTTTCGTGGGCTTTATCTAGGTGAAGTTGGATGTGTAAATTTAAAAAGATGAACAGTTAAAAATTTGAATCGGGGAGCTGCTGATCAATTATTAGCTCACACTATACATTTTTCTAGTTGTTCTTTACATTTATCTGTTATATGGTTCTTTTTTCAAATTTTATGAATGGTCATTTGGACTTTTAATCCAAGAATGATAATGTTATTTAGGCTCAAGTTACCAAGGAGGTGTATGGCTTTAAACATTTCTTTCAGTATTTCATGATTTCTGCTTAAATACATTAATCCTGGTGCACATAGTTTCCCTCTGCACATACAATGGTTTTAATCCAACAGATATCCATCAATAAATTGCATGAATATATGAAAATGCTATACTAACTATATGTTAATTTGGGTTTTGGTGACATAATCATTGTGAGAATCACTTTTAGGATAGCCACAGGTCATACTACTAAAATAGCATCTACCTGCCTAAGATTTTGCACACAATAATCTGTATTAGATTAATTTTAAACAAGTGCTGTCTTTTCTCTTTCACTAATAAATACACTATATAGACAAAAGGTTACAGACACTTGACCTTTAGACCTATATGTATCTTTCTCCAAAAGTTGGTGCCCCAATGAAAGCACACAATTGAGCATAATGTATTATTTACTGATGAGTTACAGAGTCCCTTCACTAGATTAAAAGGCTGAAACCTGTTCTAGTGTGATGACCCCCCCCCCCCCCACACACACACACACACAGTGAGCTCCATGAAGATATGATTCTCTAATGTTGGAGTGGAAAAACATGAGTCACTTGCAAAGAGCACTGACCTCATCCCTACTGAACACATTTGGGATGAGCTAGAATGCTAATTGCCCCAGGTGTCCCCACCAGACATCAGTGCCTGACCTAAATAATAATGTTATGGATGAATGATCACTTATCCCCACAGACACAACTCCAAAATCGAGTGGACAGCCTTCCGAGAAGAGAGAAATTTATTTTAACATCAAAGAGGAATAGTACGGTCAGTCCAACTCTAAAGATTCCATAAACTTTTGTCTTTATAGTGTAGAAATTACAAGAAACCATTCAGCAGACACACTCAATGAAGTGCAAACAAAGTGATACACATGAACCACAATGAGAACAAGAAATAAACAGTATGTACATAGAACAAAAGACAACGAGACAATCTAAAAAGGTTATTATGGTATGTGTGTGTGTGTGTGTGTGTGTGTGTGTGTGTGTGTGTGTGTGTGTGTGTGTGTGCGCGCGCGCGTGCAGTAGTATCTTTAGTAGAAATTCGTTCCGAGGGCAAGCTCGTAAATCAAAAAACGTTTGTTAGATAAAACAAAAAAATCCCTTAGGAAACAATAGAAAACCAATTAATCCGTTCCAACCCCCACCCAAACTCATATAACCTGACACAAACATGTATTTTTGACATCATATATTTAAGATAAACGTGTAACAATAAACATTTCACAATAATAACACATGTACAGAAACATTAATAATATATAAACATATAATATGAATACATCAGCCACCTTATTATGACCCATCTTAGAAACACTGGGATATGCACAATAAAAAATATGATGAAAAAAGTCACAAAATCCGAACCACAGCAAAGAAAAATTTTTGTGCGCATGCACGTGACAAATTCCGGTGCGGAAAGGAGCGCAGAGGAATACACGTGGAAGAATTTGAGGCTAATTGGTGCATATAACCCTGGGGAACATGAGGGACAGCACATGCAAGAAGTTTTGGAGACAAAGTCAGAGAGGCTAGACTGAGATGGTTTTGGACATGTACAGAGGAGGAATAGTGAATATATTGGTAGTAGGATGTTGAGGTTGGAACTACCAGGCAGCAGGCCTAGAGGAAGACCATAGAGAAGATTTGTGGATGTGGTGAAGGAGGACATGAAGGTAGTCGGTGTAAGAGAAGAAGATGCAGTGGATAGGGTGAGCTGCAGGCAGATGATTCGCTGTGTCAACCCCTGAAGGGAACAGTCGAAAGGAAAAGAAGAAGAAGAAGAAGAACCCTGGGGAACATGCTTTTTAAACATACTGGACAAGCTTTAAGAGTGATTTCGCATCATCTACACTAGGCAGCAGTGGCGCTCTCACTGTGTTCTCTATGATGTAGGGAAAGAGCACCGAGCAAACGATATGAAAGTGCAGTAAACACTATTTATAGTTGTGTGCTGGGTGGGGAGGCGTAAAATGTTTTTTAAATTTTTCTTCCTGTGGGGGAATCACAGAAAATAATTGTGAAGCACTGCACAATGCGTTCTTACAGCGTGGAGGAATACACGCGGAAGAATACAAGGCTAATCGGCTCGGAAAAGCCATTTCCCCAGCAGAGCTTGCAAGTAAAAAATTTGCTTGTTGGTTAGGAAAGTTTTTTGGGATCGAAGCTTTTATCACGGAAAATTTGTGATTAAAGACACTCTTAAGTCGAGGTACCAGTGTGTGTGTATATATATATATATATATATATATATATATATATATATATATATATATATATATATATATATATATATATATATATATATATATATATATATATATATATATATATATCAATGACGTGTGGTGAGGTTCATGGCTGGTGAAACACTGACGTCATCAGTCATATTTACAAACAATAATCTTACAGAGTAGCTTATTCACCATTTGTTAGTTAATGTGTTTTTTTTTTTAAATTTCATATTAGCAGTTTTCAAATCTGCAAACTGTAGAATAAAAAAGCACATTTAAAAACTTTATTATCGTCATACCGTTACTTATAAATAAAGTCCATGAAAATTCTTTGAGTTTAAATCTGTCATCCTCTATTTTGGGAAAAAAAGTGAAGCAATAGGAAAAAATAACTGTATGGCTGCACTTGGTTTGCTAACTGTTTACTGTAGCTTGCTGTCACTAATTCTATTATTCTGCAGCAGAGGCACTGTAAGAAGACATCCTGGCTTCATCAATGCCTACTAGCAAGAGGAAGGAGAACTGCATGCCTTATCTAGTGTCTCTTCCCAGGCGTTTTATGATTGCTCAGCACAAGAAACACATTACATACATACAGTTGTTGATTAAAAAAACAATGTACATTATATTCATAAGCTAAACTATAGAAATTTAGTTCATATAGTAAGTGTTTGAACATTTTAATAGCGATTTACAGAGAGACAACAATATGGTCTCACTGCATAACATGCCAGAACAATTAGCTGAGTCATTGTGCAATCCATGGTGAGGCTCAGCTGGCTGCTGCCTCACCGTACGTCTCTTCTTGTAATATTATTCAAACGATAAATGTGAAAATTCAGAGATATTGAAAAAAAAAAAAATCTAAAATAGTGAAGTTAGATGGAAAATAACTTTAAAATACAAATAACTGAATAAATATAACCATTTAATTTCTTCATTTTACATTTTTTTTGTCTTTCCTTGATGACAGGTGAGGCACGACCTCACCTGCCTCCCTGACTGCAAGTCACTGATATATGTGTGCGTGTGTATGTATAGACTCTGCAGCACTCACCGTCTATTGAACTCTGACTTGTGTTGCACATGACCTCAGCACACTTGTCAGTACCCTTGCTGATGTGAATGTAACTTTATGTAAAAACTCCGTGCTAATATTTAATCTCTGGTCTAAGATCTTACTCGAAGAGTGTACTTCTGAAAAGTGCATCTAGTAGCATAAAGAGTATGAGGGACAGAATTTGTTAAAAGCAGAATTTGGACAATTTTCGACACATCACTAACAACTTCACTTCCTCTTGTAGTATGTCATGTATCTGCGAGACACAGCTTCATGTCAGGTCACAGTTGAAGTATTAATGCCAACTTCCAATCAAATGTAAATGTAAAAAATGTGATCATCTGGGCAGTATGGTGATGATGTGATTAGTATGTCCACCTCAGAGAAAGAAGGTCCTCGGTTTGATTCCCAGCTCAAGCTTTTATGTGTTTTGCATGTTCTCCCCATGCTTGTGTGGGTTTCATCTGGAAACTCTGGTTTCCTCCCACAAACCCACAGTAGGTTAATTGGCTGTTTAAAATCACTCCAGGGTGTGGGTGTGAGAATAAATGGTCGTGTGAGTGTGGCCCTGCGATGGCCAGCTGAGCTGTCCAGAGTGGTGCCTGCCCTCTCCCAGAGTCGACTGAGATAGGCGCCAGCCACCCCCACAACCCTAATTAAGATTAAGCGGTTCAAAAAATGACTGAATGGATGTGGTAAGATTAGTTTTCTTACGCTCCTGTGCAGTATATTAAAACTTTGAATGAGTTTCAGAAGAACCTTTCCCATGGTTTTGTTCCTATGGTTCTACCATGTCATGTACTAAACCCAAAAATTCTGGTACCAAACCACCCGTAGTAAGCCCTAATAAATTAATGCCCAGTAAGGTCACGCTGCAGAGCGCTTCATTATTTCACTGTGGCACGTCTGTGATACAACACAGGGGTCTCCTGCCCTCAGCTTGCATTCCATACCACGGCTTTCCCTTTGCGCTGTCTCAAGCCACCTGCATGAACAAAAGCCTCTCAAAGAGGAAGGCATTGGGGTTGCGTGTTTGCCAGCTTGTCTATTGTATGAGTGCCTGAGCTCATCCAACCAAGAGCCAATTCAGCTCTTAGTGTCACAAATTTCTATGAATTTTTCATACTCGATTTAGATCGCTCATTCCCAATCTATGACACTGTCTTATTTCATTGTGCATGGATATAAAAAAAGTGTTAGTGCATGATGAATTAGACTGCAAGCTGCATTTATCAAACTGTGCACTAAAATGCATTCATACACAAACCACTCTATAGTATAATAGTTAGAAATTGTAAGTTGTAAGTTTCTCATATGTGAAATGACACTTTTTAATAAACCATTTTGGGGCTATAAATGGGTGCCCTCTGAAATCAGGGTCAAATAGTGTTGTGAAGTTGATTTTATTTGATTCCTGTTGCATTTCTGTGTCTTGCCTGGGGAACTGTGGATTGGGGTTGAAAGGTTTATGGTCATAAAAGGAGAATTAGTAATCCATGGCTGAAAAAATAAAGCATACAGTGTTTTCTTTTTTTCCTATACCCGTCTATCAACTCTTTTCCAAATTGCTAGCAGCCCTGAGGAGCAATTGGGCTATTCGTTTCAAATCCATTCAAGTTATGTCTTCCTCTCTTGCATATTGAATGCTGTGGATCTGCCAATCTGCTACTTTGAAATGAAGGATGACACTGGGTGCTTTTTGGCATTTTGCATTCAGAGGACTGGTACTGGTTTTAATGAAGACAGTGCTGCCTCATTGTACTGTTTTCACTGATATTTTCTCTTCATATCCGTCTTATTTGGCCTGTTTTATCTTTTATAATTTAGAGATAAGAGCAGCAACTGGAAACCTTTCTAATGAACCTATTAAAAATTCTGGGTCTCGTTATCACTTTTTATTTTAAACCGCTGAAATTGAAATATAGAGATAATACATTTCACCCATCAGAATACATGCAATGAGTATAATGCATCCTTTCCACCTTCCCCCAGATTCTTCACCATAAACTTAGTCTAATGTGAGAAACATGTATCTTAAGTTTATACCTTTTTTATTCCTTCTTTTTCTTTAAATGTAATGTCAAGGAAATGTCAAGGAAAATCAATACTGTTTATAAGGGTAAATCAGAATTCTAACTTTTACATTACTTACACTGTGTATGTGTGTGTGTGTGTGTGTGTGTGTGTGTGTGTTGGGTGGGTGCAGGTGTGGCGACTGCATATTTAGGTGTAGTGTGCAATCTTTATTATCCACATTAACACTCATATCAATATAATGATGGTCATCATAAGGATAATAAGATGTGTGTGTGTGTGTGTG
>CM045733.1:26747500-26880000 GCA_024760905.1 Plotosus lineatus | reverse complement strand
ACATACACACACACACACACACACACACACACACACACACTTAGTTTCTGACTTGCTCTCTCTTACACACATAGACACTACTCCTCTCTCTCTCTCTCTCTCTCTCTCTCTCTCTCACACACACACACACACGCACACACACACTCACTTTTCATCTCTCTTATTTGCACTGTCTCTTGTGCAGTTTTACTCAGCTCATTATTATTAAAGCAAGTGAAAAAATTCAAGCTTCAACCTGTCGACTGCTGCTGTTTTTTTATATGTAAAAATTTTTTTGTCTTCTTATAAAATTTAACAGGGGCCCAAGAGTGTGGAAGATCACATCTATAGTGTTACACTATTTCACCCATTCAAAGGTTAAATATTATACCAAATGCAGACGCTCCCCAGCCTAAGAACATTCGTTTTGTGAACATCCGGAGATACGAACAGGGCTGTCTGAGGGTGAAAGTGAAAGTGAAATGAAATTGAAATACAAGTAGAAATACAAATTGAATAAACTCTATACAAAGATATATTATAAATATAAGTATGAAATATAATTAAACATTATCATGAGGTACACTTAATACTAGGCTCCGGCAGAGGGGCGTGGCTGACACGTGCTTTACACCTTTTGGAGGTCACTGGAAGTAGAATGATACATTTCTGAACTCCTGCCAAAACTTTCAAGGAGGAAACAAATTGACTCCAGTATTATAATGAACTGGATAAGAGCGAAACTCTGTAAATCTAATCAGATCCGCTGTGCTGTGCTTGAGAGGAACCAGGAGTTTAAATACGGGACATAATAATATTAATAATGTACATGTGATTATGTATAGAGAGAGAGCGAGAGAGTGAGAGAGAGAGAGAGCAAGAGAGAGCGAGAGAGAGATATTGTATATAGTACATACTCATATAGGTTACTTATACAAGGTTTATACATACGTTCCCCTCTAAAGAACGCCCTGTAATGACTTACAAACAAATTCATCTAACTAACGGCCGTCCAGAACCTAACTCGTTCGTAAGTTGGGGAACGTCTGTACCTCCCTCTGATTTCATCTTTTAACAACTGTTGGAGTGGTGGAAGGCCAGCTAGTAAGAAAACCCAGCATGCCACGATGCAATAGTGTGCTAAATAAGGAAATAATAATAACAATAATAATAATGATAATAATAATAATAATAATAATGATAATAATAATAAATCCACGAAAAAAACATTTGTTTACGGTCTCTTTCAAGGAGTCCTGTGGGTGAACTTAAACATGTCCCTGTTATTTGACATTCTGGTGTCATCTAAACTGGATTTTTATCGGCCAAAAAGTGAGAAAAAAAGTAATATCTCTCCTTTTATGAAAAAGAGCTTAGCAACAAATCTAGAGAATGTTCAAAGTGATGTTTGCGACTATGTACATCTCTCCAGCTCACATGCCAAAAGCTGGTTATACCAGATATGAGAATAGGTGAATAGGTTTGCTCCAGTCATAACCAGTTTTTAATTCTCTTACTGAGGAACACTTAACTTATGTGCTCAATGGACAATGATAAATTTATAATACACTAGCATATTATCTATGATGATTATAGGTAATAAAAGTGAGGAGTTTTTTTAAATTTTGTACTTTATGCCTGTTTCCCAAAACTACTCACTGTCATTGCGTCACTGTGTTTACATTTTTTACATTTTTTTAAATATCTACTGAGATTGTGAAACTAAAACAAAGGTTTCAGTTCTATTTCAAAAAGTTAGAATGTATTATTTTCTTTTCCTGTAAAACTCTGATTTAATCTAGAAAAAACAAAGTCAAGTAATCTGCCGTGTTCATGTCATGATCTAATATGAAAATGACAATGATTCTCTAATAAATATGCAAATTAATAATACATGACACCATTAATGGATTTTTTTATTACAGGGGAACCTTGGTGGTCGAACCGAATGACTCTTTTGTCGAACAAATTGTAGTTCAATCAAAAGATATGAGGAAAATATGCCTTCCTGTCTGAGGAAATCATCAGAGGTGGAACGGAGTAGAGCCGAGTGTGTTGAACGCTGCTCAGTGTTCAATACTTTGAACAGCCACTGTGCGAGTGTCTCGTACTGCGTATCATGTTTATTCATTACGCTAAGGCTACTTTAACCCTTAACCCCAGGTCCTAAGAAAAGCAGCAGTAATTGTACTGGAAAGGAAAAGAGAAAAGTCGTGAGAGTGTGAAGAATCAACTGCGATCAAGAAAGAGAAGGGAAAAACCGCCACGCCCACCTCAAAGCAATAACCCCTTCCACATCTCTCCCTCCCCATCCATCCACATACACTGACACATTGCAACCAGAAAGGTATGTACTGTAAACAAATACAGTACATAATTAGATTAATTATTGTGTACTATTATTTGGTTTTATTCTGTTGTACGTTAAAATATGTTTGGTATATTAATGTCTGTCTTCCTTTCGGCTTTTTCCCTTTTACTTGGGAGTCGCCACAGCGAATCATCCGATTCGCACGTTTGATTTGGTAGAGGTTTTTACGTCGGATGCCCTTCCTGTCACAACCCTTTTTAGCAAGGGACAGAAACACGCTGACGGCTTTGCAGCTACTCTTTACGAAAGTCAGCAATGGTTCTTTTACATGCCTCTCACCATAGACAGTGACAGACATGGCCCGCCTTTGATAACCCAGTTAGCTGCACTGGGGGGGGGGGCAGTGACAACCTTCTGGACAATGGGACTCGAACCCCCAACCTTTGGATCAGCGATCCAGCGCCCTATACCACTAGACCACCACTGCCCCCATGTTTGGTATATTAATATGTTTCATAAATAGACTCGTTTTTAAATTATATACGACTGTATTGACATTGATCTGAACGTATTTATCGACTTTTAACTATTTCTTATGGGAAATATTGTTTCACTCTTTGAACAAATCGGTAATCGACTACATTTTTGGAACTAATTGTTTTCGACCACCAAGATTCCACTGTATTATGGTGGCGTGACTGTGGAATATCTTTGTAAAGACCTTGCAGAGGCCTTCTGATGGAAAAAACTGTGAACCTTGAACTGACTGCAAGATCCCTACCGCTTGCATCTGACCACTGAGTACCTTTAGAAAAGAAAACCTCTGTAATAATACAATTATAGTAGTTTCCCTTTTGAGTCTCATCTCTAGGTTGCTTTATCTCATTTTGGAGAATGTTTTTTCGAAGACTGCTGATTATGGAAACATTAAAAATAGTTATTAACATTTTAAATCCAGGATTCATTAAAGCCACTTTGTAGCAATAACCATTGATGAAAGAGCATTATTTATTTATTTACTTATTTTTAAGTCGAATGTCTACTGACTATTTAAACATGTAATTGGCCATTTTTCTTTGAAAGGAGCTGGTAGCATTGCATGTTTCTCCTACACTGTTGTAATCAGCTTCAGATGAAAACAATGATGTACTGTTATATAATTATGGTTGTCTAATGGCGTCGAAGATACAGTATGATGCAAATTAAGTAAAATGCAGAATAAGATGATTGTTAGCCATTAACAAAACAGGGATAATTTACAGCTTGACTTTTCTAGTTTTTTTCATACAAGTCTAATACCTTTCCTTTTTTTTAAATGACATGATTGATATACAGGGATCCCTCGCTACTTCGTGCTTCAATTCATGTGGCTTCAGTGCATTGTGTTTTTTTTATTTTTATTTTTTATAAATATTCATTGAATTAAAAATTAAGGAAATTAAGAAAGAATAGGGGGAAAAGTTAAGGAAAATGCCACCAAAACCAGGCCAATTATGCAAAAAACCCCAACAAAACCAACACAAACAAAAAACAACCCAAAATCACCCATCAAAACTAGTTACATTGTTGCATCTGTGTCTGCACGCACATCTGCATGCGTGTGCGTGCGTATGTATTTGTGTCGGCTTCTTCTCATGCAATAACCATCTGTATGTGTATTTATATTTTATTTACATTTTGTTATTTTTTTGAATGTTCAATTGTTATTATAAGAATTTATAGCATTGAATATGTATTTATTAATATTATATACAAATGTACATGTATGTATACATCAGTCAGGGGGTGGGGTTGGAGGGTGATCCTACTTCGCGGATTTCGATGGTTGCGTGGGGATCTTGGTCCCAATTAACCACTTAAAGTGAGGGATCCCTGTATTGCATATGCCGACAAATGCCATCATCATCATTATCATCATCACCCTCCGCTTAATCTGGGGTCAGGTCACCGAGGAGTTCCTAGACTAGCCAAGAGACATAATCCCTCCAGAGTCTTCTAGGTCGACACCGTGCTCTCTACTCGGTTGGATATGCCTGAAACATCACACCAGTAAGGCATTCGGGAGGCATTCTAATCAGCCCAAGCCACCTCAACTGGCTTCTGTCAACACGGAGGAGAAGCAGTTTTACTCTGCACTCTTCCTGGATGGCTGAGCTTCTCACCTTATCTCTAAGGGAGAGCCCCGCCATCTGGCAAAGGAAACACAGTTCAGATGCTTGCATCCGCGATCTTGTTTTATTCGGTCACTACCCAAAGCTCGTGACCATAGGTAAGGGTTGGAACATAGAGCGACTAGTAAACTGAGAGCTTTGCCTTGCGGCTCAGCTCACTCTTCACCATGACAGACCGGTACAAACTGCACTTTACAGCAGAGGCTGCACTGATCCGTCTGTTGATCTTCCGCAGCATCCTTCCCTCACTGCGAGATACTTGAACTCCTTCACTTTGGGGCAGGACCTTATTCCGAAATGGAGGGTGCATTCCACCCTTTTCTGGTTGAGAAACATGGCGTTGGACTTGGAGGTGCTGGTTCTCATCCCGGCCCCTTTGTACTAGTCTGCGAATCGCTCCATTGAGAACTGGAGGTCCTGGGTTGATGAAGCCAAAAGAACGTCATCCACAAAAAGCAGAGACGAGATCCGATGTCCACCAAACCAGACCCTCTCAACACCTCAGGAGCACCTAGAAATTCTGTCCATAAATTTTATGACCAGAATCGTGCCAATGAGCCTTGATGGACTCCAACCCTCACTGGAAACAAATTCGACCTGTTTTTATCAATGTGGACCAAGCTCTGGCTCTGGTGAGACAGAGACTGAATGGCCTGTAGCAGTAGATCCAGTACACCATACTCTCGGAGCAGGCTCCACAAGATAGTCCTAGGGACATGGTTGAAAGCCTTCTCTAAATCCATAAATCAGATCTGGACAGCTTGGGCAAACGCCCATGCCCTGTCCAGGATCCTGTGGTGTCTATAGAGCTGGTCCAGTGTGCCGCGGCCAGGACGAAAACATTATCCCTCCTGAATCTGAGGATCAACTATTGGCCAGATCCTCCTCTCCGATACTGCTGTGTTCAGTTTCCCGGGCAGGCTGAGGAATGTGATTCCATGATAATTGGAACACACCCTCCTGTCCCCTTTTTTATTTTATCAATAAATGTACCATACTTTAAAGTATAGTATGTGTAAGGAGTTATACACCGCTCATACTCTTGGCTGCATTACTCTTTGAGCTCCAGGACATACCAAAAAAAGTCTTTGGGCCTGAAATATTTGAAGAATTAAATTAGGGGATGTAGAAGTACGTATATGTATTTTGAGCACACTGACTACACTCTGTGTTAAAGTCTTTCAAAGGGACTTTATTTTCCTCATCAGGTGCACACAGCACCTCTTACCCCCTACCACACAGATATCACACACACACACACACACACACACACACACACACACACACACACACACACACACACACACACACACCTGAGTACCATTATAAGGGTAGAGGTGTCTCAGCACAAACCCACTTGTTTGCTGTGTTACTTGTTCGTCTTGTGTCTAAGGATTTTGATGCTGCTGCCCAACAGGGGCCTGATGGCTTCGAGGTGTCTGGGCTTTAATTAAACACACTGCTCTTCCTTTGCTAAGGGAGCTACTGAGCTGTTTTACTCTCTCAATTTCTCTCTGTTCTGGTTTGTGCTTTTAATCCTGTAGCTGTCTGTATCTTCCATAACTATGTCGCACCTTCTGTAGCCAGAAAAGTGAAAAGTGCACAGAAGGAATCTGATTGTCCCAGGGGCGGAGCATATGAGACAGACTCGTCTGCTTTCTCTTGCATGATAAACTTATGGATTTATTTTTCTCTTGTAGTCATTGCTGTGATCTAAAAATATATTCCTCTGTGTTACCTTCATAAAGAGTAGACTAAGAATCATTCATTCATTCATTCATGTTCTGTAACCGCTTCATCCTAATTAGGGTCACGGGGAGGCTGGCGCCCATCCCAGCCGACTCCAGGCGAGGGCAGAGTATACCCTGGACAGCTCACAGCTCATCAGGCCATCGTAGGGTAGAAACACGCCTATGCAGTTACTCTTTGACGAAAGTCAGCAGTGGCTCTTTTACATACCTCACACCACAGACAGTGAGACACTT
Organism: Plotosus lineatus; assembly: GCA_024760905.1. Lineage (NCBI taxonomy): Eukaryota > Metazoa > Chordata > Actinopteri > Siluriformes > Plotosidae > Plotosus > Plotosus lineatus. Next base: position 26,873,554 of record CM045733.1, on the reverse strand, counting down.
TGATAACCCAGTTTAGCTACACTGGGGAACTAGGAATCATTATTTGATTATTTAATCACCACTTGGAGGATTAAAAAACAATATGCATAGTCGCCAGCTTCAGCTAAAAGAGTTATATTATTTTGAAGAGAGCACTTACCTCCCACACCATGTGTGACAGATGAGGGAGGAAGGCGAAAGGGGAAAATGGAGAATGGATTGATTATGTTTCCAGAGCTCTGGAGGAGTGTCTTGTAGTGAAAGACCATTTATTCTGGTCACTCACTAAGGGATAGAGAGCAATAATGGATGGTCTGTTGGGTTTGTTTACCAAGGGTGTGTGTGTGTGTGTGTGTGTGTGTGTGTGCGTGTGTGTGTGTGCGTGTGTATGTGTGTCTATGTGTGTGTGTGTGTGTGTAATATTTTTAAGTGGAATTTGGAAGGAAAGTTTTTGAAATAAATTGAATAAAACTGCCTTCTTAAATGAGAGCCATATAAATGTGTCCAAAACACAGTTCAAGTTTATAGTTAAAATAAAGGTGTGGTTGTAAGTAATTAAGCAGACACTTTATTCAAGTCAGGACAGAGCTCACAAACATAATACAGGCAGAGTTTATACACAAAACAAGGGTTAACTGTTACATTGCCATGTTTTTCTGGACTAAGCAGATGCAGCATGTTACATTATGTGTGTGTGTGTGTGTGTGTGTGTGTGTGTGTGTGTGTATATATAGCAGTAGATTTTCTGACATAGCAGTAGATTTTCTGACAAGAACATTCAACAAGGTCCTAGAGAGTGAGCAGATGCCGGAGGAGTGGAGGAGAAGTGTGCTGGTGCCCATTTTTAAGAACAAGGGAGACGTGCAGAGTTGCGACAACTACAGAGGGATAAAGTTGATGAGCCATACGATGAAGTTATGGGAAAGAATAGTGGAAGCTAGACTAAGGGCAGAGGTCAGCATTTGTGAACAACAGTTTGGTTTCATGCCAAGAAAGAGCACCACAGATGCAATGTTCGCTTTGAGGATGTTAATAGAGCAGTACAGAGAAGGTCAGCGGGAACTGCATTGTGCCTTTGTGGATCTGGAAAAAGCATATGACAGGGTGCCAAGAGAAGAACTGTGGTATTGCATGAGGAAGTCTGGAGTGGCAGAGAAGTATGTTAGAGTGGTGCAGGACATGTATGAGAGATGTAAGACAGTGGTGAGGTGTGCTGTCGGTGTGACCGACGAATTCAAGGTGGAGGTAGGACTGCATCAAGGGTCAGCTCTGAGCCCCTTCTTGTTTGCTATGGTGATGGACAGGCTGACAGACGAGGTGAGACAAGAATCTCCATGGGCTATGATGTTGGCAGATGACATTGTGATCTAGAGAGGTGGCAGTATGCCCTGGAAAGGAGAGGAATTAATGTTCGCCTCAGAAAATCAGAATACATGTGTGTGAATGAGAAGGACCCAGGAGGAACGGTGATGTTACAGGGAGCAGAGATAACGAAGGTGGAGGATTTTAAGTACTTAGGCTCAACAAGCCAGAGCAATGGAGAGTGTGGAAAAGAGGTGAAGAAGCGTGTGCAGGCAGGCTGGAATGGTTGGAGAAAAGTGTCCGGTATGATGTGCAATAGGAGAGTGTCAGCAAGAATGAAAGGAAAAGTGTACAAGATGGTGGTGAGGCCAGCGATGTTGTATGGCTTAGAAACAGTTGCGCTGAGGAAAAGGCAAGAGGCAGAGCTGGAGGTAGCGGAGATGAAAATGTTGAGGTTCTCTCTGGGAGTAATGAGGATGGATAGGATCATAAATTAGTATATCAGAGGGACAGCCCATGTAAGATGTTTTGGAGACAAAGTCAGAGAGGCTAGATTGAGATGGTTTGGACATGTACAGAGGAGGGATAGTGAGTATATTGGCAGTAGGATGCTGAGGTTGGAACTACCAGGCAGAAGGCCTCGAGGAAGACCAAAGAAGAGCTTTATGGATGTGGTGAAGGAGGACATGAAGGTCGTTGGAGTCAGAAAAGTAGATGCAGAGGACAGGGTGAGATGGAGGCGGATGATTTGCTGTGGCGACCCCTGAAGGGAGCAGCCGAAAGTAAAAGAAGAAGAAGATATATATATATATATATATATATATATATATATATATATATATATATATATATATATATATATAAATTTCCACAACAGCCATTCAAATTTACTGTCACATTTTCTAGTCTTTCTTTTTCATTGGAAATTTATAAGATAAGGTAGATTCTAACCAAACTACAGCTTTCTGTTATGGTATACAGTATATGGAAAGCCACGAATACGGCTCGCCACATTTCTTGAGTCCAGCATCATGAGCCGGTATAGCGGCTCCCCGCAGCGTAACAGTTAAGGCAAGGCCAAGTTCAAATTCAACATGAGATACTGGGCACACACAGGCAAACTAGGCAGACAGAATAAATGGATTGGTACCCACTTGTAAACGTAGCAGCAATTCTTCATGAAGAATGCAGACCTGAGTGCGGACCTGCAATGGACTGGCTGTTCAGAGTGTTCTGTCTCTTCACCTAGAGTCAGGTGAGAACCTTTTCATGACCCTTTTATGGTTGAGTTGTTTGGCAAATGAATGGGACGCCCATATGGTGAAATGCTAGTTGTCTTACATTCATTCATTCATTCATTTTCTAAGCTATCAGTCTTAATTAGGGTCATGGGGAGACTCTGGGTGAGGGCAAGGTACACCCTGGACAGCTCGCCAGACAATTGCAAGGCTTGCACACATACAACCATTCACACTCACTCTCACACCTCGGGGCAATTTGAAACAACCCATCTGTTCAATCTATTCTGTTCATGTTTTTGGACTGTGGAAGGAAACCAGAGTAAATGGAGGAAACCCAAAGGACATGAAGAGTATATGCTCACAGAAATGCCCCATGCTCGGGAATTAAACTCGGGACCTTCTTGCTGTGAGGTGGATGTGCCAAGCACTACACCAACATGCTGCTCCTAGATGTAACATTTTGATTTTAAAGATGTAAAAGAGGAAGTTTAGCTAATGTGCAATGGGAGAATGTTAATATCCATTGTGCAGTCACTGCTCAGGCAAAGTATCTCATAGCCTTCAGCCCTGAAAATAGACCTGGAAGTGAAGTACAGTACATAAGAGGTCTATGAAAGTACTAGATACAATGCTATAGCTTCAACACAAACAGATTTTAATTGGGCCCTCTTTTAGATAAGGAATTAGAGCAAAGATTATGAGTCCAAATAGCCTTTCTGGATGCCAGTAAATCATTTTCTAACTGCAGTTTGCTCTAACTGTAATCAGGTTGCAAAATATTTGCAAAGTTAATGCCACATTACAGCTTATTTTAATGATAATATCCAAGGTGATAAGTGAATAAAATTATTCAGCAGTGGCTTATCGTACTATCCCAGTACTGTAATTCCTCTTACATAAAATAGAGTGAGCATAACATTTTTGTCCCATGACTCAATAACTTTTTCATATTAAAAAAAAAAAATCACATGATCCTCTGTAAGTCATCCTGAGAGTCCTGTGATAATAATTTTCAGTGAGTGCTGTCAGGGGTGTTGAGTCAGAATTGAAAGAAAATGTGTATGCATGCGTCATATGTCGGCTCAGCTTTGTCAAACAGCATTGGGCCTTACTTCAGACATGGAAGTCATCACATCACACTGTGATTGGCAGCCATTATGAGACACAGAGTGCAGTACAGTCGGCTCTCTACTTACGAAATTAATCCGTTCCAGTGCCTTTTTCGTAACCTGGAGTTTTCGTAAGTAGAGGTGCATTTTACATGTAAATCGTGTGACTCATTCCAAGGCTCCCAAGACTACCCCATAAACCCTTTAAAATTTTATAAAAGTACACCAATTTAATATGTATGAAATATGTGTTAAAAGTAAAAGAAAATTATTTACCTTTTTTAAATCTCTCGAACCACCCATGTGACACTTTGAAGTCCAGGGGTTGCTGGTCTGAAGAACCCTCACCCCCACCCTCCTTGACGAGGTCCTTAAATATGGCGGTTGCTTTTTCTAAGATAATCACCTCCGTCACTGTGTCTCCGCTTTTAATGCCTCCTTCTGCTTCAATATCATTCCGAAATAATCACCTACATCACTGTATCTCCGCTTTTAAGGTCTCCTTCTGCTTCAATATCGTCCCGATTGTAGAGGGGTTTTTCGGCCATACTCCTTTGCAATTTTGCTCAACCGCATCCCACTTTTGTATTTTTTTATTATCTTATGCTTCACTTCGATTGATAACGGAGCCCGCTTCTTCTTTTTGGTGTCACCGGGAATCACTTTCTTGGTGTCCATGATGGATAACGAAATATAACGCTGCAATGATCACTCTCAACTCAACTCATGAGCCAACAGTCCTGTTCAACTCTCCTTCACACATGTGACAAACTGGAAGTATGGGTACAGGAAGTATGGGTACAGTTCAGCTCCCTTCTGGTTAATGGGAGGCCAGCAGGGTGGGATTTGGGGAGACAGCCAATGAGAGAGCAACTCGTGCATTGTTTGAATTTTTGAACGGTGCGTTTGGCGCTTTTCGTAAGAAGAGATTGTTTCATATACAGAGGGCGAAAATTTAGGAAAATTTTTTTCATAACCTGGATTTTTGGTATTCAGAGGCTTTCGTAAGTAGATCGCCGACTGTATAAACAAATAGGCTATATGTAAAATTGCTCAGGCATGAATGGATGGTTTATGCTTCACTTGAGAAACTGATAGAGTCTGTAATATGGTGGCAAGCTCGTGAACAATGGAGCTGTTTCAACCTCACTTGAACCATCATTACAGTTGTCAGAACACGATAGGCTTTGTTCAACCTACTTTTTGAGACCAGTATGTAAACAAAGCCATGTCCTTTCATTCATTTTCTGAACTGTGTATTTCTAATTAGGGTCACAGGGAGGGTGGCGCTCATCTCAGCCGACTCCTGGCACAGGCGGGGTACACCCTAAATGGCTTATCAGGGCCGACACTCACACAACCATTCATGTTCCCAGTCACATCTGGGGGTCATTTGGAACAGGGAACTAACTTACTGTGCATGTTTTTGTACCGTGGGAGGACACCAGAGTACTCAGAGGAAACCCACCAAGCAAGGGGGGGGGACATGCAGATTCCACACTGAAATGCCTGAGCTGGGAATCGAACCCAGGACCTTCTTGCTGTGAGGAGGACGTGCTACCCACTACACCAACGAAAGTGCTTATCCACTATGGTAGGACAGAGTAAAGGATATGCTAGGAGTATACAAGCATACTACTACTACCACTGCTACTACTACCACTGCTACTACTACCACCAAGTGTTGTCTGGGAGGAAAGACTTGGGAGAGGACAATAGGGGATCAATAGTCAACAAAGCATTTGCTTATAAGGACCAACCGCACTTCTGCAGTATATCTTATAAGTCACCAAAGGGCCCTCTTCCGGGACAGTGGCATCTGCATCCAGAAGTGCTGAGCCAAATCTGTGTCTGGTATGAGGCAGTCTAGGTCAAGCTGTTTACGGTGACAGAGAAAATTCACTGCCAGCAGCATTGTTGTATGGTGCTTCTTCCTTTGATTCCCCAGGACTTCAGAAGGATTCGAGATGGTGATTAAAAGATTCTTTTTGTGGTATCTTGAAGGCCAGTGAGCCAAATCCAGTCTCCCAGTGTTGTGGGTCTGGCTTGTGCAGAGCCTGAACCTGAGCATTTTCTGCAGTCTCAGTTAGACCAAGGCAAGTCAACTGGGACTTGCTGTTGGTTCTGTAGTCCCTGACCAAGGCCACATACCTGCCTATTGTAGATGTAGACCTAAAGGCTCTGTCTGTTAATGGCATTTCTTTTCTGTCTTTGCGCTCCAAAACACATTGGGCAGCTGTATGCACTCTCTGTCAGTGAGGTTTGCTTGCATTGGAGAGCAGCATGCATGGGTTTTTATACCTCAAGTAGTTCCTAGTTCAGGAATCGATTACTAAACAGGATGAATTCCATCATTCTTGCTCCTCATAAACTGAGCAAGAAGAGTTTGCTCGGGGATATACTGCCTGTGCAGCAGTATTATTGTCCACACCACATACTTTTACAAGGTTCTATAAGGTCAGTGTGGATAATAGTACATGTGTCACTACAGCTGTTTTATCAGTTACCCCGGAAAGACCAGACAAAGTGGAGGCCTGTGTTTCTTGTGACACTTTTGGTATAAGTCATCCTATGTTGACTACATTGTTGGTCTGAGTGAGGTCTAAACCGATCGTGAGTTATAAATGTAACAATGGGTCAGTGAGACCAGCGGATGATCATCACTACTATCTTTGTCAATTGCAACACCATGGAAAATGTGAGCGAGGTTACAGGATTAGGGGAATGTTTACCCCGCTTTTAGAGCACACCTCCGAAGTGACCCTCATATGGTGGGATCGGCCCGCAAATTGACTATAAAACTTGCTGACCCTGATCTAATCAGAATCTGAACATTCAGAATCAGAATTCATCATTGATCCTAGAAGTCTTCTTTTCCTTTCGGCTGTTCCCTTCAGGGGTCGCCTCCATCTTTATTGAAGTCATATTAATGATTCGCATATTCGATTTGGCATAGGTTTTTACGTCGGATGGCCTTCCTGACACAACCCTTAGCAAAGGGCAGAAATACACTGATGGCTATGCAGCTACTCTTGACGAAAGTCAGCAATGGTTCTTTTACATGCCTCTCTCCATAAACAGTGAGAGACATGGCCGGCCTTTGATAACCCAGGTAGCTGTACTGGGGGGGACAGTGACAACTTGTGGAGAGTAGAACTCAAACCCCCAACCCTAGGATCAGCGATCCAGCACCTTACCACGAGGTCACCACTGTCCTCTCATTGATCCTAGAAGAAACTGTAAAGCATACCGCACGTAGTTGCTGCGCTGCGGTCCCAACTGTCCATGAGAGTAAAAGTTCTGCAGCGATAAAAAGGACAAAAACTCTCTTAACCTACATATTGAGAGAACAGCCACGGACAGTAATATAATAAGTAGAAGAAAAAAGTTAAAGGAACAAAGAAAAAAAGAGTTAAAAGTACGGGAAGGACAGGAGCAACTGAAAAGGATTGCACGCCAGTTGTCCCATGCGCACTCAAAAAACAAAATCTAACTTGTACTTTGTATGTGTATTATCAATACTGTACTTTATTATTAAGTCACGATAGTTTTGAACTTTTCTGTTAAAACCAAGTTGTCTTTGTGGAATTTTAATCATTACCCAGTTGGGAATTTGTTTTAACTCAGGAGATGATTAAGTATTGGAAAAAGTGTTGGTGCTTGTGTGTATTTTTTAACTTCTGATATGGGTGTCGAGCGATCATTATGTATTTTATACAGCAAGTTGTGAGGTTTGATGTAAGTTTAGCTCTCTCTTTAGCTATTACCTCCGTTAAAGTTAGTGCCCTAGCGTAATAGGCTAATGGGGAAGGCCCCAGTATTTTCCTTCCATTCCAGAACTGAGCAGAAACCTGTGAAATTGAAGTGGAAAAAGCATTGCTCTTCATTCAGATCTTAAAGCCAACAAACCGACTTGCCGACTAATCAACCCAACAAAATCCGAGATAGGTAAAATGAGCAAACAATTACTCAACAGAATCAATGATAAAATTGCGAAAAAAGCCAAACTTAACCAATGGAAAAACACCGCATCTGTAATTGAGTGGTTTACAGCTATAAAAGACAAACAATCCCATAGGTTTATTTTCTTCGATATCGTAGAGTTTTATCCTTCTATCAGCGAAGTCCTCCTAAACAGAGCTCTTGATTTCGCTTCTGTTTATGACAACATCACTAAAGACGAGAGAAACATCACTATGCATACCAAAAACTCAACTTTGGAGTATAAACGACAACCTTGGCAAAAGAAGGGAGGTACCACATTCGACGTCACAATGGGGAGCTACGACGGCGCGGAAACTTGCAAGTTGGTAGGGAACTTCCAACTTTCTCAACTACAAAAACTCGACAATAACATTGGACTTTATCGTAACGATGGACTTGCATCTTCTGACACCACACCGTGTGACATGGAAAACATCAAAAAAGAAATATGCCGCATTTTCTCAAACAATGGACTACGGTCCACGATCAAAGCCAACAAACATATTGCCAACTTCTTGGACGTCACCCTTAAACTGAACAGTGGCACTTACCAGCCATTCACTAAGCCGAACACCACACTGATGTATGTCCACCGTGAAAGCAACCACTCGCCCACCATACCTAAGAACATGCCAGCGGGGCTGTTCAAACAGGCTGCACCCCAGAAAACCAGAAAGCACTGCACTTCAGTGGATACAACTACACATTGCATTACGAACCAATCACAGACACCAAACAAAGAAACAGAAAGTGCAGCAACATCCTATGGTTACCCCCCCACTTCCTCAGTAAAAACGCCAGCACTAACATTGGACACAGATTTCTCACCCTGATAGACAAACACTTCACCAAGGACCACAAACTCCAGAAAATTTTCAACCATAACACACTCTAGATCAGTTACAGCTGCATGAATAACACTAAACAAATAATAGACAATCACAACAAGCGCACTCTGGCTTTGCATAACAATACTGACGGCACCAGTGCATTAGACAAAAGCATACGATGTAACTGCCAACAGAAGAACGCCTGCCCACTCAATGGAAATTGCCTGCAATCATCAGTAATCTATCAGGCCACCGTCACACGTAAAGGCAACAATACAACAGAGACATACATCGGACTCACAGAAAACGCTTTCAAAACTAGATACAGGAACCAAATTGCATCTTTCCGCAATGTTAAAGGCAGACACTCTACCGAACTCAGCAAACATATCTGGATCCTCAAAGACATGAATATCGATTACCACATTTCATGGGAAATTCTATCATCACACTCAACATACACTAGCTTAAGCAAAATAGGTAATTTATACCTCAGAGAGAAGTTCCTCATCATTTTTCGACCCGAACAGTGTCTTCAGTAATAAAAGAAATAAACTCTTAGCTTCATGCCGACACAGGAAAAAAGCATTGTTATGCAACACGCCTCCTTAATTATATGATTATATCAATTTGTAACTATATAATTATATATCTATATCAATACCAATGTTCAATACCCGATATTTTCGTAAATTTACCCCGGACTGCGCAATGTTTATCACGCCATATAGTGGATGCCATGCTTATTGGCATAGCACCGTTCCCAGTACAGTTTAAAAATTCTTCTGTAATCACCTGGAGAGGTTGGTCTCGCCACCCCTCGAAACAGATCTGTAGTGAAAATGAAGTTTCAATAGGAAGTCTTTGTTCTGTTTTGTGAAATTTTACTTATATTTGCTCTACGAAAAAGTATTGAGCACTCTCATACGGAAGGATTGGCTCAGAAAATTCATATATATTTATATTATATATATATATATATATATATATATATTATATAATATATATATATATATATATATATAATATATATAATATATATATATAATATATATATAATATATATAATATATATATATAATATATATATTATATATATATATATATATATATATATATATATATATATATATATATATATATATATATTCAGTGGTACCTCACTTTATGAAATTAATCCGTTCCAGAGCATTTTCGTAAATTGAACCGCATTTTACATGTAAAACGCGTGATTTGTTCCAAGGCTCCCAATACTACCCTCTAAATCCTTTAAAAATGATAAAAGCATACCTTTTAAGACCTCCTTCTGCTTCAATATCGTACCGATGGAAGACGGGTTTAGCCATATTCCTTTGTGATATCACTCGAGCTTGTTTCTTCTTCTCACTCTCACCAGAAATCACACACACAACACACACACACGTGTGCACGTGTGTTGACCATGTCTTCTTAGCAGAGTTATAATCTTCAAATGTTTATGGAAGGTTAAAAGCCTGAGTCAAGAAATAAAGCATAAAACAACAGTAACTCTGTCCTTTACACGAAAAGCATCATGGTAGATTCAGCTCAATAATAGGCAATGGGAGGTAGCTGAGTCATCCCTCCGAGCCAATGAGATCCCTGTCCAAGATGGCGCTTGAGTGAAGGCGACATGAACAACAACTCAGTTGTTAGCCAATGGGAGGCCAGCGGGGCGGGATGTTTGAACGTCATTGATGAGAGAGCAGCTCCTGCATTGTTTGAATGTTTGAATGGCACGTTTTAACGTTTGAATGGCGTGTTTGAATTTTTAAGATGGCGCTTTCGTAACGTGAACTTGTTTCATATACAGAGACAAAAATTTTAGGAAAATGCTTTCGTAACCTGCATTTTTTATTTGATGAGACTTTTGTAAAGTGAGGTACCACTATATATATATATATATATATGTATATATATATATATATATATATATATATATATATATATATATATGTATATATATATATATATATATATATATATATATATATATATATATGTATATATATATATATATATATATATATATATATATATATATATATATATATATATATATATATATATATATATGTATATATATATGTAATTTCATTGAAACATACAGCACTGTAGTATTCAAAAATGCCCACTAGAGGGATTTATTGCATTACAATATGTGAGGTGTATTTCTGAGGCAGCTTGAGATGGCAGAGTGTATTTATTATTCAAAGGGCACTTCAGCAGCGCGCTTCAACTGAGGTGAGCGGGTGGTTTGTGTTCATAAGGAGTAGATGAGGACTGAATTTAGGTATGAACTGCATTCAGTCCGAGCAGCTCAGCCACGCCCCTCAGCCGGAGCGGGTAGAAAACAGAGTTTTACAGTTAGAGAGTTAGAGAGTTACAGTAAAAAAGAAGCTGTGACGTGATGTGAGTTAATCCTTTGGCGCAGAGGTGAGCGTGCTTGTGTTTATTGAGAGTAGATGAGAAGAGTGAATTCAGGTGTGTGCCACCGAGCAGCTCAGCCACGCCCCTCAGCCGAAGCGGAGCGAAAGCAGTTAGTTAGAGGCACAGCCACCAAAATCAAAGTCCCCCTAAAACACAGACCATAACAAAAAGAACATAGAAGAACATGAAATGTAATAAATTGGATAAACACAACAAAATGAGAAACATGCTACACCACAGTACTTAAAATCACACACACAAACATTCTAAACATTAACTTAGGTACTGTACTGGAATAATGATTGAAAAAGACTTTAATACTGTTTTCCAACAGTTCACTTCAGTTCATTTTCTGTAACCGCTTAATCCTAATTTGGGTTGCGCTGAGTCTGGTGCCCATCCCAGTCAACTTCGGGCGAGGGCAGAGTACACCCTGGGCAGCTCGCCAGGCCATCGCAGGGTGGAAACACGCCAACGGCTTTGCAGCCTACTCTTTACGAAAGTCAGCAATGGTTCTTTTACATGTCACACTATAGACAGTGGGAGACATGGCGGGCCTTTGATAACCCAGATAGCTGCACTGGGAGGGTGTTTTCCAACAGTTCAGATGATTATTCCTCTTCAGGCACTTCAGAGGAAGCTGTCGTTTCTTCAGGAGAAACTCGTGTTTCTTCAGAAGAGACATCCAACGTCATTGCCTTTTTCTGGCGCTTAGCCGGCGTTTGAGTGGCATCATAGAGCTGGTAAATAAAAACACACTAAAAAAAGGCTCATTGATAACTTGTGCGCGACAGCAATTGGCTGAATTTGAATCACATGACAATTGCTCGGCAGTCTGCGAATATGCACATGCGCAAAACTGCGAATAGTCAAGGGCCTACTGTACAGCATTGAGTTTGTGTAACAGAAGTTTAAGGGTATAGCTGTTTTTAAAACTTCAGTTCAGTTAATTTTCTGTAATCACTTAAATATCCTAATTAGGGTTCGCCAGGCCATCGCAGGGCGGAAACACGCTGATGGCTTTGCAGCTACTCTTGTCTAAAGTTAGCAATGGTTCTTTTACAGCCTCTCACCATAGACAGTAAGAGACATGGACGACCTTTTATAACCCAGTTAGCTGCACTGGGGGGACAGTGACAACCTGTGGCAAGTGGGGCTTGAACCCTCAACCTGAGGATCAGTGATCCAGCACCTATACCACTATGCCACCATTGCCCTGTTTTTAAAACTATGTAATAAAACCGTTTTCGTCCTTTTCAAACACTATAGATTTTGCATATAAAGATTAAGGCATTGGGTTGCCATCAATATGTTTCTGCCTATGGATGGCCTGGTGAGTTGTCCAAGGTGTACTCTGCCTTCATTCAGAGTTGGCTGAGATGGGCTCCATTCTCCCCGTGACCTATGATTAAGCAGTTCAGAAAATGAATTAATGGTTTTCTTCAAGGTCGCAAGAGTATTCCATGTATCATTTATTTTCAGTGTAAGCACATTTGGTTTAACTTAAGTTATGAGATTAGAGATGAGAGAGATTTACTTTTGGCTTTTTCCTTTTTCAGGGGTCGCCACAGCGAATGAGTCACACGTTTGATTTGGCATAGACTTTTACATCGGATGCCCTTCCTGACAAAACCCTTTTAGCAAGGGGCAGAAACACGCTGACAGCTTTGCAGACACTTTTTTACGAAAGTCAGCAATGGTTCTTTTACATGAACCTCTCACCATAGACAGTGAGAGACAAGGACTACCATTGATAACCCAGTTAGCTGCACTGGGGGGGGGGGGGGGACAGGGGGGGACAGTGACAACCTTGTAGAGAGTGGGACTTGAACCCCCAACCTTAGGATCAGCGAGCCAGCACCCTATACCACCAGACTACCACTGCCCTAATGGTTTAACTTAAGTTATGTGGTCTGCAAATGCCATATTGGCATATTATGGCATATTTTTAGTTCTGTGTGGTCCTAGAAGAACTCTAACTGATTAAGACATATATAAAAAAAGCAAAACTTTTATATACATTTCGGCATTCATAGTTTCTTTTAAAACATGCACGCTGAACATACCATATGCAATTATCCACCCATAAGGTCAGGAAGGGCATCCGACATAAAAACCTCTGCCAAATCAAATGTGCAAATCAGATGATTCGCTGTGGCGACTCCCGAGTAAAAAGGGGAAAAGCCCAAAGGAAGACAGACAGAAGGTCAGAGATGCTGGATTTTGAACTGACCACTGATTCTGTCTGTCTTCCTTTCGGCTTTTTCCCTTTTACTCGGGAGTCGCCACAGCGAATCATCTGATTCGCACGTTTGATTTGGCAGAGGTTTTTACGTCGGATGCCCTTCCTGTCACAACCCTTTTAGCAAGGGACAGAAACACGCTGACGACTTTGCAGCCTACTCTTTGCGAAAGTCATCAATGGTTCTTGTACATGCCTGTCACCATAGACAGTGAGAGACATGGCCCGCCTTTGATAACCCAGTTAGCTGCACTGGGGGGGACAGTGACAACCTTGTGGAGAGTGGGCCTCGAACCCCCAACCTTTGGATCAGCGATCCAGCGCCCTACACCACGAACTGACCACTGATAACATGCTGAAATGTTTTCTTGCTCTTTAATCTGAAGGATACGGCACCTCACCATGGGCATCCTAATTTGAAACAGTCCATTTCAATTGAGTTATGGGCTGTAGAACACAACAGCGCTTCTGGACAATGTTCAAATAGGGTTTCTTTTTTGTATGATAGAGCGTTACTTGGAATCTACAGATGTAGATTTAGATTTAATAATATCATTACACAATCGTGCCAATGAGTCATACAGTGCTGTCTGAGGGTGTGAACACCACAGGCATGAAGTATAGGTCTTCAGCCTTGTCCCTTACGTACATGGATATCTAACTCTTTCAAATATTGGAGAGCCTCTGCGCATTTTTACTTCTAAGAGAGTTTGCCTCTGTAAGACATCCTTTTTATAGCTAATCATTTTACAGACCTGCTATTTGTACAAATCACTTAACTTAGTTGCTAGATGTTCTCCCTGTTGAATCTTTTCAAACCTTCTTGCTTTTTCAGCCATTTGTTGTCCCCCCATTCCAATTTTTTTGAGACGTGTAGCAGGCATCAAATTTGAAATGAGCTCATTTTGTGCATAAAATTGTAGAATTTCTGAGTTTAAACATTTGTAATTCTGTCAAGGTTCTGTTATGAAGAAAATACTGGTTCATGTTATTTGAAAGTCTTTTGGTTTTCATTTAAGTCAAATTTAAAAAATGTCGCAACTTTTACAGAATTCGGGCTGCAATTTGATGGGAGAGATGGCACGCCCCCTCCCCCTCCCCCGTCACTCACAATGACATAACACAATTGTTGGCATGGGTATTTATACAGAAAGGAGCAGATAGCACTTTCCTCAAGTGTCCTCTGTATGTTTTTTGAATAGCCCTGAACAGAAAATGCATATTCTAGTGAAGTTATGAATGTTGAAGACAGGTTCTGTGGAATATATTTTACACAGTTTCAAAGGGGCCCATGGTGGCCCAGTGGGAAGGTGCTGGATTACTGGATCAATAGGATGGGGATTCGACAGTCAAGGGATTCTCACTGCTGCTTCCCCAGTGCAACTTGGCTATCAAAGGCTGTCTTTGATGAAAGCCATGTAAATCGCTGACGTTCGTTAAGAGTAGGCTACATAGCCATCAGCATGTTTCTGTTCTGCAATAGATTCGTGAGATGTCCAGTGTGTACTCTGCCCTCGCCCAGAGTGGGCTGGGATGGAAGCCAGGCTCCCCTTGACCCTAATGCATGAGTTTCAGATCAGAGCATGTTCAAAAATGGAAATACTTGTTTTGTGTTGACCTTGCATATTATAAATGTTTTAGCAGAATGACATAGATAAACTATAGACATGATGTTCTGATGATAACTGTGAGGTGGAATGAATAAAATTTTAATTGTTTATCATTGTTTGTTGTCTTTTTTATTAGTCTTTATTTCTAACCAATAGGAAATGGTTTTATGAGATTATTTTCTGTTCTACACACACCTACACCATCTGAAACAAACACAACACCAACCAAAACAACTAGAAAATTAACTAAAAGTATCAGTTTCACTTTGATTTGAAGTTGGAAACTAGACGAATAGATGTGAAAGCACCTTTAGGAATCTTTGATTATTACATCTGTAGAAACCATCATAATTATCATTTTCTGTAACCGCTTAATCCTAATTAGGGTCACGGGGAGGCTGGCGCCCATCCCAGCCGACTCCAGGCGAGGGCAGAGTACATCCTGAACAGCTCGCCAGGCTATCACAGGGCAGAAACATGCTAATGGCTATGCAGCTCTTCTTGTCGAAAGTCAGCAATGGTTCTTTTACATTCCTCACACCATAGACAGTGAGAGTCATAGCTGGCCTTTGATAACACAGTTAGCTGCACTGGGGAGGACTGTGACAACCTTGTGGGGAGGGGCTTGAACCCTCAACCTTATGGTCAGTGATCCAGCACGTATACCACTAGGCCACCACTGCCCCGGGTCTGCATAAGCCAGTGCTTCTCAATTTTTTTCTGTGGTGCCCCCTTTAGGAAGAAGAAAAGGCATTTCGCTACCCCCCCCCCCACTGCCTTGCAAACGACTATAAATAGTATTATTTGTCTAAAAAATTGTTATTGGTACACTTCTGCATAACATTGTATCTTTATTAACATTAAAAAAGAAAGAAATATAGTTCAACTTAGAATAAAGAAAAACTTCATTAGCATTGTTTTTTAATCTGTAATAGAAAGATTTAAAGTGCACCAATGTGCCTGAACAAAAAATCGGTGATTTTTTTTTTCGTCCTGGAAACCAAACAAAAACCAGAATTCAAACTCGAAATACATGTGAGAAAAAAATGAGACTCAGAGGGAAGAAGGTTGTTGATGCTATGTATGTTCTGGGAAAGTCTGGGAGATGTTGATACTATGTATCACCCTAATAAAGCTGTCTTGGGGAAGTCCGGATGTTGTTGATACAGTACTATGTACATATCACTCATAAAGCTAAAGCTAGGGCTAAAGCACTAAAGCGCTAAAGCTAAGCTAAAGTACTAGCAGTGCTGTGAACACCTTTAATGATGAGGTCATGAGCCACTTCCATAAGGTTTTGAAAAGAAGGCAGCAACAAGCCACATTCGACATGTTCTTCAAGAAAAGAAAGGAACATCCCGAAGAAGAGTCATCCATGCAAAGCGGTAGCAAGAGAAAAAAACACCTTCAGCTGATTTAACTGAAGCTGTTATGGAAGGGAATCCGCTTTCCTCTCTCTCTTTCTCTTATGGAAGGGAATCCTCCTCTTCTCTTCCTCTTCAACATTTACGATTGCCATCTGCTCACCACCACAAAGGCTAAAATTCTTATCTTTATTGTTCTTATGTTTAAACTGCACTGTGGTTTTTATTTTAGTGTATTATGGTCTCTCACAAAAGAGTTGTGTGTTGAAATGCGCATTGGAGAGGGGCGTGGCTGTCACATGCAGGGTGGAGCGCAAAACAAACACACAGGATTCCATTTAATCACAGGCTATAAAGACTAGCAGCTCTCTTCCCGGTGCTAGAAAACTGTCCCTCTTCCCCGTGATCTTCCCTGTGAACAATAAAGTGCACCCGTTTTCGTAGATGAACTGGGGAAATCGTGGTCACTGTAATAGAGATGCGGAGAAAAACGGAAATCAAACTAAAGCGTGAACTGGTAGAGCACAGAGCTGAGAGCCAGAGAGATCACGGGGAAGAGGGACAATCTTCTCGCACCGGGAAGAGAGCTGCTAGTCTTTAGAGCCCGTGATTAAATGGAATCAAGTGTGTTTGTTTAGCACTCCACCCCGCTTGAGACAGCCACACCCCTCTCCGACACGTCACTCTTTTGTGAGAGACCATAACACACTAAAATAAAAACCACAGTGCAGTTAAAGAGTCTCTCACAACACAGACCATAACATAGTGTACTGTATTATTATAATATATATTATAATTATGTAATAATTTTTTCACCTAATTTGCGGACCTATGGTATGAGGTACTGTTCAAAGGACGACGGAATGGATTAAGACTATTTACATTATTTGTAATGGGAAAAGCAAATCGAATCCGAACAGCCGTCTGGAATGGATTAAATTCGAGTACCGAGGCTCCACTGTATATACATCCTTATTGAAACTCATTTGACTTATTTATGTCTAAATATCTCGGTCTCTCTCCACCTTTCTCTTCATTCCTGTTAGAAATGTTTCTGTATTGTTTCTTGAGGGGTTGTTTAGTACACTTCATATTGTTTGCTTGTGCGAAAAATTGCTACACCATAGCGCGACAATAAGAGCGCCACTGCCAGCTAGTGGAGTGGAGGTGCAATTACACTTAATTCTCGTACACTATTCCAGAAAAGCATGTTCCCCAGGGTCATACGTGCTCCCTTCGGCATCACACCATGCCCCCTGGCATCATACTGTGCGCCCCCCCCCCCATTTGAGAAGCACTGGTATAAACACATCTAAGCATCACAGATTAGCAAGTTTGCACACTACATAATCACATATAAAAAACTAGCTTGAGTTTCTCTTGGCAGTTAGAAGGCACTGTGATGGTCCCAAGAGAGCTGAGAACTCGATCTATCAGAGCGGAGATATGTAAAATTATCATTTTTAACATCACCAACAAAAGTATTCAATAAAAGTGATTTGCATACCAAAAGATAAATCAAGTAATGCAGCTCTAAAATACATTTGAACCACAGACAAAAATATTTTATGTTGACAGCTTGGAGTTCATTAATTATGCCAACATGTCAACGTTCATGGGGAAAAATGAGAATGCTTCAAGCATAATATTGATTATTTTTGTCCCACCAGCAGCCATGCCCCTGTGACAGGGTTCATTAGAAGTGATGCATGGCGGATTACAGTTCGGTCTTATTTCCATCCTTGTGACAAATGCTCAAGTAAAAATGGCTTTCGAACATATTGTTTTGTTGTAGTGTGTCTCTAACATCATCACTCATTTAGTGTTGGACTTGTGTAGAGTAAATGTAGTTCCTTTTGGCTTTCTTTGTAAAATATCAAATAGCCCAATTGCCTTTAAAGGGTTTGTGCTACTTGCATTTCGACAGCATCAAGCAGCTTCAGTGTTGTTAGTATGCTGAGTAAATGTAGATGCTTGTTATGGAGGCCCTCACCTAGCTCAGGCTGAATCAACACCAAAACAGAGGTCTTGGTCTCCTGATTTAGTCACCACCTCTGCTCTTGCAATGCTAGAAGCCTGTTAGCACAAATGCCTCTTGTACTAACACACAGGGTGAGAAGACATCACACACACCCTATGTTTATGAAGTATGAGGGAAGCTTGATATACCACGGTGTTTTAGAGGGATCCGATTATACTGCACCACTGCATATTTTCATGGGAATGTGACACTCTGTGTCAAATGAGCATTTTTGGTTGTGTGTGTGTGTGTGTGTGTGTGTGTGTGTGTGTGCGTGTGGCAGTGTGGCAGTCCACCCCTGAGACTGTCATATTTCATGGCTGCTCCCATTTGTCCTAATCTCAGGTAATTAGATTGTGAAGGCCATGATACACAATTAAATGATTAATAATTATCTAACTCTCACCAGCTCTTATTTTTATGCTGAAAATCATTATCTTGCAAATCTTCAGCTGACTTTATCTCTTTCAGACACACACACACACACACACACACACACACACACACACACACACACACACACACACACACGTGTATAAGAATTAACTAACTCTAACTAACTAACTAACTAACTCTTTTTCTTTCCTTTTCCAGAAATCTGCTCGACATGGACACTTTCTCCAAGTCAGATCCAAGTAAGAACACATTTTATTGCTTCTCAAAAAAATTTAAATTTTGTAATTTATTTGGATAATTAATAAATTAATTGGGTTCTTATCAATTGAAGCATCTGCCTCAAACCGAATTCAGTATGAGGTCACACTGACCACTGTAAGATTTTCACAGATCATTTACAGACACAAACCCCCACAAATTTCACAATGCTTGTGTTTTACATTTGCTAAATATTAATGGACTTCCTCAAGGACTCAACTGACAAACTTGGGGAAGTGCTTTGTGATGACAATTTAATGCATCACCAATATTATGCTACACAACATCCATCGCAGGCAACTAAAAGGACTTACAGATGCATACATTGGCTCCAATGTAAATCAATTGTAGAGTGACGTCTTTGTACATTTATAACATATCAGTGATGTAATATAAGAGGAGTGGTTATACATGGCCCTTGTGAGGGCCTGGTGAGCCGTCCATGGTGTACCCTGCCCTTGCCCAGAGTCCACTGAGATGGGCCCCAGCCTGCCTGTGACCCTAATTAGGATTAAGGTAAAAAGTAAAGTCCTTTGGGCTTTTTACACCCAAGCCATAGTGGCTCATCAGGCCGGTGCTTATCCCCGGTTTCTATAGTGTGAGGCGACTAGGCGTTCAACTCCTCCTGGATAGGAAGCTAGTCCATCACAGGTTACCTTCCCAGTATATTTCTACTGGCACGCATTTATACTGCTGGGTGAACAGAGGCACACTTGTGGTTGAGACCTTGCCCAGGGGTCTTAGCACAGTGAGAGTCTCACTGAGATTTGAACACACAACCTCCCAATCATGAGCGCAGCACCCTAATTAGGGGTAAGATGTTCAGAAAATGAATGAATGGTTACACATATTTCATATTAATTCCTTCAGCAGTATTCCCATTATATTATATTAAATTATAAACAGACTTAGACATGTTAGAGTACATTCTTTAGCAGAATGATGATTCAAAGTCTGAAATGCCTAATATTTTATCTCAACAATACAATGCAAAATAAACTCTTTTATGACTTTCGACAAGAGTAACTGTATAGCCATCACTATTTCTATTGGCATTTAGGGCAGTGGAGGCTTGGTGGTTAAGTCAATGTACTACTAATCTAAAGGTTAGGAGCTTAATCCCCAGTTCCACCACTGTCGGGCCCTTGAACAAGAGCCTTAACCACCAATTGTTCAGTTGTATAAAAAATGTTAATTGTCAGTTCCTCGGGATGAGAGTGTCCTGCCAAGTGCTGTAAATGACATTTGCCTCACCTCTGCAGATCCTATATAGAATAAGAAGATGCTTTTTAGCATCTTTCTTTACTTGTCAAGTCTTGTTAGCATGATAAATGTGTGATAAATTTGAATTAAAACAATATAGGATAATAATAATAATAATAATAATAATAATAATAATAATAATAATAGTAACATAGGGTAATATAGGATAACACTCAACTTGGCTATATAGCTATAGAAATGGGTTCCACCCATCTGTTCATGTGTGTGGTCTGTAAGTGTGATAACTTTGGAAGGAAATAATGTAGCACCAAATTTGGTGTATGGTTTCCCTTAAGGGGCAAATAAAGTAGGATTGTGTATGGGTCACAAGGTAAGTTTTTATATATACTGTATATTGCAATTTTCAAAGGGTCCTGTTGGTGGAAGCGTCTGGACCCCTGTCGTCTATTGTGGTCAATCCTGCGCAAATACTCAGATAAAAACACTTATACTGACGTAGTAACTAAACTGTCTTTATTGTCAAAGTACATTACATACATTGAAATTTGGTTTGTGCTCTAGGCACCTGTCACCACTGTGCAGTGGCAGTTATTCAGTTCAGTTCATTTTGTGTACCCGCTTAATCCTAACTTGGGTCGCGGGGAGGCTGGCGCCCATCCCAGCCAACTTCGGGCAAGGGCAGAGTTCATCCTGGACAGTTCGCCATGCCATCGCAGGGCGGAAATACGCTGACGGCTTTGCAGCCTACTCTTGTCAAAAGTCAGCAATGGTTCTTTTACATGCCTCACACCATGTGGCAGTTATTGTGTTGTTCTATCCTTTTGATGCTGAGTGCCAAGCAGGAAGCAAGAACTACCAAATATTAACATCTTATGGTATGACAAAGCCGGATTCGAACTCCGACCTTCTGGAGGATAATGTGAATGCTCTACCAACTCAGCTAAATCCCCAGTAGCTAGCCCTTATCTGATGATCTCCATGAATGCAACACCACCTGACTGCCCGTATAAAGTCAAGATTCTATCATAAACAAAAACTTTACATAGTTCTTCAGTGAGCCACTGACTTTCTTTGTTCATTCACTGTGTGAGCTGTGCTTTGAGCTGCAGTGACTAATCTTTATGAGCGGTGAGTGTTGCAGATATAGAAACAAGGTGGGCGGCCGATTAATGGTGATATTTGAATTGCACAGAAATTAAACAAATCATGTAGATCCAGCCTCAAATATTAGACGTGGGCCATGTTGGAATAAGCATGAAGAGGCTGGCATTCTCATCAACATGATATTGAGATTCCCCAGATAATAATTTTTTCTCTCATTTGTCCTGTGACTTCACATCTCAGGTACATTCACACACTGTATTTTCCTATTTACTTCCTGTTCTCAGCTTGCAAGTGTCCTGTCAACACTGGAGTTGGTGTTAACCCTTTGAACACCAATCGCGAAGTTAGTGTGGCATCCAGTGGCCAGTAAATTAGCCGTTCAAACACCTGTCAGATCTTATTATGCCTTGGCACCCTACAGCCAATCGCTGACCATCTTACATCATCTGCTTGACTTCAGCTGCTGTTGTAACATATTTAACTAGATTTAGTGAAAGTAAAGCAAATTATGTCTCACAACTTGATGTCTGCAGCCGAGTACTGGAGCAAGTGTTAAAGTCAGGGGCCAGTGTTCAAAGGGTTAAAGTACAACTCCTGAAGATCATTTGCAGTATACAATCATGCCCACCGAGGACTACATTTCATAGCCGTTATGGAAACTTACATGTTTACTCAATTACTGACTGCTTCTAGTTTCATTTACCTGTACAGCTGTTTAGGGACCTTTTCATCTTCACTTTCTAAAGCAGGGGTGTCAAACTCATGCCAGAAAGGGCCATGTGGCTGCAGGTTTTTGTTTCAACCAAGCAGCAGCACACCTGACTTTGCTCATTTAATCAACTGAGCTGAGTGTTCAGGCAGTTGATTGGTCAGTCTCTGTACAAAGCACACAGATTGACCAATCAGCGGCCTGAAGACTCAGATGAGTTGATTAAATGAGCAAAGTCAGGTGTGCTGCTGCTTGGTTGAAACAAAAACCTGCAGCCACATGGCCCTTTCTGGCACGAGTTTGACACCCCTGTTCTAAAGTTTATTTTTTTGTGTTCCAGCTTGCAAATACCTTGCCAATACTATGTTGTTTTTTTTGATCGCCTGGTCCTTACCTATGCATTGACTTAGGTAATTATACAAACAGCGATGCTGGTGGAAGTATACATTGCGACACATTGCATGTAGCAATATATACTTCTACCTGCATCCCTGACTGTTTAATTGACTGAATGCTTTACCAACTCATGCATGGCTCACGTAATTTCATTTGGTGCCATGTGTTCAAGATCTCATTGTCTGAGAATAGTAGCAGCAGATTGACCTACTTACTATACAGATGGCGTAACCCTGAACCTCATCACCAGCTACACAGGTTTCACCAACAGTAACCCTTCTATCTGCCTCAGTGCTCATTTCAAAGGTTTCATGTTCCAGTGTTTGCTCATCTTTGTACTTTATGTTTGGGCTTATACAGTAGACCCTTGACCATTCGCAGTTTTTCACTTGCGCCCCTGCATACTTGTGGATTGCTGACAAACCTGGAAGTATCTGGCACATGATTCAAATTTAGCCAATGGCTGAGAGCTTTTGTTTCTCCCTCCTGTATATATATATATATATATATATATTATTTTCAATAAATAGCACAGTGCAAAATTAAAAAGTTTTTACTTAATCATTACTACATTTTTCTACATTATTACTGTATTAATGAGTAAGATTGTCTATAGAATGTGTTTAAGAAGCATATTTTAGTGCATGTAATATGATAGGGTTTTAATTTCGCATTGATCATTGCGCATGTAATATGATACGTAGGATTTTACTTTCGGGTAAAGAACTCGTGGATTTTCTTGATCCGCGGAAGGGCCGGAACCGAACCCCCGCGAGTAACGGGGGCCTACTGTATTCCTTAATTAAACCAAGATTCTTGCCACTTTGTTGTTTAAAAGTGTCTGCTGGTCTGAGCAACAGTAGTTCTGGTCTCTCTTAAGGCGTTTTTTGGCGCTGGGCTTGTATATTTAATCTGTATCCAGCTGATTCAGTTTTATCTTAAATGAAAAAAGTTAGATTATTTGATTAAACACCAATTTCCCACATGCTTTTGGGAGACTTGATGTAGGTTTCTGAAAACTTTAGCTGGACTTTGCTCTTATGTTCTTTCTTTTTTCCTAACATGAAGAATATATAAGTTTCCCCATTCAGTACATAACTAGTACTTGCCAGAAATTCCTGCAGCTCCTTTCCTGTTGCTTAAGGCCTCTTGGCAGCCTGGTGAACCATTTTTTTGTTATCTTCTCATAAATTTTCAAGGGACCTTTCGTTTTTTTTCTGTGTCATATTTTTCCACCCACAGTGTTACATGGCATATCCAGTCCCTGATAAATTGTTTTGTACCCATCTACTGGATGATACCTTTAAACAATGAGTCTGTGTGATGCTTTTTGAACCATGGCTTTTGCTGTAAGATGCAACTATTGTTAGGAAGAACAGCTGAACTTTATTTGGGGTTAATCAATCAAAGTTGCTTTAAGGGTTCCTGTAGTGAATTAGTGAGTGTTACTAGATATTTAAAATGATCATCAGCGGCTCCTTCCCACAACATTAGTCCATGACTGATTTCAAAGTGCGTGCAAGTTCTGCAACACGATGCATGCTCAGAAACATGTTGACTTTCTGATTGGCTGTTCCAGTCTGGTAGTGATGCACATTCGTTTGGTTACCTGGGCTACATCACTGATATATGATGCGTAACATATCATTGGCTAGTGCTGAAGTACACAATGTATATATATATATATATATATATATATATATATATATATATATATATATATATATATATATATATATATATATAAAGTGGTACCTCAATTTATGAAATAATTCCTTCTGGGAATTGAATTTTACATGTCAAACGTGTGATTTGTTCCAAGGCCCCCAAAACTACCCCCTAAATCCTTTAAAAATTATAAAAGCATACCTTTTAAGGCCTCCTTCTGCTTCAATATCGTACCGATGGTAGACAGGTTTGGGCAATATCACTCAACCGCATGCCACGAGCCCGCTTCTTCTTTTCACTCGCACTGGGAATCACACGCGCGGGTGTGTGTGTGTGTGTGTGTACATGCGTGTGTGTGCGTGCGTGCGTGCGTGCGTGCGTGTGTTGACCATGTCTTCTTAGCAGAGTTATAATCTTACAAATGTTTATGCAAGGTTAAAGCCTGAGGCAAAAAATAAAGTTGCAATGAGCACACTCAAAAAACTCATGAAACAACAGTAACTCTGTCCTGTATACGAAAAGCATTATGGGTATTATAGAGATGCAGCTCCATAATAGCCAATGGGAGGGAGCTATGTCATCCCCTCTAGCCAACAAAAATTTTAGGAAAATGTTTTTCGTAACCTGGACTTTTCGTTTGTTGAGGCTTTCGTAAGTTGATATATATTTTTGTTTGGTTGAGACCTTTTGATCTGTGTCTCATTTTCAGAGAATCATAGCCATTGTTATTGATTATTTATACATCACAACTAACGGATCTCTTTGATTTGTGGGTTAATCAGGAAGCTCTCATCCAGAGAATTAGCCAATACACACTCCCTCTGCCTTAATAGTCTGACACTGCTTTGGTTTAATTGTCTATCTACTGTTTATCAGTACGGCAGATTAGATTTCTAAAGAGAAGTGTGTGTGTGTGTGTGTGGGGGTGTGTGTGTGTGTGTGTGTGTGTGTGTGGGTGGGTTGGGGTGAGGAGGAGGGCCATGACTTAATTCTAGTTTTGTCTAGGACTTGTGTGAGAAGCTTGTTTCTTCTGAGATCTGCTTTATTACTTCTGCCTTTCTGCCATGTGATGAGTGCAAACTCAGAGTTCTACTTTAGAATTTGTCTCTGTTTCAGTGCAGTGAGTCAAGGTCAAAAGTTGCAGCCTGCACAATTCATATGAGATTTCACAAAAGGTACAATATCAGGTGTAATAGCTCAGTACTGAGATGCATTAATATCTATTTTTGGAATTGTCTGGCCTTCAAGATACTCACACAAATCTGTGCAAGCTTTCAGACATGTAGGGTGAAAAGTGGAGCATCAGCACTTTGCCTTTGGGCTTTGGCCCTATACCAAGGATATAGTCTTTGTGACTTCCCTGACATACACTCTTTTGTCTTTTTGTTGTCCTTTGTTCTTTCATTTGATGGACTGCTCCATGGTGCTCATCTCTTTTCCATCCACTTTGTTTTGCTTTGCCTCACAGCCTATTTGTCTTGCTGCCTGTTTTTCTGCCTCACTGGTTTATTTGAGATTTCTAGTAACCTTATTTCAGGGTTGTCCAATCTTATCCACAAAGGGTCGGTATGGGTGCAGGTTTTCACTTCACTTTTGAATAGTACTGGTGTTGGTCGTCCTTACAACATAATTTGTACATCATGTAATATGTTTAGGTGATACAGAGCTTATTTTAACCTTAAATGCACCATAAAAAAGCATTATATTGAGTAATTTTATACTCTGGATTACTAGCAGGGGGAGAACCAATGTGGACCAACATCCCCTCTTCGACATGTTACATGAACTTGATGGGTAGGTTGTACAGCGCAAGGCAACAATAGGTAAAAAATTAAAGGAAAAAATTAAGGTCATCATAAATGGATGGTTTCAGGTTTTATTTGTTGGGTTAACCATTACAAATCACCGGTCCAAATTTCCGAGCCTGTTCCGTTACCCCTGCTTCAGGCACCTGGCTCAGACATAATTTGGAGCATTTTGGGGAGACTATGAAACAAGAATTATTTATGTTTTTACAA
Organism: Plotosus lineatus; assembly: GCA_024760905.1. Lineage (NCBI taxonomy): Eukaryota > Metazoa > Chordata > Actinopteri > Siluriformes > Plotosidae > Plotosus > Plotosus lineatus. The sequence continues at coordinate 26,847,652 of CM045733.1, read as the reverse complement.
ACATTTAATGCCATTTTTCAGTAATGTCTACAACCTAATTCTGTATTGTGGAGTTTCAGGCATCTCAGATAATAGGTTTTGTAGTAAAATCCATTGAAAAATGCATTTTTTTGCAAATTATGGTAGCACCAAATTGGTAAAGATGGCATATTTAGACACCCCTATTTTCAAAATTAGACATCCACAAAGTCCCTTTATGCTATTTTCCAAGATAATGAGATAGACCAAAACACTTTACTTTTTTCTGGAGGCCAGTTCTTCTCATGTTCGAAGTTATTGTCCCTCAAAAATGCCTCAAACTGCAATTTATACCATGGGAAAAAATTAAAAATGGCCAATTTTTGAAAATTCATTCAAATTTACCCAACCAAGTCAATACCTTGATACTTTGGTTTCCAATGGAAAAGTACTTGCTTAATCCATTGGAAGCATTAGTATTATGCTATCTACCATGGTTTGGGGTTTAAAGGGGGATCACACAAGTGAAATTTGACAAAAATGCCAAAAATAGTCAAATTTTGAAAATCTACTGAACTTCAACCAAACAAACCAACAGCCTGAAACTTTTGTTTCAAAGGTATAATGACCTGCTGAATCCATTGGAATCATCAGTTGTAGGCTATCTAGCATGTTTTTAGCTGTGAAGGAGGTCAAACATGTTAAATGGCAAAATGCTGGAAAAATCACAATCATTTTGGAAAATTCAGAGTATTGTAATAAGTAATAATTGTAATCTTTTTCAGAGTATTGCACTCTTCATTCACTAGAAAAAGAAACGGCTCATATGAATAAAGAAACCTATTATTGCTAATGATGATCATTCTACCTTGAATGACTGGGACAGTGACTTAGAGTACACATGCAGCAGCTGATTTTAGACAGGAATTATTGCATTATCATATAATGTAGAATAAGATTTCTCCATCAAAACACTCATTAATAGCTACAGACTAAGTAGGAGTCTTAATTTACATCTGAAGAACATGTCCTATCTGTTGATTTTGAAATTAGAACCCATAAATTAAATAAAAATCTGCACGAAGTCAGAAGTGCCAATTCCATTCATGTTTAACCAGTGAGCCGAGTGAGCCGAACAATTCAGTCAAAGTGCATATTTATTGCAAGATTTCAACAAAACAGCCACACTAGAAAATTCTATATACAATAAAGGTCATATTCCAATCATAGAAATATATATTCCACACCCAGGTATAGAATAAATAGATAAAAAATGACAGTATCCTGCTTAGACACGTCCATCATGGTGGCGGACATCTTGGTGTATGATGGTCAAAACTACTTTTTTTTTTAGGGGTACTCGCAATTGAATTGCCTGACGCTCGTTTATTCTTGAGTGTTGAATCAAATTTCTTTTTAAACTAGATAAAAATCTGTAAATTTTGTTACCTAGTTTGTGGGGGTTGTATTCTACGAATTTTTAAAGAACTGGAAAACTTCTTGGGGATATTTATAAACGCGAAGTTTTCAAAATACGGCAAAATATACCCCTGATAAACCTGATTGTTACTGGTCAGTGGTTGTGTAGTGGTTAGGGTGCTGGGCTCATGATCTGGAGGTTGTGTTTTCAAATCCCAGTGAGACTCCCACTGTGCTAAGACCCCTGGGCAAGGTCTCGACCACAAGTGTGCCTCTGTTCACCCAGCAGTATAAATGGGTAGCAGTAAAAATATACTGGGAGGGTAACCTGCGATGGACTAGCGTCCCATCCAGGAGGATTGAACTCCTAGTCGCTTCACACTCTGGAAACCAAGGATAAGCAGCGGTTAGTGAAATCACTAACTTTTATGACATGACATCAAAACTATTGAAATTGCGTGTAACAGTGAGCACTTATGACCAATCAGCAGAAGGTTTCATTACGTGTTGTCTTTTAGATCAGCGCATTATTTGTGGAAGTATATTCTGATAATCAGATTAGAAAAGTTAGAAAACCCTTTCCTAAAACCACTGATACTCTCTCTAGGAGGGTCCACCAAGAGCTATATAAGACTCCAGGAAGTTGAAAAGGAGCTCAAAGTAATTGTTAAGAAAATAAAGGTCTCTTTTACATGTGTGATTGTTAATGCTCTTGATCCCACCACCAGTAGAACACAGCACAAAACTAGTGTCCCTTGCAGGGGTTGCAAGGAGAAAAGGACAGTGCCCTTCTATAGTTTGGTAAAGCTCATGTGGACAAGAGGACATGCTCAAAGATCACTTGGCAAGCCAGAAGACTGTTTAGAAATTTCTTGACACTTGATACCACAATCTAAAATTTGGGAAAAGGGTTTGATTTCCAGTATTTACATCCCTTATCCAATTTGAGGGGCGGCACAGTGGCGTCGTGGTTAGCACATCTGCCTCATAGCAAGAAAGCCTGGGTTCAATTCCCGGCCTGGGCGTTTCTGTGTGGAATTTGCATGGGTTTCCTCCAGGTGCTCCGGCTTCCTCCCACAATCCAAAGACATGCACAATGGATTAAATGGCCGTTCTAAATTGCCCGTAGGTTCGCATCGTGCAGAAGGCAATGGCAAACCACTGCACTAATCCTGCCAAGAAAACCTCCATGAAAATGATAACCAGGGTGTTATCCTTCATGGCGGGTCGCCAATGGTCATCTTACGACTCAGGCACGAGATAGATAGATCGAGCCAATCTGAACATAAAGGTGATTCCATCATGGTTTGTGCCATTTTGATGCCTGTGGACCAGGATGCTTGTCATCATTGATGGAACAGTGAAGTCTTGGTTCTTGGAAGTTTGTGTGAAAAGCTTGTGCAAGAGCGAGCTGTAAGATGAGGAAACCCATGAACATTCCAGAGTCGAAGGTGTTCTTTATACATAAGGGCAATTGTTGTGGCAGAAGGAGGTCTGAAAACAAAAATTAAAAAAATTTTGTAATATGTTACATTGAATTACATTGGATTGAACTTTTTTTGTGTAACTGGGTTCCTTTTCATTTTCTTTTAGTACATGCCTTAGAATCGAATGATGTTTTTGACCATATTTTCCGAAAATGTTGAAAATTCACAAACTTTTAGGCACCAGTGTAATTCTTTCAGGAAATGCAAATCTGTTTGCAATTAATGATTTTAATGGAACATTCACTTATTTCCTTAACACTCATTTTATTCTTTTTTCAGTCTGTGTGCTGTACACCCAAGGCATTGGCAACAAGGAGTGGCGAGAGGTTAGTGTTATGGACACCATATAGATTTATGCAAATGGTTGAACTGTTTTTTTGTTTTTTTTTAAATAAACGTTTCAATATTAACCTCTCGATAGAATCTTTAATGCCAATAAATACATTACTCACAGTAGATATGCATCTGATGAGTGTTCAAATGACTCAGATCATCTGTTGTTTTGAATTCTCCTGTGCAAGATCAACCTGTGTCAGTATTTATCTGCAATATTATAGGTCTTTTGAATGAGTAACATACAGTAGAAGGCATACAGCCTTGGGCACAACAAACTATATCATTTGAGTAGAGTTAAATGCACAAATTAGTACATGATTTTTCAGAACATAAAATGCAGGCATAAACTGTTTCATTGTTAATACATGACACATGTATGTAAATAATGCCTCAAAAATATAGGCTACCTCAAACCCAAGCTGAGTATGTTTTAAACATTTTATGGTATTGGATTGTATTTTGGCTTTATGGAGCCAGTGACAAAACATGCAAACCATCAGAGGATTTTAAGTGTTTCACAGATGTTGAATGTTAATTAGATATAATGCCATAAAGACAGTGATTTGTTCTGTTAGCCAACTTTGATGACTACAGAACTCAAATATACAATTACCTTGCTAATTCAGTATGAAACTAGGCCAGAACATACTGAGAATACTCAGGCACAGGAATTGTATCAAATTTACCCAGACTACAATTAATGAAGTCTTTTTAAATAGTACAATCGTACTTTATATGCACAGGAATGTTTGTGTGTGTGTGTGTGTGTGTGTGTGTGTGTGTGTGTGTGTGTGTGTGTGTGTGTGTGTGTGTGTGTGTGCAGTCATTTTAAAAAGTACTGTACATAATATAACAACTTTAGATCTTTTTTAGCGTACTGTATTTGCATGAGAAAACATCTTAGAATTTATAATATATTTTAAATAATTTATTCAATAAAAATATTAATGGATATAATATTGTTCTGTGGATAAAGTAAGTAGATATTTGTCCCCAGGAGTTAGTATTGCCTTGTTTAGTAGAAGTTATGTGTCATAAGTAATTTTGTAATTGATGACAAGAGGACTCAAATTAGTCAGACATTTTTCATAATGGTTAATATTTGTTACACTTATGACCTAGAACAACAAACAGCTTTTCACATAATTCCTAAAAGTAGAGAAATAGAGCCCAATTGAACGAATAAGACGCTTTAATATTACAATTTCTCATTTATTAAAGAACACTATCCAATATTATCTATCTGTGAATGGCAGCAGTATGTGACCCTTGAAGACTAGAAATTAATTTGTAGGTAAAATAAGAGTTTGGTGTTTCCAAGTTATTTGGATGACAATCAGGTATGAGTGGGTGTCCTGTTTAATTTCAGGAACAGGTACCTGTCAAAGTTTGACCTTTGCAACATGTTCATGGAAGTGTATCATGGCATGGGCAAATAAGATTTCTGAGGGTTTCAGAAAAGGAGTTGTTAGTTCTCATCAGACTGTAAAAGGTCACAAAACCGTATCTAAAGACTCTACAAACCTATTGTCGGACAGACTGTGTAAAAACGGTTATAATTCATGGCTGTGTTTACCATCCACAGGAGTCGTACAACTCACTTTTGGTCAATATATTTAATAGTTCATAGATCAGAAAGGAATACAGGGTAATATCTGAGCAGCTAAAGGCCTCTTTTTTAAATTGGTAATGTTAATAATGATGTGTGCACCATTACGACAATACAGAATGAAATTGGCATTCATGGCAGAGAAGCAAGGAGAAACTAGCTGTTCTCTCAAAAAAGAACACCGCTAAAGATTATATAGACAAGCTTGAATGGTGTGAAAGAAAAAGCAGAACTTTTGGGTTTAAATTAGAAGTGTAAACATTTGAGAAAAAATAAAAGTCTGCATAAAACAAAAGCGTAAACCCCAAATGTGAAACGTGGACATTGAAGAAATTATATCCCAAATGTTAAACTATATCCCAAACTATATCCCAAATGTAAAACATGGATGCAGAAGGAACAGGGTTTGGTTTGCTGCATCTGAGACAGGACAAATTGATGTCATTGTTGGAGCAACACATTTCAAATTACACAAGCAAATTCAAAAGGAAACGTCATGACAGGTCTCCATGAACTGAATCCCAAGAGATGGTTAATCATGCAGCAAGTCAAAAGACCCTTACATATAAGCTGCTGTACCAACAACTGTTAAAGAAAAATACAAGTTAAAGGTTTGGAATAGGAAGATCAAAGATCTAACCTTAATCCACTTAAGAATGATGTTACCAGTTGCGATGAGGAAATCAACATCCAATAATATTTAGCAACTCTATACGAAGGAATGGGATGAATGTTATTGGAAATGTTTAGAAGTAGTTATCGATGAACCAGGGGATCTAAAAGCAAAGATTCACATACGTTTACAACTCACAGATATGTAACATTGGATGATTTTGATTTGATAAACGTCATATGAGAAATACATCTACAGAATTGTAATCAAGTTTTTTCACCCACATTCCATGATTTTGCTAGATGAAGTAATAGGATGACAATACCACTACATCTTAGACAATTAGCTCATCGCAACAATGCTGCCTCAGAAAGCAACATCTAGATGTCACAGCAAATGTCTTTTCATAAATAACAATGATTGTGTCAGGACTGTTTCATACTGTCTTAATTTCACAAGGGAAATTTTGACTTCTACATTTTACCCATGAAACTTGAGGACACACACACACACACACACACACACACACACACACACACACACACACACACACACTCGGAACAGTGGGCTGCCACACATTGCTGCACCGGAGAGAAATTTGGGGTTAGGTGCCATGTTTAAAGGGCATTTTCGCCATGAATGTGGAGGAAGGGAAAGTGCAGCTCACCCCATACATTTTTACTGCCTCACTGGGAATCAAACTAGCGACCTCTTGATCGTAAAGCCGCTTCTCCCACTATTTGGCCATAGCTGCCTCCTGCCTGAATTAACATGTTTGCTGGTTAAATGTTTGTTTTTGAGCATCATGTATACAGCGTCACGAATAAATAGTCGCCAGTATCGATTGTGTGAATATAGGATATGAACCACACGTATAAATAAATACTTTCTGTTTTTAGAAGAATAATAATATAGAAGCAGGAGTCACATGACATTACATTGGCAGTGGGCTGATAAAATGCTGTATGTTAGAAATTACCACTTCACTACTTTTACAGAAATAAAAATACAAATCGGACTCCAAAAAAGTTCACACACTATACAAATTGTGAATAAAAATTGAATGCAATGATGTGGAAGTGGCAGATTTCAGTGTTTTATTCCGAATAGAACATAGATGACGGTCAAAAGTTTAAACTAAGAAAATGTATCATTTTAAGGGGAAAAATATGTTCATTTAAATTTCATGGTGTCAGTAAAGAGAAAGAAGGATTTTTAATGTGATTAAAAAATATTCTGGTGGATTATGCCATTACTGGAATCACTGATTTCATTGCTGTATTTTTGTGTCTTAGTTTGGGAGGACAGAAGTCATAGATAACACACTGAACCCAGAGTTTGTGCGCAAGTTTATGCTGGACTACTTCTTTGAAGAAAGACAGAATCTTCGGTTTGATCTGTGAGTATTGTTTGTGTGTGTGTGTGTGTGTGTGTGTGTGTGTGTGTGTGTGTGTGTGTGTGTGTGTGTGTGTGGAAAGGTTGGGGGGGTTAACACCATTTTGGGTGAGTGTGTGCAAAGTTAGTGATGTTGCTTCTACATCAGCCAACTCCTTCAATACAAGAATGCATTTTTTTAATATGAAAGGCTACTTGCAGAAAACAACTGGATCTGAAAAACTGTTTTGGAAAAGGTTTGAAATTAAACATTTTTGTAAAAATCAACAGAGCACAGTATGGCCCGATTTACACTACACCTGTGGGGTAATAGGCTCTAAATTAAAGTAGACCTCAAATTCTCAGTGGGACTCTCCAGTATGGTGGTGGAACCATCAGTCTCAGTCGAGGCAATACGTAAATGCTTCTGGAAATTCCGAGTGTTCAGAACCTGTACTACAAGACCATCTTAAAACTTTAGGAAAGCTGACAGAGCTGCCATGTGTCAATAAAGTCATTGCACATGCTATCTACTGGAATGGCACCATTAGTGGGGGAAAAAAACCCTTTCCTTCTGTGTAATACAGTGGTCACCAGCCCTCTTTGTAGAGATGTACCCCCCTGAAAACATTGCTCCCGCCCTAATCATACCCACCTGACCATCTAATCACTGACCCAAGAGGTCCTTGATCGGTTACAAGAGCTGTGTCTGATTTTGATCTGGAATAAAACCTGCAAGAAGTATATCTACAGGAACAGGGATGGTATCTACTGGAATCAAAGATGGCTTGCAGACTCTTTCAGTTAAATACAAATGTGGTTTCCCTCCATCCATTCACCCCTCTGTATGCTTTGGGAACCTCTTCTACATCTATAAACAGCAACCCATATCACGAAGAACCAAAGCTTTCTTAAGTGGTTGTATTCTGGCAAACAGGACAAACATGTTGAAGTGATAGCCTCAAATATCCCATGCATAGAGGATGTGCTGAACTTTAAACAGACTGCTGTTCATTCTGAATGGACTAATGGTTTAAAATGCATATGTTCTGCATTTTACCCATCAAAAATACACACAGACACACACACACACACACACACACACACACACACACACACACACACACACACACACACACATGAGCAGTGGCAGCCACATTATGGCACCCAGAGGGCAGTTTGGGGTAGATGCCCTGCTCAAGGCTATCATCCTGCCCTCAAGGCGACTGGTATTGGGGAATGGGCAGACCAACCTGTCGATGACCCAGATGAAAGCCTAAATTCTTTCCCTCCATTTTAAAATTCTTCAGGTTTGTTATGAGATTGGCTCATCTCAAGGGCTTTAGGACTGCATATGCTGCTGCCAAATGTTCTGGTAGATTAATCAACAGAGACATCACTACATTGAGCTGTATCACCTGATTTATTATTCATTAAAATAGACCATTTGCTACAGTAAATAGAAAGGTCACATTTGTGCAAGAGGCATGCTGTAAAGGAAGGACTTGTAAAAAAATAAATAAATAAATTTTTTTTTAAAAAATGTAAAAAAAGGAATCTGTTGATAGCTTTTGGTCAGTTGTGTTATTAGGAGTCCGAAAGAGATCTGTGGTCTACTTCTGTGGCATAAGGACAGTGAACAAAACACTTCTAAAACTTGGCAACTTTTGCTTTCTGGGATGGTGAAAGATGTCCACGTGAAATCAGATGTTTTTTCACACTGTAGATACAAGTCATCTCTGCCTGCCACTGCCATGGCTGGACTGCCCCCTCACTGTTTTAGGAGATTAAGGTGGTGAATCTGCCAAGTTTTTTTCCTTTGTCCATTATTAAAATCACATAGTCGATTTCACATACACGGTGTGATTCAATAGTTTTGATCCATAAATTGCAAATAATCTGAGCTTTTTATTAGGAAAGTCCAGAGTACACAGCCTGAATCCACCAAAGCTTGGTATTCTGTTACTTATGCATGGTTAGTCTGTATGTCATCTATAGATTAAGAAAAGGCTGCATGACCCTGGGGAACAGAGTGGAGAATAGGAAGAGTCTAGTTAGTTGGACTGCTTGACAACTTTATCAGGTAACATATTGTGTAGAGTGTTGCTGTGGATCCATTAGTGTCCTACTTTGACCTGGATTGCTTGTATCAGAGAATTGTAGTGGTAGGACTAGACTTCATGCATTCAGTGTTTTGTTTTTTTTTTTTTTTTGCTCAAACCTCAGCCAATGTTTTCAGGAATGATGGAACATCTGGCAAAGGAGAATGGATAGTCTCCTCCCTCTAACACGGTTGAGCAGTAGGCACGTTTGAGTACGGACCTGTTTGAGTATGGCTGGATGCAGATCACGCTGTCTTTGGTGAGCTACCTTTAGATGTGCTTCCCTCAAGCATATTCAGGTGCATTTTGGAGTGTCATCTTGATGAGAGAGCTGGACCATTAACATTCTTGTTTGAGACTAGGAAAGCCCAAAGAGTTTTTTTTTAATGACTGCTCAATCTACTGCCTGTTTGTGTTTGAGTTATGTGAATGTCTCTTGTGTTGCCTTGGAGGCAGAGGACTGCTTAACACTGCTGGTCCTTTATTATTTCATATTATGTTCTTCTTTGAGCTCCTCCTGGCAACTGGTAGAAGTGCAACAATATTGACAGTATGCCACTAAGAGGACATAGCAGAACAAGAATTAAATTAGGCATGTATGCTTTTTATTTTGTGCATATGCCTTTGGCACAGTAATAAATCAATTGCGGGGAAAAATAACTGACTTTACAGCTAATGCACTTCTTTCTTAAGCGCAAAACTAAGTTATATAATTAAAGATATGCAGGAAAAAATACAACTTAACCACTTTAATCAAATCATTCACATTTTAAACATTTTCAGCAATTGATCAAATAATGACACCTTTAGAAACAGTGGCATTGAGGAAAAGACAGGAGGCAGAGCTGAAGGTAGCGGATATGAAAATGTTGAGGTTCTCTTTGGGAGTAACGAGGATGGATAGGATCAGGAATGAGCACATCAGAGGGACAGCACATGTAAGATGTTTTGGAGACAACGTCATAGAGGCTCGAGTGAGATGGTTTGGACATGTACAGAGGAGGGATAGTGAATATATTGGTAGTAGGATGCTGAGGCTGGAACTACCAGGCAGAAGGCCTAGAGGAAGACCAAAGAGGAGATTTATGGATGTGGTGAAGGAGGACATGAAGATACTTGGTGTAAGAGAAGAAGATGCAGAGGATAGGGTGAGATGGAGGCAGATGATTCGCTGTGGTCATCCCTGAAGGGAACAGCCAAAAGGAAAAGAAGAAGAATCAAATAATAACACCTTCTCCACATGTGTGTGTCGGTGCATGATAGGGCACTTGATACCCATTTTAAAATACAGTGATGATCACTGATGCTTTGGAGCTGCTTTGCGGGTTGTATATCAGGACCTTTAGTGAAGGTTAAAGGCCTCATAACGTCTATTAATCACAAAAATACTTCAGCAGAAACCTGGTTGCTTCCGCCAAGAAGGGTGGATGTGGTGTTTTGCAATGACCATCCAATGATGGTTGTGTCCATACGAACAAGGTCAAGAATATAAAGGAGCCTAAAATATTCTGAATGGAGTAGTAGCCCAAAATCCCTTTACAATTACAGTAATTACAACGTTGTCAGTAACAGGACAGGAAGAGAATCAGTGCTCAGATATTCTCTGGGGGCAAGTATAATAAACTAATTTTGAAACTAGTAGACTAACAGATGTTTGGGACAGACAGACAGTGAGCACTCAGAGAGAGCATACCAAGCCCAGTAATCCCTCTTTATGAACCAAAATGTGAAAAATCGAAATCATAGTTCAGTTCATTTTCTGTACCCGCTTAATCCTATTTTGGGTCACGGGCAGGCTGGTGCCCATCCCAGCCAACTTTGGGCGAGGGCAGAGTACACCCTGGACAGCTCGCCAGGCCATCGCAGGGCAGAAACACGCTGACGGCTTTGCAGCCTGCTCTTGTCGAAAGTCAGCAATGGTTCTTTTACATGCCTCACCCCATAGACAGTGAGAGACATGGCCGGCCTTTGATAACCCAGTTAGCTGCACTGGGGGCTAAATCATAGTGTTAAGAAAAACTTTTAAAAATTCTGGATCCAGAATCTGATCTGGATCACCTTCAAAATCAAATGGATTTTTTCCCTTGGGGACAGAACCTTTGGAACCTTTTCCTCTGGAAGAAATGTGAAAATCCACACATAGCATGTTGGGTAACCCTGTAAACAAACACACATACCATGGATAAACATAACCTCCCCGCTGTATGTAATAAAATTAAGCACAATTACAATACAGTATAGAGTATTTTCTTCAGCTGACTGATTGGAATATTTGAATAGTTGTATGTATTGGTTTTTGTATACATACACGGGCTGAAAAGTTCATAGGCTGGCTGAGAGACTAACGGTAGTGTCGTGAAACTTGGGCATCTATACAAAGCGGACCAAAGAGTTGCAACACCAATAAAATAAGTGTGTACAATGCTAGGGTGAAAAATAAAGCCCATTTGGTCAAAGATGCCCATTGCATCATAACCAGCCTATGAACTTTTCACCACCCTCGTACAATGATTTCATCTGAAGGGTGTTGACAGTAATCCCTTACTCTGTAATTCCCTCCCTCTTTGTGACTGGACAGAAACAGTCATTCAGACTGCCTGTGTTTTAGTATCACTGTTCTTGTTGAGTAAATGTCAGCTTCTCTTATAGCCAATATTATTAATCTCAACAGTATTGAGTTTCTTCCTTCAAGGCATTAAGAATGAAACCTCATACCTGTTGCTTTATATCAGGCATAAATCTTTAGCATCTAAGTCATTGTGATTGACCTCACTGTTGCTGGTGAAAGTACACAACGGGGTGCTAAATGTTTGCATCTCATGTCATTTGTCAAAGATTCAGTATTTAGTTTCATATGGATGCACGAGAAACTGAGTCACCAGATCATACGACTATAAATAGCAGAAGGGAAAAGAATTGTAGAAAGGGCTGGTTCGACTGAGAGTGTACATGGGGAGCTGTTAGTTTGGGTATGTAAGAGATTGTGGGGGTGGGTGTCTTCCCCGGAGACTCAAGAGAAGTGTCTGAGTGGACAGCATACTCCAATCTGCCAAGATTGATGCACGGGCTGTCTGATCCTTCTGATTTTATTTGCCATTATGTCTCTGAAATCTTGTATTACACATATATATAAGTGGAGACATGTTGGTATCACTAACAGAAATCAGTGTGTGTGTGTGTGTGTGTGTGTGTGTGTGTGTGTGCGTGTGTGTGTGTGTGTGTTTAGTTTAAAGCAACTTTTTTTTAAATGATTGAGTGTTCCTTCCAGACATATCACTGTTTAATTAAATTAGAGTGGTGGATTGAGCCTGCTCCTAGTCAAAGGGGGTGTACTTTGGCCGTTTTCCCTTTGGAATCTGTTTCACAACAGAGTAAACCTGCATGTCTCTGAATTGATGCTTGATTGACAGACTAATGTCTGGAATTTTCCTAGAGTGTGTTTGAGTATCAAGCCAACCACAGGGGTTTGATGAGATGCTGAGGTTAGCTGGATGTTTGCAGTTTAACTGCTGGCTTGATTAAATGCCAGCATGTCTGTAGCTCTGTTTGGACCGTGATTTCCAGATACCACTTTTTGCTTGGGCCTGCTGTGTCACGGAATCAGTCCTTCAACTGTGCGTGCCGGCAATCTGATACTTGTCGGTGAGAGGCTTCAAATCTCCCTCATAAATTGGTGTGTTTTATTTGACTGTTTTTGGGATGTTTGACTTATATATTATATTGATGCAATTTGATGAAAGCAAAAATAATAATTTATTAAAATCAAAATATTTATCGGCGGCAGGGTGGCATAGTGATTAGCACGTCCGCTTCACAGCAAAAAGGTCCTGGGTTTGATTCCCACCATGGGCATTTCTCTGGGGCGTTTGCATGTTTTCCCTGTGTTTGCGTGGGGTTCCTCCAGGTTCTATGGTTCCCTCCCACAGTCCAAAACCATGCACAGCCGGTTAACTTGGCTGTTCCAAATCAGCCCTGAGTGTGAGTATGAATGATTGTGTGAGTGTTGGCCCTGTGATGGCCTGGTGAGCTGTCCAGGGTGTACCTTGCCCTCGCCAGAGTCGGCTGAGATGGGCACCAGCCTCCCTGCAACCTTAATTAGGATTAAGTAGTTCAGAAAATGAATGAATGAATAGTATAACCCAATATGAAATTGGCTGTATAATTATATTCACCTAGTCTAAAATATTAAAGTATATTTATTTCTATTTGCTCTATTTACCACTATAATGTTCCCCGCTAGATTGAGATGGTTTGGACATGTACAGAGGAGGGATAGTGAGTATATTGGTAGTAGGATACTGACGTTGGAACTACAAGACAGAAGGCCGAGAGAAAGATCAAAGAGAAGATTTATGGATGTGGTGAAGGAGGACATGAAGATTGTTGCCAACCTTAGAAGATGCAGAGGATAGGGTGAGATGGAGGCAAATGATTCGCTGTGGCGACCCCTGAAGGGAACAGCCGAAAGGAAAAGAAGAAGACCACTATATTTTCCCCCAGATCTGACTAGTATTCATCACTAGAATGTATTTTTTAATGAGTCTATTTAAACGAGGAGTCTGGTTTTATCTGGGTTTTCTGTGTGTGTGTGTGTGTGTGTGTGTGTGTGTGTGTGTGTGTGTGAGAGAGATAGAGAGAGAGAGAGCGAGAGAGAGAGAGAGAGATTGTGAATGCCTTCAATAATGCAATATTCACAAATTTGAGTGTGAGTGCAGAGATAGAACTTAAGAGATATGTTTGCACACACTCTGGCCTCTAAACTGCTTCATGCCTCATGATCACAAAGCACTCAGAAATTTATTCAAGCAATGGTGACTTGAATTGACATTCTGCCTCACCACTTGATGTGTGCTGCAGTCTACAATTTGTCTTTAGCAGATGCATGTTCTTTAATTTCACAGTGTAGAATAAAAAGAACACAACACTTACACAGTCTTGTAATGTGGACTGAATTTTGTGCATTATTTTATTTCCATCAAAATTGTTTAAAAATAATTATTGAATCAGATGGCACGGCTGCTCCCAGCAAGAAAGTCCTGAGTTTGAGTCTTGGGTTCAGAAGGGCGTTTCTGTGTGGAGTTTGCATGTTGTTCCCAGGCTTACATGGGTTTCTTTCAGATGCAGTTTTCTTCCACAGTCCAAAGATATTCACATTAGGCTGTCTGTTCCACATTGCCCTTAGGTGTGAGTGTGAATGATGGTGTGTGCTGGCCTTCTCATGGACTGATGAGTTCAGGGTGTGCCCTGCCCTGTCATGCAGTCGAGTGGCGTAGGTTTCAGCCTCCTCGCGATCCTAGTAAAATTAAGCTGTTTGGCAAATGAATATTATTTATTTATGTTTCAATAATTATTTATTTTCGATTTATGTTGATCATTACTGAAAGTGTGGTACAGCAGAATATTTTTTTATTAAAATTGCAAGGTAAATTTTGATTTACATTCTCATTAAGAGTAGATTCTTACTTAATTGTTTGTGTTTCTGGAATAGATCGCAGATTCAAACAATGAGTTTTACTCTACTTTTGATGAAACCCAGCAATGGTTCTTTTACGACCTCTCAAAACAGGCAGTAACAGAAATGGCCAGCCTTTCATAACCCAGTTAGCTGCATTGGAGTGGGGGCAGCTGTGACAACCCATTAATTGTGGGGCTTGAATCCCCGATGTTCGGATCAGTAATCCAGCACCCTACCATCGGGCCACCACGGCACAGCCCGAGTTATTATGTAATGGCACAGTCTAAGCCATTTTGGTAATGCAAGGAGGACCTACACATAATAGGCATATGATTTTCATGTTATATCTAAACCACTGTTGTTTTGCAGTATGGACTCTGTGGCCACATAAGGCTATATATTGCACATTTTTGCACGTTCATGAATACAAACAAACAAGAAAGAAGAGAAAAAGAAAATGACAGAAATGACTGAAAAATAAATGGGAAATCACAGTGTATCTTGATCAGATAAATGTGTGAGTCTGTGCAATTGAAAGAGAACAGCAGGCTTTTATCTCAGAACCACCAATATAGAGCTTCTCAATAATAGAAATAAACTGCTATTTCATAGTTTACGAACCTGACATGCCATCGAAAGATTTTTTTACAGTCTTTATTCTTGCTGTATTATACTATATCTTGTGTACAATCATCTGCAAAACCAGCAATTTCTGAAACTTCAGATTAATTCTTAATTTGTATCCTCACTGAATCAGTCTGAAAGCAGAGTGTCTGTTTTCAAGTGTGAAATTACTTGCAGTAGTTTCAAGCAAAATCCTGATGTCTGATGAGGTCAGCCATGTGCGTCTTAATGATGATGAGCCATAGCTGTGACATACAGAAATTGTCTCTTTAGATTCGGTATGAATCCTCATCTGGCTAATGATCTGTCTAAAAAAAAAGATGAAGTGTTTAACCTTGTTTTCTTTTTGACACTTTTCCCACCTCTGTACAAACACAGAAAGACTTATTAGGTAATATTGGTAGTTTTAGACTTTAATTTTCAGGTTATAATGCTTAAAGTTAAGGCTTTTAAAGGGAGCTTGTGTTGGGTTTTATTTTCATAGTCATGATGTAATGAAAGCTCAAGCAATGCTCGAAATTCTTTGTCTCCTTTCTGCAGGTACGATGTGGACTCCAAGAGCGCCAATCTATCCAAACATGTGAGTATACCACTAATTTTCAATGCTAGGTTTTAAGCTGCATCGATGCGTTATTTCTAAACGAGGCGATATATTAAAAGTGCACACGCATTTTCTTGGAAAGGTAAACATGAAGTATGTTTTTGTTGTTTGGACCAGTGGGGCTTTGTTTTTACAAGCTATAATTAAAACGGTACAGAATTGATGTATCCATCTCAAGGACTTGACAGCAAATTATTACATTTTGTATACTTGTTGCACCCTTAGATGATGTTTAACGCTGTGCTCATCCTAGTGGTCATTTATGGTAACTTGGACACCAAAAACGTCAGATATTTTGCGGTAGAGAGAAAAGAACTGCACTATCATTCACATGTTGTGACCATATTCTCATATCAGTTCAACCCAGTTTTTTTTCACCACACTCTTACTGCTTATCCTCAGCAGCCACTAAAAATCGATTATTTCTGTCCAGGTAACTGTGAAGCTTCAAGTGTGTGGGTGGAATGTTTGTCAGAGCAGTTAAGTTAGTACAATTGTTCCTACCTCAGATCCAGTTTTCTTTAATGTTTTTTTTTTGTGTGTGTGTGTGTGTGTGTGTGTGTGTGTGTGTGTGTGTGTGTGTGTGTGTGTGTGTGTGTGTGTGTGTGTGTGTGTGTGTGTGTATGTGTGTGTGTGTGTGTGTGTGTGTGTGTGTGTGTGGTGTAGAGGCATGCACTTGGTCTTAAACACACTGCGTACTGCACACTCCTGTTTAAGTGTCCTGATGGACTACCAGCTTGTGTGTGTGTGTTTTATGGATAAGAACTGAGCGAAGCTTTTACCTAAGTTTAATGCTATGTTGCTTTCAATTGTGCTACCACAACCTTACACGGCCACAATATTCAGTGCTATTGACATAAAGTGTGTGTGTGTGTGCATCTCTCAACATCATCATCATCATCATCATCATCATCATCATCATCATCATCATCTTCCGCTTAGTCCAGGGTCGGGTAGCGGGGGCAGCAACCTAAGCAAAGAGGTCCAGACGTCGCTCTCCTGAGCCACTTGCCCCAACTCTCCCGGGGGGACACCAAGGCGGTCCCAGACAAGTCGAGAGACATAGTCCCTCCAGCGTGTTCTAGGTCGACCCCGGGGTCTGTTCCCGGTTGGACATGCCCGAAACACCACACCAGGGAGGCGTCTGGGGGGCATTCTGACCAGATGCCCGAGCCACCTCAACTGGCCCCTCTCAATGCGGAGGAGCAGCGGATCTACTCCGAGCTCTCCCCGGATGGCGGAGCTTCTCACCCTATCTCTAAGGGAGAAGAACCCCGCCACCCGGCGAAGGAAGCTCATTTCAGCCGCTTGTATCCGTGATCTTGTTCTTTCGGTCATTACCCAAAGCTCGTAACCATAGGTGAGGGTTGGAACGTAGATCGACTGGTAAATTGAGAGCTTTGCCTTGCGGCTCAGCTCCTTCTTCACCACGACGGACCGGTACAGGCACCGCTTAACAGCAGAGGCTGCAGCGATCCGTCTGTCGATCTCTCACTCCATCCTTCCCTCACTCGTAAACAAGACCCCAAGATACTTAAACTCCTCCCCAAGTGGAGGCATCTCTCAACAGTGAAATCTTACTCAGTTTAGATGTGCCCAGACAAGTTGAATCCCTTTTCCTTTAAACATAGAATGTTTAAAGAAAAAACATGAAAGAAGGTGAATTCGCAGAATACACTAGTGAGTACATCGGTGACTTATAACGTGATGATGTGACTATAGCTGTACCATGTGTAATATTGATTTTCCAAGAAGGCCCCGAGAATTCATGATTATTTAATAACTGCATATACATGTGCATGGACCACAGAGGATATATAACTTAATACCATTATGAAGCATTTAATTACTAACTAAATATTCTATAGGTCGGTAGGTTTGAATTGAAATAAGCTTTCATTGGATGATAGCTTTACAGTGTATTCTTTCTTCTAATTGTAAACTCAGTGATGCAACTACAATTGTATTATCATAAAAATGTGTAAAAGAGAACCATGTTAAGTCATTTAGAAGGTTTTGGAGAGAGAAGCTCCTATCGAATTCTAATGCATGCCTAAATATAAGGGTTTGTTCAATACACTGCACATATATTGATAGTAAAGACAAACAGTACTTCATGCATTGAAGAACTGCAGAATTTCATTCATCCATCCATTAATTTTTCTGAACCGCTTAATCCTAATTAGGGTCACGGGGAGGCTGGAGCCCATCTCAGCGATTCCAGGCGAGGGAGGGGTACACCCTGGACAGTTCGCTAGGCTATTGCAAGGAAAACATGCACACAACCATTCAAACTCAAACTTACCTAGGGGAGATTTGGAACAGACACTTAGCCTACTGTGCATGTTTTGGACAGTGGAAGTAAAACAGAGTACCTGGAGGAAACCCACGGAAACATGGGCAGAGCATGCAAACTCCACACACAAAGCATCCAGGCTGGGAATCGAACCCAAGCCTTCTTGCTGTGGGGCAGACATGCTAACCACTACACAGCCATGCCGCCCACTGCAGAATTTACAGTATGTAAACAATGTAAATAATATGGACCCTTGATCGAGCTTGATAAAATGAAGCAGAGTAGGAGTAGCTGATGAGTCCCATATCAGTACGTCTGTCAGACTCTGACACAGGCAACACATTCCAGCTTACTCATCTGAAACTACCCACTTACATTAGAGAAGAATTATTTAACAGCATGCCTCATGAAACAATCCAGGTTTTGGTCTAGACTTATAAATTGAGATTGTGGCTATAATTAAAATAAAATGCATGATTTGATGATTCTCCAAAGGGCACAATCTCTTGTTATGACCTACTGAAGTTTGTTTATGCACACACTGGGACACTCACACAGCAATTAATTATAATAGACTTATCAAGTGGTGATAAAAAATATGACCTGTTTTATTCTGCATCAAATAGTGACATATCGGTACGTACTTCAAAGTTTAACAATATTTTCTTCTTTATTTTGCATCTTTGTCCGGGTTCCCTGAGGGTCAATGCATCAATTATTTTTGCCAGGGTTTGGATATGATTGGATACAATTCCTGAAGCCAACCCTGAAGTACAGACATCCATTCAGACTCATATTTTTACTCTGGGTCAATTTGAAATAACCAGCGAGGAGGAAACTGATATAGGCACAAGGAAAAAATGCAAACAGCACAAGAAAACATCTGCCTTTTTTGCTGTGAGGTAAGCATGCTACCATATCCCAGGAATAAAATTTCTAGATGAGAAAAGCTGAATCTGAATGAAGTACTCTATTCTGATTGACAATTTAATTTGAGTAAAAGAGATGGTGTAGACTTCTGTGAATAAATTTGAAAAGCAGAGATTAGGCATGTAAATTCTTTAGGGTAGCTTTCTGTAACCTTCTGCACATGTTTACTACACCTTTTTATTGTGTACGATTATGTACGCAATTGTGCATGTTATTATATACCAGTGCTTCTCAAATAGTGGGCGCACGGTATGATGCCGGGGGGGGCGTGTGATGCCGGGGGCAGTGCGTCTCTGCGGAACATGCTTTTCTGGAATTGTATACGAGAATTAAGTGTAATTGAACCTCCACTCCACTAGTTGGCAGTGGCAGCTCTGATTATCATGCTGTGGTGTAGCAGTTTTTCACACGAGCAAACGATATGAAATGCAGTAAACAACATGGAAAAATTTCTAACAGGAACGAAGAGAAAGGTGGAGAGAAATGGAGATTTTTTTATTTATTTCAGGCACACTGGTGCACCTTAAATCTTTTCAATTTCAGATTAAAAAACAATGTTCATGAAGTTGTAAGTTGAACTATATTTCTTTCTTTTTTGTTTTTAATCTTAAGATACAATGTTATGCAGAGGTGTACTAATAACAATTTTATAGGCAAATAATACTATTTATAGTCGCTCGCGGGGCGGTGGGGGGCATGAAGTTATTTTCTTCCAAAGGGGGCGCCACAGAAAATAATTGAGAAGCACTGTTATATACATAAGTGACTATGTACTCTAACACCTACTGTGTGTAATATTGTATCAGACTTCTTCTTTTCCTTTCGGCTGTTCCCTTCAGGGGTCGCCACAGCAAATGATCTGCCTCCATCTCACCCTATCCTCTGCATCTTCTACTCTTACTCCTACGACCTTCATATCCGCCTTCACCACATCCATAAATCTTCTCTTTGGTCTTCCTCTGGGCCTTCTGCCTGGTAGTTCCAACCTCAGCATCCTGCTACCAATATACTCACTATCCCTCCTCTGTACATGTCCAAACCATCTCAATCTAGCCTCTCTGACTTTGTCTCCAAAACATCTAACATGTGCTGTCCCTCTGATGTACTCATTCCTGATCCTATCCATCCTCGTTACTCCCAACGAGAACCTCAACATTTTCATCTCTGCTACCTCCAACTCTGACTCTTGTCTTTTCCCCTGAGCCACTGTCTCTAAACCAGACAAAATCGCTGGCCTCATCACCGTCTTGTACACTTTTCCCTTCATTCTTGCTGATACTCTCCTATCACACATCACACCAGACACTTTTCTCCATCCATTCCAACCTGCCTGCACACGCTTCTTCACCTCTTTTCCACACTCTCCATTGCTCTGGATTGTTGAGCCTAAGTACTTAAATTCCTCCACCTTCTTTATCTCTGCCCCCTGTAACCTTACAATTCCTCTTGGGTCCTTGTCGTTCACACACATGGATTCTGTTTTACTGAGACTAACCTTCAATCCCCTCCTTTCCAGGGCATACCTCCACCTCTCTAGATTTTCCTCCACTTGTTCTCTGCTCTCACTACAGATCACGATGTCATCTGCAAACATCATAGTCCATGATGATTCTTGTCTAACCTCGTCTGTCAGCCTGTCCATCACCATAGCAAACAAGAAGGGGCTGAGAGCTGACCCTTGATGCAGTCCTACCTCCACCTTGAACTCTTCTGTCACACCGACAGCACACCTCACCACTGTCTTACATCGCTCATACATGTCCTGCACCGCTCTAACATACTTCTCTGCCACTCTAGACTTCCTCATACATAATATTGTATCATAATACCTACAAAATATTCAAACACACTCAAAATTCTACGAAAAAGCAAGGGGGGAGGTGTGCAATAGTGCCTTTATGGCCTTTCTTACCTGAAACTTTAAACTGAAACAAAGACCATTAGCATTCATGCACACAGAATAATGCTGTTTGCGGAAGTTACCGTTTTCTTTCACTGGTTCTGTCTGGTTGATTTTCTTTTTACTCACTCTAAAATGAACAGAGTAAAACCTGTAAACCTCCTCTCAAGTCACATGTCCTCTTTTATACTTTTTATATTATGGAAAAGGATTCTGTTAGTACCAGTGCTTGTGATCAATACACTTTATGATCACTATACTTGTTATTACATGCTACATGCATACTATACATTATACATTGAGCTTTCTTTTCTTTGTTTTGGTTTAACTCAGGGAGCATACATAGTCTTGGACAAGTAAATCCTAGGTGATATGTTCAGGCATCTAGCAGATGACCAGTTTAACCTTTTTGTTTGCTGCCACAGTCTCACCACTGGATTGTAAATTACTGATTAGGGCTGTCATATTATGAATTTTATGACAATAATGAGAGCATTTGTGAGGCGCTCCACCGAATGTAGGCGCTTGTCGCACGGACTACTTTTGAGAAAATGGCCAAAAAAGTAAAAGTGGTCATTTTTTATCGAAATTCGGATTTTTGCATAAACCATTAAAGCAAGTATTCAACTATCACTTGCTGAAGTGAAATCGACTAAAACTCACTAAAAATGTCTTTTATTTCCATTTTTTCTGACGAGTACTCTCATAAAACTCGATAAAAACAGTAGCAAACTTACCGGTTTTCTTTGCAATTATTCACAGAGTTCGGTACAAGACACACTATAGTCCATACACCAGGAGCACAGTCGTGAAGTTGTCTCTCCATTTTGGATATTGTTTTAATATTAAAATGCCATTTCAGTGAATAAAATAAAGGTTATAAAAATGATATGCACGTAAACAATGCAGGCTAGTTGCTAAGGAAGATCTGAAATGAGCACCCTGATTGGTGAACTCGGTCACATGCTCACATTGCACATGCTCAGTGCCCATCACACGTTAACTTCCTGTTTACTTCCTGACTCTAGTATACCGCATGCGGAACTTATCTCCGACTTTCTCTTCAATAACAGTAAGTAAGTTTATTTATAAGATTGTGAGTACACATACTTTCCGGAAAAGGAGAGTGAAATGTCATCTGTGATGTCCAGCAGCATTAGTATAGATGTTAAATTCCACGCTGGAATTCGGCTTTGAAGATTATTTCTCTCTCTCTCGCTCTTTCACTCTCTCTCTCTCTCTCTCTCTCTCTATCTCTCTCTCTCGCTCTCTCTCTCTTTCTCTGTCTGTCTCTTTGTCACATACATACACACACACATTTTATCATATAAACAAACTGATGATGATGATGATGATGATGCCAGCTGTGTTGATGAAGATTTTGATGTTGATAAAGAAGAGGCATCTGTTAATAAAAGTGTGTTAAAACAAAACAGTTATTCGCATTAGACTCAGTGAATGTCTTTGAGTTCAGTAGTTCTATTCAGTAACATTATCTATATTTGCTTGGGCGAATAATTGTTCATTTTCTGTTATTTAGGCTCAGTGCCAATTCTGAAACATTGCTCCTATGCATCTGTGTTCAGAGTGTTTACCCCAGAAGGCAAAGACAGAAACACAGATAGAACTGAGGAGTAATTGAAAACATTCCCCGAAACTCTTTTGTTCAGTCAAGTCAAAAACTAATTGCTCACTCAAGTCCTATGCGTACAAACAGCTTTTTACCAAACGATCCTGCTATACAGGTATACCTTGGCTTACGTTGTTAATTAGTTCCAGGAGAGACGACGTAAATCGAAAGTGACTTAAATCGAATTAGGTTGTCTCCAGGTTAGCCTAGGCTAAGCTATGCCAAATTTACAAATATATATATATATATATATATATATATATATATATATATATATATATATATAGTGGTACCTTTACTTACGAAATTAATCCGTTCTGAGGGCAAGCTTGTAAGTGGAAACGTTCGTTAGATGAAACAAAAATTCCCATAGGGAACATTGGAAATCCAATTAATCCATCCAAGCCCCTCCCAAACTCATATAACCTGATACAAACACGTATATTTCACCTAATATATCAAAGATAAACATGTAACAATAAACATTTCACAATAATAACACATGTACAGTAACATTAAGAATACTGTAATTAACAATAAATAATAATAAAACAGGAATAAACAATAAGTCAAAAAACAATACACTAAGTGCATCTGAGCTTAAGAATGGCTTTAACATTAACTTACACTACTCATTTTTTTTTTTTGCTACTTTTTATTTATTTATTTATTTTATTTTTTTTAACTGTTTTATTTCACTTCACTAATTTTGATCTCGTCTTCTGCTGCTTGGCCGCACTCCCATCGCCGTTGATCTCTTTCGACTTGATCCACAATAGGAGAAGCCTCTCCATCTCATCATTGAGTCCTGATCTTTCCTCAGATAAAATAGTAGCCCCCTTTTCTGGTTTAACTCTTTTCAACATGGCCTTCTATTTCAGAATTGTACAGGTGGTCAATGCATTCCCTTTCCCATACTCCTTACACAGATTGGCCACGTATACATATATACTAAATATATACTACATATATATAATATACAGGAAGCCCTCATTATTTGCGGTGGTTACATTACTCCCCCACTCGCGGATCCTGGAAATCTTATGTATAATATTATAATCTAATGTATAATAACCCTATGTATAATATTATATACGCTAAAATATGCTTCTTAAACACATTCTATAGACAGTCTTATTAATACAGTAAAATGTAGTATTGATTCAGTAAAAACGTTTTAATTTTGTAATGTGATAATATTTATGAATAAATAAAGTGCTTAGGCTCCTTACCATAAGCTAGAGAAGATGCTGGGCATTTGATTGGCGTCATAGGGCTTCAATAATAATTAAAAACACACTTAAAAGCTTGAATTCGCAATTCAAGCAATTATATTGATAACATGTGCCTGAAGGAGAAAAAAGTGGTGTACACATCATTTGCAACCAATCAGCAAGAAGTTTCTACGAAAGCTGTCAGCCAATGGCTAAATTTGAATCACGTTCCAGTAATGTCGTGTTGGTACATATGTATAATTTTTCGGGGCTGCCACTAATTCAGTGCTTCTCACATAGTGGGATGCGCCCTCCTTGAGGGAACATGCATTTTTGCCTTTTATAATTAATAAAATAATTTAGAAGCACTGCGCTAATTGAAAAATATTATGAAAAAATCCTTTGAGAGCAAAATCCCCAAGTATGCGGCACTGCCTTTTTTTTTTAAAGAATTCCATATATTTTTTGAGAACCGACGTATGATCGAGAACGACTTTTAAGTCAAAACGACTTAAGTCGAGGTATACCTGTGTGTGTGTGTGTGTGAGTGTGTGTGTGTGTGTGTGTGTGTGTGTGTGTGTGTGTGTGTGTGTGTGTGTGTGTGTGTGTGTGTGTGTGTGTGTGTGTGTGTGTGTGTGTGTGTGTGTGTATGTGTATATATATATATATATATATATATATATATATATATATATATATATATATATATATATACACATATATATATATTGGCCTTGTTTGAGGCATATTCTTGAAGTTTTTTCCTATTTTTATTTTTATCCCTATATATATATATATATATATATATATATATATATATATATATATATATATATATATATATATATATATATATAGGGATAAAAATAAAAATAGGAAAAAACTTCAAGAATATGCCTCAAAACAAGGCCAATTATGCAAAAAACAACCCCAAACAAACAAAAACAAAAAAACAACCCAACAAAACTACTTACATTTTTATGTGAGGTGCATATCTGAGTGTGTGCACGCGTGTGCGTCTGTATGTGTGCATATTTATATTTTATTTACATCTTATGGATTATTTTTGAATGTTTAATTGTTATTATAAGCATTTATAGCATTTGAATATATATTTATAGATATTGTATACACATATACATGTACGTATACGTTAGTCATGGGGGTCGATCCTACTTCATGGAAATCGGCGGTTGCAGGGGTCTCGGTCCCCATGAACTGCGGAAAGTGAGGGATCCCTGTATATGTATGAAATGTGCAAAGGGAAAAACGAGTGATGTCACATAATTGAAAAACAACTTCAGAGTCTCAGTAACCTGACTGAAGGCCCTTCTCTTCAGTTTAATTTGTTTTGTATCATAAAAGGGTTTTAAAATAAAAATTACCTTTGTACACAAGGAGATTGACACTACTGACTACTTAAATGAGTTAAATATCGGAAAAAAAATTATTAGTCATATATGACATCACTCATTTTCATCTTGCACTTTTTAATTTTGGTTGTTGTTTTTTTTCTTCATTTCCCTCTTGTTATAAAGGTCATGCAACCCAAGTAAAGAGTTTGTAACCATATCAATGTACAATCGGAGGAATTTGCTGTTTTTCAACCATTAAATGAGTGATGATGGCTGTTTAGAGTTTGATCTATGACTTAATGGCAGACCGGACACGTTGATACTGCCTCATATGACATAGCTCCAAAAATTTCAAGGTCTATTAACCTAAAGCCACTCTACCGTACAATTGCACATTATGAAGATTTGAGAAAGAGACAAAATTTAGATAACTTTAAATTTTCTTGAAAACATGAGAGAAGCTCAACACTCCAAGTTCGATTACTCATGAAGACATGATGCACTGGTAGGGTCGATAACCAATAAATTAAAAAATTGTGACATCATTCTTCTCACACACACACACACACACACACACACACACACACACACACACACACACACACACACACACACCTATCTATCTATCTATCCATCTATCGATCCAACCATCCGTCCGTCCATATATACAGTCAAACCTCGGCTGACGAACGCTTAAGCTCACGAACTTTTCGCCTCAAGAACTTTAAATTCGCGAAAATATAGTCTCGGCTGACGAACTACTTTTCGGCGGACGAACCAAACCACGCGGTCGAACAGCGCCACGGTGGCGGCCACGAGAAGCTGACGCACGCTCATGGCGTCACAGTTCGTCACCCCCTTTCTTTGAGTGCGGAAGTGGTTTGTGTTTGCTAGACATTTTGGACCATATTGAGTGTACTTTTGCTATTATGGGACCGAAAAAGCCCCCACCACAGGCGGAGATCATTGAAAAACACGAACAAGGTGTGCGTTTGTGTGACTCAGCGTCCCAGTACCAGTACACTAAGTCTACCACCATCCTTAAGAACAAGGAAGCTATTAAGGGTGCGTGTGTGGCTCTGCGTGTTTCCAAACAGTAGGCGTTTCCAAACTCGCCTTCCAAACGGTAAGTCCCTCCCTCCCTCCTCCTCCCACTCCATTCCATCAAGCCGTCAACTACCATCACAAAGGTAAATAAAACGACTTTATTATACAGTACAGTTTATTTCTTTAATTACAATACAATAGACATTTATTATACATAAAATAAGGTATATTTTTGTGTAGTTTTAAGGCTTATTTAGTAGAAAATTATGTTTTATGGGGACCTGGGAACGGATTATTCTCATTTTAATGGTTTCTTATGGGAAATAAATGTTCGGAAGACGAACTTTTCGCCTCACACACACTTTCTGGGAACCAATTATGTTCGTGAGCAGAGGTATCACTGTATGTATGTATATATATATATATATATATATATATATATATATATATATATATATATATATATATATATATATATATATATATATACGTATGCAGGGTATTCATTAAGTTTTAGAGTAGAAGGAGGATATTGATATGTAGGGGGTGGAAATTGTTTGAGGCAAGCATGGGGATGGGGGTGTCCCATCACGCAGGGGGGGTTCTGGGGGGCCACCCCCATAAAAAAATTTAAAATTCATGTGGTCTGTGGTGCATTCTGGGCCCATATTTATGAGAAAATCAGACAAGCTAGAAGCAAATAAAACTAAAAGTTTATATTATAAGAAATAGTATTTGTTACAAGAATAGTAGACTTACTTCTTAAAGGAAAGTACATAAAACTTCTTATTTGAAAAATCTAACAGTTACCTTACTAATATAGAACATTTGTGAATCAAACAGTGACCCTTTACTTTATGTGATATCATTTTAGGATAAATAGGATTAGGCTATTAGAATAAGATTAGGCTAGTTTAGTTGGAGGCTAGTTTTCACTATTATCATTCCGTGCAATCAAGAAATAATTTGTGTTCGGACATGACATAAAAATATTTTTCCTATTTCATGAGATACAGATGTTTTCGAAACAGTGAAATCATCGGTCTTGAGTTGCTTCCACAACGTATTTAATGTTGGTTGCGCCATGCTTGTCGGTACGACTCACATCAGTTTGGACTATATTTTACCCGGGTTCGTACGACCCGTCACGATCTAAATCTACACCGGAGCACAGGCAAATGGCGGCATGTATATAAAAAGCGCTGCGCTTTTGAATGAGGTAGCATAGTGCATCATGGGATATCGGAAGTGAACCGATTGAGAAACTATCAAAACAAATGATCGTGTTGTCAAGTACAAAGCTTAACAAAGCAGTGAAAATGTTTCTATTAAAGATGATTATTATATTATTAAATATTATTGTTTACTATTATAAAATATAACCGGCCGCCGGCACTTAATGAAAAGTTTGTATATATGCATTTTATTCTACACATATATATACATGCACATATGTATTTTCTATTCATTCATTTTCTGAACTGCTTAATCACAATTAGGGTCACGAGGAGCGTTCTCTGGGCAACCTCCAACCTTCACATCAGTAATCCAGCACACTACCACCAGACTACTACTGCTCCCCATTTTCAATTGCTTATTTTAAATACATATACAGACACACACCCAGATAACAGGATCAATAGCAATGTTGCAAGTCCCACTACTAGAATTAAATCATCTACATATAGTTATTAACCTCCCAGAGATGTCAGCACAGGCCAGACTCATTACAGAATGTGTTAACATATGACTTACTGTGCTGTCAGATGCAGGTGAAAATTAAAGGAAAAAGGCCATTGGGAGAGATAGGAATAAAGCATGTATTTATTGCTCATTTCTTTTTAAGAAAAGAAATGCCTGTGTTCTCTTTTCTTTATTGGATCTGCCTGCAAAGCCTTCAACAGTAATTTGTAGTGCTCATGGGAATGGAGGAGTGTCAGCTTTAATGCACAGTTTTATAAATAGCTCTAAACAGCTCAGTGATGGGAGCAAAGCCCATTCCATGTACATACACAATGGCTGCTTTGGAGGAGACTTCATTAACACTGTGGCCTTTTCGTGAAGAGTATAGCCTGTTTATAAATCTATATAAAAGTGCTATGGAATATAGTAAATTCTATTTACTGCACACGTTTTGGCATAGCAAGTCAAACTGCTGTTAAGCGGAGCCTGTACCGCTCCGTTGTGAAGAAGGAGCTGAGCCGCAAGGCGAAGCTCTCAATTTACCAGTCGATCTACGTTCTAATCCTCACCTATGGTCACGAGCTTTGGGTAGTGAGCGAAAGAACAAGATCACGGATACAAGCGGCTGAAATGAGCTTCCTTCGCCGGGTGGCGGGGTTCTCCCTTAGAGATAAGGTGAGAAGCTCTACCATTCGTGGAGAGCTCGGAGTAGATCCGCTGCTCCTCCGCATTGAGAGGGGCCAGTTGAGGTGGCTCGGGCATCTGGTCAGAATGCGTCCCGGACGCCTCCCTGGTGTGGTGTTTTGGGCATGTCCAACCGGAAAGAGACCCCGGGGTCGACCTAGAACACGCTGGAGGGACTATGTCTCTCGGCTTGTCTGGGACCGCCTCGGTGTTCCCCCGGGAGAGTTGGAGGAGGTGGCTGGAGAGAGGGACGGCTAGACCTCTTTGCTTCGGTTGCTGCCCCCGTGACCCGACCCCAGACTTAGCGGAAGATGATGATGATGATGATGATGAAGTCAAACCAATGTAGCATACAAAGTCTATATAGAGACAAAACACTCAATTAATGGATGAGTAATAGAAATTTACCATTAAATGTAGAGCAGTGCTCCTGAAGATCCAGCCATCTAGTGTTACCCCATCTCATTATAAGTAGTAAAATACATGTAGTAACTTAACTGATGAACAGTTAGAATTTGAAAGTCCATTTAAATGTTTTGCTCTTCAAATATCCTAATGCAATACTCCCACGTGCAGAGTTGTGGCAACTACAGAGGGATAAAGTTGATGAGCCATATGATGAAGTTATGGGAAAGAATAGTGGAAGCTAGACTAAGGGCAGAGGTCAGCATTTGTGAACAACAGTTTGGTTTCATGCCAAGAAAGAGCACCACAGATGCAGTGTTTGCCTTGAGGATGTTAATGGAGAAGTACAGAGAAGGTCAGAGGGAGCTGCATTGTGCCTTTGTGGATCTGGAGAAAGCATATGACAGGGTGCCGAGAGAAGAACTGTGGTATTGCATGAGGAAGTCTGGAGTGGTAGAGAAGTATGTTAGAGTGGTGCAGGACATGTATGAGAGATGTAAGACAGTGGTGAGGTGTGCTGTCGGTGTGACACAAGAGTTCAAGGTGGAGGTGGGACTGCATCAAGGGTCAGCTCTGAGCCCCTTCTTGTTTGCTATGGTGATGGACAGACTGACAGACGAGGTTAGACAAGATTCCCCATGGACTATGATGTTTGCAGATGACCTTGTGATCTGTAGTGAGAGCAGAGAACAAGGGCAGGAAAATCTAGAGAGGTGGAGGTATGCCCTGGAAAGGAGGGGAATGAAGATTAGCCTCAGTAAGACAGAATACATGTGCATGAATGACAAGGACCCAAGAGGAACGGTGAGATTACAGGGAGCAGAGATAAGAAAGGTGGAGGATTTTAAGTACTTAGGCTCAACAATACAGAGCAATGGAGAGTGTGGAAAAGAGGTCAAGAAGCATGTGCAGGCAGGTTGGAATGGTTGGAGAAAAGTGTCCGGTGTGATGTGTGATAGGAGGGTATCGGCAAGAATGAAAGGAAAAGTGTACAAGACAGTGTTGAGGCCAACAATGTTGTATGGGTTAGAAACAGTGGCCCTGGGGAAAAGACAGGAGGCTGAGCTGGAGGTAGCAGAGATGAAAATGTTGAGGTTCTCTTTGGGAGTAACGAGGATGGATAGGATCAGAAATGAGTACATCAGAGGGACAGCACATGTAAGACGTTTTGGAGACAAAGTCAGAGAGGCTAGATTGAGATGGTTTGGACATGTACAGAGGAGGGATAGTGAGTATATTGGTAATAGGATGCTGAGGCTGGAACTACCAGGTAAAAGGCCTAGAGGAAGACCAAAGAGACGATTCATGGATGTGGTGAAGGAGGACATGAATGTCGTTGGTGTAAGAGAAGAAGATGCAAAGGATAGGGTGAGATGGAGGCAGATGATTCGCTGTGCCGACCCCTGAAGAGAAAAGCCGAAAGGAAAAGAAGAAGAAGAAGAATACTCCCTGAATTTATATGTCTTATGTGAGATTTCCTTTCAGCTTTTTCCCTCTATCAGGGGTCGCCACAGCGAATGATTCGCACGTTTGATTTGGCATAGGTTTTTTTCGTCGGCTGCCCTTTCTGACACAACCATTTAGCAAGGGACAGAAACATACTGACGGCTTTGCAGCTACTCTTTATGAAAGTCAGCAATAGTTCTTTTACATGCTTCACACCATAGACAGAGAGAGACATGGCCGGCCTTTGATAACCCAGTTAGCTGCACTGGGGGGGGGGGGGGGCAGTGACAACCTTGTGGAGGGTGGGACTTGAACCCCCAACCTTAGGATCAGCAATCCAGCGCCTTATACCACTAGACCACCACTGCCCACTTATATGACTTATGTAACATATAAAAAACACCATGCAAACATGAGACACAAATATAATATTTTTAAATAATTTTTATAAAATGAAGCCGTATAAGTCAGTGCTTTTGGAAAGTGGGGCAGAAATTGTTCATATTTCCAGCAGTCAGTTTGTCATATTAAGACTGCTATTAGATAATAGCCCAGTGTTTTCAGTATGATGAAAAAAAATCTGCTTTTATTCTCTAATGGGAGGCGGACTTTTTTCTTTTGTTTACTTGTAAGATGGCTTCATACAGTATGTAGTGTAAGTTATGAAAAGTCACTAAAGGATTCTAGTCTCATTAAAGGTAGACCATTGATTAGCTTGCTATCTTATTAACATTATTTTCATGTCTTAACATAACTTGGTGAGTACAGCATGCGTCCCAAATACCTTGGTAGGTTGACTGTTTTGAACGTGATATCAAGATGTTGCAGTGATGAGCCTTCAGTTGAGTACCCAGCAAACACATAATATTTTACAACATTATTTTGGATGTAAAGGTTATAAATTGGTTGGCTGTACAAAATGTTGAGTAAGAACATGTACATTTTTATGCACAACATTGTTTGTCATTGTCAAAATGTTTCAGACATCCATGTCCCCAGTAGAGGCATGTAGCATGTGACAAAGACAGATTGTATTTTTTAGTGAATCATGCAAGAATTGAAAAGGAAAACACTGAACTCAAGTGTACAAATTTTTGTGACATGTACTGAAAATGTTACCTATAACATTTTTTACAGAATACCATAATATTTTAACTTTTTTTTTTGGGATTCTGCAAATAATCTTCTCACTACTTTTGTGTACCTTTTCTTCAACTTTGGCAAATTAGTATCTCATACGTTTAACCAATCATAGCAGAAAATGTTGCACCATGCATCACACAACAGCACTATTTTGTATATATTTTGTAAGATATTAAGATGTAGACATGTATGCAGTGACATTTTTGCAGTTCTCACATAATCTCGCAATTTCATAACAGAAAATGCAACATTCATCACAATATTTTTTTTAAGTTATGCCCCAAAATTTATCAATTTATACTGTAACAATCAGAAAACACCACAAAATCCGAAAGGCACTGAGTCAAACAGAGACAGGTTGAATGTGAATATTCTGACTACTTAAGGTGTTGGCAAAGGTTGTAAGGGACACCTAAAATTACTTTATTTATTGCTTAGTTGCTGTTGTATCTCTGTGCAGCAGTAGAGAAAGTTTGCTGAATAAAGGTATGATGTGAAGATTCTACATGAATGGTTGTCGGTCTTGGCTGTCCTCTCGGAACCAGTTCATTTGAGATGGTTGTCATTATAAGGCGTGTTTGTGTTTTCAAGGTGGTATTTTTCTCCAAAGTCTGACACTATACTTTCTTTGGATTGGGATCAACAAAAAAGCCTGCCACAATGGTGGGAATACAGGAGTCCGCCAGAATTTTATCCTTATAGATAAAAATGTTAACTTTTTATCGACACATTTAGACAATACAGCTATACCCACCATGGCCTTTTTTTCTGTTTGATTGGTATGACATTTAAAATATGTTTATACTTGAAAGCCCTCATAAAATCTTTATTAATTTGCATGGATTAGTTAATTTTAAACATTTTTTTAATTAGAAGAATGCTAGTCATTCGGTGTCGAAGTCCAGTTTTTTGTGAATGTGCACCATTTATTTTGTGCTTGGACATTTTTAATTGCAGGCGGCACGGTGATGCACTGCATCAGGCGAGCTATAAGGCGCACTGGATTATAAGGCGCAATATCAACGAACAATGCTTGAACGGTCTCTGTCCATTCACAAGGCACACCGGTTTATAAGGTGCATTAAGAAAAACAAAAGTCAGATAAGTCAAACTTGATTCAACTCTCACATTAACGCCCAACATTGTTCAGTTGTAACACATAAAATATAAAATAATATACTTCACAATAACTCTCAACATTGTTCAGTTGTAACAATATAAAACAAATTCACTTTTTCAGTTCATTCCTCTTCCACAAATCCATCAAATTCTTCATCTTCAGTGTCTGAGTATAACAGTTACTTGAATTGTACATAAAACCCGGATCCCTCTCTTATTTTTTTATTATTATATTATATTATAAAATTTTCTTATCTATTATTCCCTCGCTTGCATCGAGTCAGATCAATAGAGATGGAGATTAGAAGTCTTCCTGGGTCATGACCTAAACTTCTCTTAGCCACGCCCCTTAACGAGATAGCGCATTAGTATTGTGTTCATTACAGAACGTAGGTCATTATTCTTAAGGAGCTGTATCAGTGTAACTTTAAATTCAAGGTCAATCTGTGGTCTCAGGAGCACACCTGTAGCAGTGCTTTATCCCGGTATTTGGACATAAAGTCCGGATCCCTCTAACTTACGACCTGTTGACACCAATATCTAGCAGTTGAAGTTCTTTGGTTAATCCACTGGAATGATGGTAAACTCTGAATTGCTCCACTTGGGTTTTGGCGGTGTCAGTGAGATGGAGTTGCGTGGCTTCATACACACATAAGATGCACCGGATTATAAAGTGCACAGTGAGGGTTTTATATTTATTTATTTATTTTTATGCAATTAAAGGCGTTTAAGTGTGCCATATGGTCCGAAAATTACAGTAGTGTTTAGTACATCCACTTCACAGCAAGAGGGTCATGGGTTTGAGTTCTGGTCTAAGGTGTTTGTGTATAATGTTGGCATGTTCTCCCTATGCTTGCATGGCTTTTTTCCACAGGTACTCCGGTTTTCAACATATTGGACTGTGGGAGGAAATCAGAGTAACTGGATGAAACCCACGTAGGCACAGGGAGAACATGTAAACTCCACACAGAAACAAACCCAGAATCGAAGTTCAGTCTTTCTTGGAAATCGAACACAGGCCTTCTTGCTGTGAGGTGGACGTGCTAACCAGTACGCCACTGAACCGCCGGGTTTTTACAATTTAAATCCATTTAATGGATTCTTCATTGCAAAGACATGCATATTAAGATAATTGGCTGGTCCAAATTGTAAGTGTAACTGGGATGGTCTGGCAAACTGTTCAGGTTGTAGAATAGGAAAAGTGTGTAATGATTATTCACCGTGTTAGTAATTACCCTCTAATATTGGTTTAATTTCATGTCCTTGTCATAACCATTTTTCACTTCAAATCTAGTGTGCTAGAGTGCAAATGCTAAAACAGCAACAAAACTTTTATTGATGTGAATGAATTTTTCATGTGAGAATATTGTATTTGTGCTAAATCTGCTGGCTGTTATGTTTTGTATTTAAGCTTCACCAAAATAAACATGACTCCAACTTTCATCTATTCGTTATTGCAGAAGCTAAAACGGCCCATTTTCCTCATAACTCTTTTGACTGACCACATACTCACACAGTTGCAGTTAGATCCAGCTCATTATAAATAGGTTTGGAAGAGTTGTATGCCCATTCTGTTTCTGTTCCTCTCCCTCTTTGGTTTGTACCAAATTTACTGCTGTTAGAGCAGAGGTAAAGGGCTCAATGTCCTCTTGCATGCCACAGATCAGATCAAGGAAAGTATATATAAAAAAAGCTGCAGCATCCGTAACGACCAGTAAAGTCTAAAGGACCATGGCTTGATGCTTTGTATCGTTCTCTTTGCTTTTTTTTTTTTTTTTTTTTTTTTTCCTTTTTAAAAGCTGAACTGCTCGGGGTTATAGTAATTGCAGTTAACATTCTACAAGCTACATGTGGCAAGTCATTATTTGTTGTTTTGGGAGTAGATAACATGTTTCTCTTTTTGATGTCTCTCTCTCTCTCTCTCTCTCTCTCTCTCTCTCTCTCTCTCTCTCTCTCTCTCTCTCTCCACAGGACTTCCTGGGACAAGCATCCTGTACTCTGGGGGAAATAGTGGGCTCCCAGGGAAGTAGGATAGAGAAACCTCTTGGGTAAGAACCAGCATGTCTTGATATTTATTTTTGCTCCCCTCATTCAAATACCTGTGATCACATCAACACTTTATGTGTACATAGACGGGCAATGACTTTTCATGCGGACCAGTAATTCATAAAACCACATTAACTTGTCACTGTTTCGGTGCCAGGATGGTCAGTTATAATGATGTTAGGTTATAGGAAAGGGGAAAAAAACCCACTTGTACTTGTAACCTCTGTGGATTCACCCAACAATGTGATGGCAGCTGTAGATTAAATGACAGTTTACAGGTGATATGAAATTACATGTTAAAGATCATTGACCGTAATGGCAAGGGTCAGAAATTACTCAATACCAATTACTTGGCAAGATATTTGCGATGCAGAGCTATACTGAAGAATATCCATTTGTCTATGAGCCAGGACGTAAACCAGGTAGTGAGTGAATGATGGAACTAGGACGAGTAGTGAGGGTGCGGACTTTAGTCATCATGTGTAATAATTTATAGGGTACATCTATGGCTGAAAAGGTGAATTAATGTGTTGTTGAATAGAATGTCACAAATTTAGTTCACAGCAGTGCTGTCCACTGAATATGGAATATCCTGTGATGAATTTCTCGTAGCCTGCTCAGGTTTGGTCTGACAGTGTACGCGCAGCGCATATACAGCTTGGCACAGACATGGGAAATGCATTCTCTGCTTATTAAATATTAAATTATATTTATTAAAATATACCCAATTTCCTATGTACCATGTAACACAGTGATGCGACTGGTTTTTGCTCTGTAAAATAAAAATTAAAACAATAATCAATAATTTATGCTTGTAGTTTAGTAATTTGTGTACTAAATCAGAATTTAAATTTAAGATTTCAGGACCAGTTAGCTGTAACACTATGAAATAAAACAATGAGTCGATGGAGAAATCCTAAAATTATAACTTTTCCAAAGAACCAATTTCAATCTGAAAAATATACAGTACAATTCACATTAGCTTTATTTTCTTTCTGTGAAGTTTCAGTCAGTGTAGTTCAAATCTTCAAGAAATATTAACTAATTTTCATATCCATGTACATGTGTGAAATTCCTCTCTGCTGATTTCAAGTGAAAGCATCCCAATGCAGAAAAAGCAGTTACAATAACAGTAGCCATGGTGTTCTGTTAATAATAATGTTTCTCTTTCAATATTAATTTTCTGCTCTTTGACAACACAAAACATTAACAAGTTCACATTTTTCAGAGCCCTAAACACATTAACACTGATCACACCAACCACTATGATTTGAACAACATGCAGCTTTCTTTGCACTAAACAGCTGTTTCTTCATCAATCTGAATGTGTTTGGTTCTTTACTGTGTTACCGCAAAGAGCCACATCATACACATGGGCACACATGAACATCACCCATCCCTTTCTCTCTCTCTCTCTCTCTCTCTCTCTCTCTCTCTCTCTCTCTCTCTCTCTCACACACACACACACACACACACACACACACACACACACACACACACACACCTCTCCTCAGCCAGATTTATTGTAAATTCACACACCAACATGATAAAATACATCTTTGAAGGTCAGAGTGCAACTGTGATTCAGTAGCCGTGTTAGTTTTCAATATTCTGTGTTCAACAGTGTGGCGGGACAGTTGGATGTCCGATATCATGTGTTTTAGTTTGTCGTTTTCAAGAGACAAGATTTCAAAAATGTCACTGAGGGATTTTATAATGAACTCTCCTTCATTGTATGACGTTTTGGCCTGTGAAATGTTCCAAGCCAGTTCATACAATGCCACCGTTACAGTCTCTGAGCGCTTCGAGGATTTTTGGAAAAACTATGTACTTTTCTGCCTGACTTTACAAAGTGAACAAGTTGTACTTGCAGAGTTCAGTCCCTTTTGGAAATTCCGGGTAAAAGTTGCAGTGAGCTGAAGTGGCGCTGAAGATTTGAAGTTTTGAAATGTTCCAATGATGCCTGACATAAGGCAGAATGGCTTTCCATTGCATTCAAAAACAACAACAACAACAAAACCTCTCATACTCTGTTAAAAATGTCTTCATATTTTCATTTTGCTGTGCATTTTTACTGTCATTTTATGAGCAAATTTGAAGCTTTGCAGTACAGTGATACCTCTGCTCACGAACATTATTGGTTCCCAGAAAGTGTGTGGAAAGCGAAAAGTTCATCTTCCGAACATTTATTTCCCATAAGAAACCATTAAAATGAGAATAATCCGTTCCCAGGTCCCCATAAAACATAATTTTCTACTAAATAAGCCTTAAAACTACACAAAAATATACCTTATTTTATGTATAATAAATGTGCTATTGTATTGTAATTAAAGAAATAAACTGTACTGTATAATAAAGTCGTTTTATTTACCTTTGTGATGGTAGTTGATGGCTTGATGGAATGGAGTGGGAGGAGGAGAGAGGGAGGGCGTTACTGTTTGGAAGGAGTGTTTGGAAACGCCTACTGTTTGGAAACACCCTTAGCCACACACGCACCCTTAATAGCTTCCTTGTTCTTAAGGATGGTGGTAGACTTAGCGTACTGGTACTGGGACGCTGAGTCACACAAATGCACACCTCGTTCGTGTTTTTCAATGATCTCCGCCTGTGGTGGGGTCTTTTTCGGTCCCATAATAGCAAAAGTACACTCAATATGGTCCAAAATGTCTAGCAAACACTATTGTCTAGTATATATATATGTCTAGTAAACCACTTCCGCACTCAAAGAAAGGGGGCGACGAACTGTGACGCCGTGAGCGTGTGTCAGCTTCTCGTGGCCGCCACCATGGCGCTGTTCGACCGCGTGGTTTGATTCGTTCGCCGAAAACTAGTTCGTCAGCAGAGACTATATGCTCGCAAATTTAATGTTCTTGAGGCGAAAAGTTTGTGAGCTTAAGCGTTCGTCAGCGGAGGTTTTACTGTATTTTCATCTCACTCACATAAGCATTTGACAATAAAACCATATTCAACCCAATCGAAGCAAACACACACTAAAAAAACAAACTTTGATATGAACATAAGAGCCGCATGGAACTAGGCAAAGAGCAACATACGGTTCGGAAGCCATAGGTTGGCCACACCTGCTCTAGAGTTAATACTTTAGTGACATTCGGTATCTTGGATTTTTAAATCTTTTATTAAACCCTGAAAATTACCCTGTTTTACCTGGTCATTCAATATTTTCAACAGTTTCTTAAGTGTACAAAACGTACGCTAGGGGGGAGGGGGTAAGATGTCTGTATACTCTTTTTAATATTAGAAAAATGTCGATCAACAATATGCGCTCGTGAATTTTTTTTTTTTGTGTGCGTGTACATTTGAAACTCTCAGTGCGCGATTCGCAACCACCTGCGGTGTTGCATATCTGCAAAGTCTGCAATGAATACTACCCAACCCGGTATCAGCTGCTGAAACATCAGAAGGCAGCTGATCAAGGGCGTAGGCATGGGGGGGGGGGGCACAGGGTCCCCACAGAAGGAGTTGAGTTCCGCTGGACAAGAAATGATGTGTATTCACAACCTTATAAATAAACTTAATGACTGTTATTGAAGAGAAAGTCGGAGATAAGGTCCGCATGACTAGAGTCAGGAAGTAAACCGGAAGTTAACGTGTAACGGGCACTGCGCATGTGCACGCCAGAGTTGACCAATCAACAAACATAATATTATCAGTAAGCAATAATAGCTGAACACTGTCAATCAAACAAAGTGCGAGTGTGAGAATAAAGCACAGTTTGTTAGTACCGCCTCCGGCTCCTGCACATGTGTCAGAACACAAACATTGACGCACAGAGAATGAATGGCTAAAATAATCATAAGCCATCCAGCCTGGCTCTGCAGCCAAAGCTAAACGTCAAACATGCAAGGCTCGAGCTGACCAATCTACCAACACGACCCCCTCTCACTGGTGTCCAACTTGTGGGAGGAGTTTTCACGCCTGTATTGGCCTTTCAAGCCACCTGCGGACACATCACCCCGCCTCTTCGATACTGTGTTGTTTGTGTTGCTATGGTCATACTCGATATCAAGTCGACGAACATCATCTGCAGCCTAATGTTCAGTGCTTTTATAAAATGAATATAATGTGTGTATATATATATATATATATATATAGGATTTTCTGAGTAGATCCTTCCGTAGGAGAGTGCTCAATACTTTTTGGTCGAGCAAATAACAAAAATAAAAGGACAGGACAAAGACTTTCTATTGAAACTCCATTTATCACTACAGATCTGTTTCGAGGGGTGGTGAAACCATCCTCTCTCTTCAGGTGATTATAGAAGAATATATAAATATATATATATATATATATATATATATATATATATATATATATATATATATATATATATATATATATATATATATATATATATATAAAATTAATAGTATGTTTTTGTGCTGTAAATATTTATTCATATTTGTTTGTGCCTTGGAATACATAAATAACTTTAGCTCAATTTGTAAATGTATTTAGCACATGTACTTGCAGATGTAGTTTGAAATATATTTGAGAATGTTTTTGGTTGAACTATAATATTTGATTCATCTTCTGAGAGTAATAGATGAATCGTCTTCTGCTGAAAAACTGTGCGTGTTTGTGTGAGATTCCATGTTGTTTATATCATATAATATGCTGTGACATGCATGCACTATATTTTATGTGGTACTTTGTATCAACTCAGTGACGTCACGGTAACTTTGTGTAGGCGGGCACTGAACAGTGGCGGCTTTCGGGTCGATAACTTATACGACAAGCACATAAAACAAAACCGCTGTGTGTGCAATGGTTTATTTATGATGTAAAATTTAAGCCACGATCGCTTCAATAAACTATACTTAAGCTACCGCCAACTTATTTAGTCGGCGTTTCATTTCCCCTTTAAGGCTTAGGCTCCGGTCAACCGAGATGTGCCCCCCCCCCCACGTTCAGACCAGCCTACGCCCTTGCTGATCACAAACTGAAGCGTGTGAAAAGCCAATGACCAATAAAAAATGCAGACATTTTGAATTATATTTTAATATAAAATAATATTATTAAAAACAATGTCATTTTTATGATTAAAACCAAATGTCTTAATATTAATATCAAAGCAGGTGTCATTAAAAAGAATTCTTTAAAAGTATATATTTTTATTGATTTCATTATTATTTGACTGGTGTATAAAAGAGGTATTGATCAAGGAAATACATTGATTTATTTTATAAAAGAGGTTTGACCATTGTTTTGTTTAATATCTAGTTTAAAAGTCCTGCCGAGAGATCATCAACATTTATTTGTATGCTTTCGGAAGGGGGGGGGGGGGGGGGGGGGTTTAAAAAAAAACGTGTACTCTCTGTACGCTTGGAAAAATGTTGAAAATGTTGAACCGCCCCTAATATGCCTATGAAGGGCATCATGGTGGCGTAATGATTAGCACGTCTGCCTCAGTGCAAGAATGTCTTAGATCCGATTCCCAGCTAGAGCGTTTCTGTGCAGAGTTTGCATGTTTTCGCCGTGTTTGTGTGGGTTTACTCTGGGTATTCTGGTTTCCTCCCACAGTCCAAAAAACATGCACAGTAGGTTAATTGGCTGTTCCAAATCTCCCACAGCTCTGAGTGTGAATGTTTGTGTCAATGTTGGCCCTGCAATGGTCTGGCGAGCTGTCCAGGGTGTGCCCCGCCCTAGTCCAGAGTCGGCTGAGATTGGGTGCCAGCCTCCCTGTGACCTTAATTAGGATTAAATGGTTCAGAAAATGAAAGAATGAATGAATGCCTGGGAGATATATGGACCCCTTGAAGCTGACTTTAAACAGAGTGATCATAACAACACTTCAGCATGATTCCAGCATGTTTTGTACCCCAGTGACATTGTCTTGACATGATGATGGTGTCTGCCATCGATCAAAATGTTTAAAAATTTCATGGCTGTTCTTAAAATATATATCACCTTGTAGCTATCATGTTGTCACCTTTCCCAACCTTTCTGAACCACATTCAACAAAACCTCATTACAACCTGTTCAAACTGTGCCGAGCCACCATCGGAACTGCCCATATATGTTACCTGTGTTACAGTTTTGCATAAATCAAATAAAACAAGCCCAGGTAAACAGTCTGGTGTGGTGTAAAAACTCCACTGACCTTCCAGTTCTGTCTGGGAATTTGCTGCTATTCCTTGCAAAGTTGTTATAGAACGGATACTGTATAAAAATGCTCTTGCACTAACTGAGTTACCAGGAATCCCAAGGTTCAACACTAAGCCGACATCATCCGAGCAAATTGGTCGGGATGGGCCATGATGATTCAATAGATTGACCTGGTATGCCACGGCTAGACCATTAAAAAGGTTTTTAACTTTATACTCAATACGAAACCTAATAGGAAGCAAGTGTTAATCAAATAAGACTGGCGTAATGCTCTTTTTCTTTCCTGGTAAGAAAGTTTCTTTAAAGGAGCGGTAGGGCTGTTAAATAACATGGTGTAACTCTCAAGGTTTTAATGTAGGCTTAAATAAGGTCAGCATATCATTGTAAGAAGCACAAAAGAGGTCTGGTTAGCATGTCTGTCTCACACTAAGAAGGTCTGGGTTTGTATTCTGGCCTGTATGAGTCTGTGTCTGTGTCGCGTTTGCATGTTCTCCCTGTGTTATTGTGGATTTCCCTCCGAGTACACGGATTTCCTTAAATACTACAAAGATATGCGCATTAAGTCATTGGGATATAATTAGTTCCATTAGTATAAATTTTACAGAGTAAAATAATCCAACTTGTTTACCGAAAGCAACCTATGAATTATTAATCAAAATTTTTAGTAGGGATCACAACATATTCGGGTAAAACTGATAAAGATGAACCTAGAAAGAAAAGATAGAAAGCGAGAAGCACAATTCAGAGTTTGTCGGACAAGTGAAAGACAAACATATAATAAGATCTTGAAATGAGACAGTGAGAAACAGAAATGGGTGAACTAATCGATGCAGAACTGAGAATGGGTGAGAACACGAAACAGCACACAAGAATATTGCAGGACAGGGATAAAGACAAGACTGAAAAATCAAAGCTAAATGTACCTCTGCACACACACAGGCGCCGAACATAACCAGCCATATGACATGAACTCATCATGAAAAGAGCAGTCAGAATGTTTTCATCCACAATCTGCAATAAGGAGGAAAAAAATCCATGACAAGTACATTAACTATGAGTTACATAGCACACTCTGCATGGCTCATCTTTCCTCACGTTGCTATTCCACAAATACAGCACATGTGTAACTCGTGTATGCTTGTTTTGACTTTATTACGTAATGCCTATGAATCCTGAACAAAATTAAATTGGAATTCGTAAATTTTTATCTGCATGGACAAACTTATTTATTGAAATGGTCTTTTTACCCTGACAGAAATCAAGACCTGATGAGATATTTAAAAAAATTTCAGGAAACAAATCTGGCTTCTGTGGCCACTGTAATCCTGTAAAAATGTTGACCAATCACAGCCCACTTGGAAATATCCAATTCAATGCTTCCACTTCTCCCTGCTTCTGTGGGACCCTACCGAGCATAAACCTGCAGTCAGGACATGTGTGGAGGGGGCGGGGCTTTTACAGATGGAGGGCCTCCAAGGACAGAGCAGGGTTTAGCCAGAGCCTGAAGAGACTACTTTCAAAGTTTGCTACTTTCCGGGTTACCAACAATAATTGTGGTGGAATGGCTCATAAGGGGCCTTAAAATTGTGGTAATTGATTTTTTTTGCACAGTTTTATATTAAATGAAGCTTTCTTGATATGAAAAAAAAAAAAACATCAGGTCTGATGTAAGACAAACACTGGAGCTATATCTGTAAACATGATAATAAATATAAAAACCTCTGGATTCACACTGCTTCTTCTTCTTCTTATTTTCCTTTTGGCTGTTCCCTTCAAGCCTTACCACAGCAAATCATCTGCCTCCACCTCACCCTATCCTCTGCATCTTCTTCTCTTACGCCAACTACCTTCATGTCCTCCTACACCACATCCATAAATCTCCTCTTTGGTCTTACTCTAGGCCTGGGGTCACCAACTTTTTTGAAACAGAGAGCTACTTCTTGGATACCAATTAATGCAAAGGGCTACCAGGTCTATACACACTTGTAACATAACAAATTTGCTAAATTTACCTTTAATTATATGTTATTATTAATAATTAATGATATTCATCTATGTCAGGGGTCAGGAACCTTTTTGACTAAGAGAGACAAAAAAAAAAAAAATCAATTTAATTCTCTGAGGGCCAAATGTATTTTTTAATACTGAGACCAACAATTTTAGAGTATAATACGATTCTGAATTTATTTTAAACAACATTGTTATAACGAAGTTATTTATTAATAAGACTTCGTGTTATTTATCAACGTATGCATTGTTTTTGTCAAATGCAAAAAAATAAAAATAAAATCATTATTTACAGTTATTCCAGTATTGAGTATTTCAAGTGGAGATTCAGTTTATAATATGTTGCATCAATGTCATAACAACTAACTGGCACAAAAAAACATAAAATGATCTGAATGTTTAACATTTAAAACAATTTTTACAAAATAAATAAATTAACAATACTCTGGCTTCCTGATTGGGATTTAGTTGCTTTCTTGTGTTTGTTTGTAATGCTATGTTTGTCAAGTGCCTTTTCACCCTCTTTTATACAAATATTACATTTGCAAAATATGCATGTGACATTTAATTCATTTTTCTTAAACTCCACCGTTGGGATCGGAAGCCTTTAATAAATCTGCTGAAAAGTGTAAAACCATGTTACAGACACTGCAGAGTCGGAATTTCTGACTTTTGTCAGAGTGTCGACTTTTTGACTTTAAGTAACCGTGCTTACTCCCGCGGGCCCGTGCGCTCACATGCAAAACATGTCAAACGAGCATGGTTACGGGTGACTTTTTTTTTTTTTCCGACAGAAAACCGCAAAACGGCATGAAATGACATAAAAATCCAACTTTATCCAACAAGTTTGCTGAAATTCGACAAAAGTCGGAAGTTCCGACTTGTTACAGACACTGAACTCGCGCAGGCATATAATCCAATAAAATTAGAGTTTCAAGGTATTCGCCCCACCCCCACACACTGGAGTACAGAAAGGATTGGCTCTCCGCTGCGCACCACAGCGACAACTGGCATTGAAAACAGATGTATAGATTGAAATGTGTGAGATTTATTTGTTTTTGTTTTATTTGATGGCTTTTTTCTGTATTTTTATTTAAAGGACAGCCAAATGATGTATTAGTTATTCTGCTAAGAAAGGCCACCTGATTTATCTGAGAGCCAGATACAGTCATCAAAAGAACCACGTCTGGCTCGCAAGCCATAGGTTCCCGACCTCTGAACAGGCTGGCAGGCGACTCATGTTGTCCTTGTGGGCGACCTGGTGCCTGCGGGCACCATGTTGGTGACCCCTGCTCTGGGCCTTCTGCCTGGTAGTTCCAAACTCAACATCTTACTACCAATATATTCACTATCCCTCCTTTGTACATGTCCAAACCATCTCAATCTAGCCTCTCTGACATTGTCTCCAAAACCTCTTACATGTACTCTCCCTCTGATGTACTCATTCCTGATCCTATCCATCCTCGTTACTCCCAAAGAGATCCTCAAACATGTTCATCTCTGCTGTGGAATCACACCAAATCTTTTGAATCAATCAGGACAAGAAATTCTCTTGTAGAAATGTGTTGCTTCTCAAATTGGTATTTTCAGAATTATTAAATACTTTGTTGAACATTGAACAGGATTTTT
Organism: Plotosus lineatus; assembly: GCA_024760905.1. Classification (NCBI taxonomy): domain Eukaryota; kingdom Metazoa; phylum Chordata; class Actinopteri; order Siluriformes; family Plotosidae; genus Plotosus; species Plotosus lineatus. The sequence goes on along the minus strand of CM045733.1, from coordinate 26,803,414 downwards.
TCCAGCATAAAGGGTTCAAAATCCCTAGCAGGTTTTGATTAGTTATTCTAAATCTAGACAAATATGTTAGAACATTTGGTATCATTTTAAAGCTTAGGAGGTCAGCGACAAGCTGGTACCAATAACTCAAAATTAAGCAAATCTGACTTAATACTTACTTCATTATGGTGGGTCAGTAAAGTTCAATTTAAGACTTTTCAAGCAGCTTTGGGTAATTTTTGTCAAAATGTATGACTTTATCTTGTGAACAAATCATGGTTTAGTGAATGACATCTAAATGTGTCAGTTGCAACAAGGTAACATTATTCCATCTTCTACCTTCTTTTTACATTTTTACAAACTGAAATGAGATGTTGGCCATGTAAAATAACCCAGTTTATTTTTAATTTAAAAGGAATAAACTAAATTTCTTGTTGCTCAATAGACTACATCTGTACACTTGTAGCAAAAAAAATGGGAAAAAACAAAAACTGGATTTTTTTTTTTTTAATTCCTGAAAAAGATTTTAATTGAGCTAACAACAACAAATCATAAATCCACTGGTTAGGGAATGAGAAGATCGATCATGAGGCCTGAACCATCATTCACTTATAGCTCATTACTGCAATACAGGGATCCTTCACTTTCTACGGTTAATTAGGACTGAAATCCCCCTGCAACAATAAATACATATTCAATACTATAAATGCTTATAATAACAATTAAACATTAAAAAATAATGCATAAGCTGTAAATAAAATATAAATACACACACATACAGATGTGCACACGTGCACGCAGATGCACGAGCACGCACTCAGATGCGCACCTCACAACAATGTAAGTAGTTTTGATGGAAGGTTTTGAGTTGTTTTTTGTTTTGTGTTTGTTTAGGGGTTTTTTGGGTTTTTTTTGCACAATTGGCCTTGTTTTTGTGGAATTTTCCTTGACGTTTTTCCCCTATTCTTCCTTCATTTCCTTATTTTTTAATTCGATGAATATTTAATTAAAAACAAAAAACGTGATGCACTGAAGCCGCATGAACTGAAGCGCGAAGTAGCGAGGGATCCCTGTATTTGGAGAAAAAATGGAAATGAGGAAATTCACTTACTGTACATAGTCTTTATTATGTAGTTGCAAAGATAGTCATGAAAAAATTAAAATTCTTGATCTGAAATTGAAACTAACACATCTCCTTGCACAACATTTCCAAAATATTTTCTGTTTTTTGTTTGTTGTTTTAAACATTATTACTATTTGGTGATTCTCCACAAGTGATTCAGCCCATCACAAACCAGGTAACAAGCTTCTAAATAGAACCAGAAGTACAGTATGCAGTCCCGAGGTAAACAAGTAAGAAAATCTGCTAAAGAAATACATGCTTTGGAAGTTGAGGTTTGGCCCATTTTTGCCCAGAAGGGAACCTGTATGTGAGAAGCCCACTTGCAAAACCCGCTCAAGTCAGTCAGTTTTTAAGAAAATTCTTATTTTTTATAGGCATTGAAATTATCTAACAGAGTTTCGCTGCTGCTAAAAGGTTTAGTGGATATAGGACTAATTAGAAATTTCTGATCAGATAAACATTCAGGAACACGGTGCTATCTTAAAACCCCAGGCAGTGTTAGGAATTAATTTTAATTAAAATTTCTTTTGAATCTATTTCTCACTCAGTCTTGGCCCAGACTCTGTCCTGTCTTTTATCTTCATGTGCACACGTGTGTTTTGAATTAAGGAAATGTACAGTAGATTGCAGTTAAGCGTGCCCTTTTCTTTCTTGTTTCATATATGCTGATATGGAAACCAAGAGAAGAACAGACTTCTTTCATTTTTCAGAACAGAAGCACTCACTCACTCACTCACTGGTACATTCGTGTTAGTGTCTTCGCCAAACATCTGGAGCTTAGAACAGATTCAGAATAGAACAAGCACTTATCCAGAGCTGCTTGCCTTTGTATATCTGGAGCATTTGTATACACACAACTGAGCAGCTGAGGGTGAAGGGCCTTGCTTAAAGGCCCAAGAGTGGAAGCTTGATAGTACTAGAGCTTGAACCACTGACCTCGGGATCACCAATCCAGAGCCTTTAACCACTGAGCCACCACTGCCCCAAACAAACATACAGTGGCGCTGAAAATCTGTTCATACTGTAGGTACTGTAATATTATTTTCCCTTCGAATGTTGATGGCATGGTAACTTTGGAATTGATAAAAACTTGAACTCAAGGTGAATAACTTCACAGGTTTACAGTTGTTTATTCAAGTCCAATCCGTTTACTTTTCTGAAACAATGTAATCTTATTGCTGCCAGAGAACAGAAATCTCTGAACAGAACTGAACAGAATTCAGAAAGCATGTTCACCTCACAACGAGAATGTCCTGGGTTTGATTCCCAGCCCAGGTGTTTCTGTGCAGAGTTTGCATGTTCTCCCCTTGATTGTGTAGGTTTCCTCCAGGTACTAAAATTTCCTCCCACAGTCCAAAAACATGGACAATAGGTTAACTGGCCATTTAAAATGTCCCTTAGGTGTGAATGGTTGTGTAAGTGTTGGCCCTGTGATGGCCTGCCGAGCTGTCCAGGGTGTACCCCCACCCTCGCCCGGAGTCAGCTGAGATGGATGCTGCCTCCCTGTGACCATAATTAGGAGTAAGCAATTCAGAATACAAATGAATGAATGAGAACAGAATTTTAGACAATGGGACAAGGTATTTCTTAATTCATTCACTTGCTGAACCAATTAATCTCACTAGGGTCATGTGGAGGATGATGCCTATCTCAGCTGACTCTCTACGAGGTCAGGGTACACCCTGGACTTCTCGCCAAATCTTTACAGAGTCAAAACACTCAACTATTCACACTCACACTTATGGGTGGTTTGGAATAACCAATTAGTCTACGTTGCATGTTTGTTTTTTGGACTGCAGGAGGAAACAAAGGCACCCATACAAGCACAGGGAAACATGCAAACTCCACACGGAGACACCCCAATACTGGGAATTGAATCCGGACGTGCTAACCACTGCACCACCGTGCAGCCTCTCATAAAACTCACTTCACTAAATTCACACTTAAACCTAAGAACAGTTTGGAACAGCCAATTATACAAAATGTGACTGTGAAACTAGAGGAATCTCACACAAGCATGTTGAGAACATGCAAACTCCAAACAGAAACGTTCACATAGAGCTCAGGAATCAAACCTGAGCAAAATATACATGGATTTAAAGGAAACATTCAGGGTGGAAAAATCAATTTTTGTGAAAGTAAAAGTCATGTGTGGATGCTATACAGTGGTATCTTGACTTACAAGTGTCCCTGATAACGAAATTTCCATGATACAAGCTTCGATCCCACCAAAAATCTGCCCCAACCTTACAAACTCTGCTGTGGAAATGGCTTTTCCGGGTCAATTAGCCTCATATTCTTTCGTGTGTATACCTCCACGCTCCGAGAACGCCTCATGCACTGCTTCTCAATTATTTTCTGTTATGCCCCCCATAGGAATAGAAAACCCACCCACCCACCCCCTACACGACTATAAATAGTGTTGACTGCTCTTCATATTGTTTGCTCGGTGCTTTTCCCTGACACCATAGCGCAACAATGAGAGTGCCACTGTTAGCTACTGTAGCATGCTCCCCAGGGTAATACCCCCCATATCAGATCGCCCCCCCACACACACACCATGTGTGTGTGTGTGTGTGTGTGTGTGTGTGTGTGTGTGTGTGTGTGTGTGTGTGTGTGCATGCGTCTGCGCCTTGTCTCTCCCGTGTGTGTCTGTGTGTGTGCGCGCGCTCGCGCCTCGTCTCCATCGTCTGTGTGTGTCTGTCTGTGTGCGTGTGCACGCGCCTCATCTCTACCATGTGTGTGTGTGTGTGTGTGTGTGTGTGTGTGTGTGTGTGTGTGTGTGTGTCTGTGTCTGTGTCTGTGTCTCTGTGTGTGCGTGTGCGCACGCGCCTCATCTACTGTGTGTGAGTGTGTGTGTGTATGTGCACGCACGCCTCGTCTCTACCATGTGTGTGTGTGTGTGTGTGTGTGTGTGTGTGTGTTTGTATGTCTGTATGTGTGTGTGTGTGCGCGCGCACACGTCTAGTCTCTACAGTGTGTGTGTCTGTGTGTGCGTATGCGCACGTGCCTCATCTACCGTGTGTGTGTGTGTGTGTGTGTGTGTGTGTGTGTGTGTGCGTGTGTGTGTGTGTGCTTGCGCCTTGTCTCTACCGTGTGTGTTTGTGTGTGTGTGTGTGTGTGTGTGTGGCCTTGTATACGTGCGTGCGGCATGCATGCCTCGTCTCTACTGTGTGTGTGTGTGTGTGTGTGTGTGTGTGTGTGTGTGTGTGTGTGTGTGTGTGTGTCTCTGTGTGTCTGTGTGTGCATGTGCGCATGAGCCTCATCTCTATCGTGTGTGTGTGTGTGTGTGTGTGTGTGTGTGTGTGTGTGTGTGTGTCTGTGTCTGTGTGTGCGTGTGTGCACACGCCTCATCTACAATGTGTGTGTGTGTGTGTGTCTGTGTGTCTGTGTGTTTGTGTGTGTGTGCGCGCGCGCGCATTCCTAGTCTCTACTGTGTGTGTGTGTCATCTTATCAGCATGAATATGATTAAATATGACATTTAACATACAGTTTCTCTTGTTTATTCTTGTTTTATTATTAATTATTATTAATGTTAATGTACATGAATTATTATTATTATGAAATATGTATTGTTTTTACATGTTTATCTTGAATATATTAGGTCAAATATACATGTTTGTGTCAGGTTATCTGAGTTTGGGAGGAGGTTGGAACGGATTAACTGGTTTTCTATTGTTTCCTATTTGAATTTTTGTTTCATTTAACGAATGTTTCAACTTATGAGCTCACCCTCGGAACAGATTAATTTCCCAAGTCGAGGTATTGCTGTATTATTCCTGTCTTAGTACTTTCTCCATTTATTAATTAATTAATGTATTTATTTGTTTGTTTATTTATTTTGGGGGCCATTAAAAGGCCTAGCTGTACACTTATGCACAGTTTTATTGGACTTTGACCGGGCATCTTAAGGGAAAAAAGCAATAAAATAACTAATTGGCATAATAGCAGGGCAACAGACAAGTAGCTTCGAGAAAATATAATGAATTCTTTTTAGTTAAATTTACCGAAGTCCATTCATTCATTTTCTCAAACCACTTAAATCTAATTACGGCTACAGGGAGGCAGGCCCCTATCTCAACTGATTCTGGGCGAGGTACACCCTGGACCTTCACATGGCCAACACTCACACAACCATTCACACTCACACCTAGGGGTGATTTTGAACAGCCATTCGTTCATTCTTTCATTTTCTGAACCACTTAATCCTAATTAAGGTCACAGGGAAGCTGGTGCCCATCTCAGCTGACTCTGGGCGAGTGCAGGGTACACCCTGGATAGCTCGCCAGACCATCGCAAGATCAACACTCACACAACCATTCATACTCACACTCACACCTATGGGCAATTTAGAACAGCCAGTTAACCTACTGTGCATATTTATGGACTGTGGGAGGAAACCGGAGTACCCGGAGGAAACCCATGCAAGCACAGGGAGAACATGCAAACCCCACACAGAAACGCCCAAACTAGGAATCGAACCCAGGCCTTATTGCTGTTAGGCAGATGTGCCAACCACTACACCACTGTGCCCCATACCTAAGTAAGGTAAGCAAAGAACTTATTGGGTATCGTCGTCTTCCTTTCGGCTTTTTCCCTTTTACTCGGGAGTCGCCACAGCGAATCATCTGATTCACACGTTTGATTTGGCAGAGGTTTTTACATCGGATGCCCTTCCTGTCACAACCCTTTTTAGCAAGGGACAGAAACACGCCGACGACGTTGCAGCTACTCTTTACGAAAGTCAGCAATGGTTCTTTTACATGCCTCTCACCATAGACAGTGAGAGACATGGCCCGCCTTTGATAACCCAGTTAGCTGCATGGGGGGGGGACAGTAACAATCTTGTGGAGAGTGGGACTCGAACCCCCAACCTTTGGATCAGCGATCCAGCGCCCTATACCACTAGACCACCATAAAGAACTTATTAGGTATAAATTGCGTAATTATTTTCAGCAAAAAGCTTCAGACTAGGTACCATAAGACATTTTTTGTTTCATATAATAATCTCTCGTATAACAGTAAATCAGAAAGAATGGGGAAAAACAAAGAAAATGATCCACATTTATTAAGTTACCATTATTGGTTCAAAAGTTTCAGTGTTTTAAACATGTTCATAATGATACAGTTTTATGGTCTATTTTACACTAAAATAGCCAATATGCCAAATTTGCTTTTTCACACATCAGTTAAATAAATAAAGTTAAAATGCTTCTTACTCTATGTTTTCTTATTTAAATGTTTATGCAATTTGTCTCTAATTTCTTGAATTTATTATCTTCATGTTAAATTTGAATTTTTTGAAAAATAGAAGGAAAAAAATTTTTTCCACTTGTCACAATAGCTAAGTTGGCAAATCCATTGACATTTTAAAGTAAATCAGCTACAATTTCCTGAATTCCATTAACATCAGGTCTGAACTGTTATACAGTTTAAAACATTTACTTTTTAGAAATTAAATTTGAACATTAACAATACATTTATTTCCTGACTTTTATGAATCAAAAGGAAACATTTTTACAACCATCGATAAATAAAGCTCGTTACAGCTTTTAACTCTACTATTTATATAAAATATTTATATTTTAAAGTTAACTGCATTTTACCAGCACTTCAAAACATGAAACAACCATTAGAGGCAAAACACTTTGTCAAACATGTTTAGATGGGGATCAGGTCACTGAAAGGAGCTGAGTGCGGTGAGGACAGGGCCAACGAGCTGAATGTTCTTTAACTGATTCTACACCACAGTTACTGCATTGCACCCCTCTAACTCATCAGGAGTAAACCTGAAACCCCCTGGAACGCCACTTTCTCTTCCTCCCTCTTCTCACTGCACCCCTACCTTCTGTGACAGACCTGACACCCATCTCCCACCTGTCAGCTTCACTTACAATCAGGTTGAGAAACAACTGAAAAGACTCCACTCAGACAAGGCAGCAGGGCCAGACGGAGTAAGCCCCCATGTCCTGAAAGCCTGTGTCCCCCTGCTCTGTGCAGTCTTACATCATCACAATGAGCTTACAGAGCTTACAGAGGGTCCCAGTACAGTGGAAGATGTCATTTCTCATTCCTGTACCAAAGACACCACGTCCCAATGGCCCCAAGGATTACAGAGCTGTGGCACTGAGTTCACATGTCATGAAGACCCTTGAGAGACTAATCAATGGTTAGGCAACACATCCCTTCAGTTTGCCTACCAGCCTCATCTCACACTCAAGGATGCCATCATCTACCTGCGTAATCGTGTCTTCACCCACCTGGAGCACTGTGAGTGTCATGTTTTCTTACTTTTACAGTGCATTCAACACCATCAGGTCGAGCCTTCTGAGTGAGAAGCTGACATGAATGCAGGTGGACACCTCTCTTGTGTCTTGGATTGTGGCCTACCTGACTGGATGCCCACAGTGTGTGTGCCTGCAGCACTGCATACTAGACACGGTGGTCAGCAACACCAGAGCACCACAAGGGACCGTCCTCTCCCCGTTCCTCTTCACCCACTACGCAAAAAACTTCAGCTACAGTACAGCGACCTGCTATCTTCACAAGTTTTCTGATAACTCTGCTGTAGTCGGATTTATCAGTGGTGGTGATGAGATGGAGTATCGAGCTACAGTGGATTCCTTCATCATGTGGTGTGAATAGAATCATCTGCAGCTTAATGTAACAAAGACCAAGGAAGCTATTGTGGCAAAACACCAGTGACCCCTGTTTCCATCCAGGGTGACAATGTGGAAATGGTGGAGGATTACAAATACCTTGGAGTAATATTAACAATAAACTATTTTTTGAGGAATTTAAGGTTGTTTAACATCTGTCGGACACTACTCAGAATGTTTTAAGAGTCTGTTGTGGCCAGTGCTGTCCTCTATACTGTTGCATGCTGGGGCAGTAGGCTGAGGGTTGCAGATGCTAGCCAATTGAACAACCTGATTTTTCGGCGATAACGAAATATAACGCTGCATGAGCAAGCTCAAAACAAGCCAACAGTCAACTCTCCTTCACGCGTGTGAAAAACAGGAAGTATGGGTACAGGAAGTGTGGATCACGTTCGCTGCTTCATCCCTCCTAGCCAATGGGAGGCCAGCGGAGCGGGATGTTGGGAGACAGCCAATGAGAGAACAACTCGCGTATCGTGTGAAATTTTGATTGGCGCGTTTGAATTTTGAATGGCGTAGCTGGCGCTTTTCGTAAGGGGAGGTTGTTTTCGTATCCCGGGGACGAAAACTTCGGAAAATGTTTTTCGTAACCCGGAATTTTCGTAGTGTCTCGGTTGTCTAGAGTTTGATGGGGTCCGTCGCATAAAGGCTGAGGAGGCACAGAGCTCTCCTCTCTTATGTACACTCTTTCTGGCATAACAGTGAGCTTGTACTTCATAGTAGACTGCCCTCTCAGTAGGTGCGGGTGTCACAATGACCTGACATCTCAACCACTGCGGAGACGGTCCACTGCATCACACCTCCCACCTTAAAGGAGAAGCTGGAAGTATTGACAACTTTCTGGAAGATAACAATTATTTTTGGAAGCTGGGACACCTGGAGATCTCAACTTCCTAATTAAGACTCCATTTCGTAGAAAATAGCCAGCGAGGGCTTTAGCCAACTCCTCTTCCAGGAGGGCAGCATCAAAGAGAGGCTTTAACTCTGGATCATCTTTCTGTTCCTGTATCAGTCTCTCTCTCTTCACAAAGACATATCTGGTTCGAACGTTGGTGACATCATGTCAGTCTTATTCTGGTACTCATTGGTGTCTGCAAATATCTGCGATTAATCAATAATGTCATCTTCAGAGTCAGCGCTCTGTGACAGCCATTTTTTTGACCAGGGCTCATGTCATTGGGTGAGAAGGAAGCACTTCTTGCTTATCTTCTGTGACTGTCATACTTTGATGATGGCATTCGTTTATCAGCCTTGGGCCAAGTGTCGGTCCTCTGGCATCATTTGACACCCACCAAATCATTTCCCATGAGAAATGAGATGCCTTCTACTCCTAGATGTGGCATAACGGCGACCACTACGGGGCCTGATACTAACTCTGACTTCAAGTCAATGTTGTGTAGGGGTGCTGTGATACAACCACCCTCAAACCCTTGTAAAATTGAGCTTTTGCCGGTGGCTGAGCTTGAGTCCAGAGGGTAGTACACCTTGTAGTAACACAGACTGAGCCGCTCCAGTGTGACATAAGATTCTAATAGGTACACGCTTGGTCCTGCCAACAAGTGATACTGTATCCTTGGAGACATAAGGAGCGTATTCCTTCCTAATGTTGGATTGTGCTCCTGTATGAGCTCCATTAGGCCTCTTCAGGGAAATGAGCACGATTGACTGTTTTTTTTTTTTTTCTTCGTTCATGCGTAACAATCAGACATGTTTTTTGCAATATTGGCATACAGGACCTGGCCTGATTTGGTTTTGCTCGGGTTTCTTTTCCTGGGTGTTAGAGTTTCTATAGTTGTTATGAAATTCAAGCTTTGGCTTTGAAGTGGACCTTGGTGTATCGTAATCACCAGTTCTTTTGGTGAAGACCCTTTTCTGTCTGAGGGAATAGCTGTCAGCAAGGGCTGCAGTGTCTCTGAGCGTTTTGATCGTATTCTAACCCAGGTAGGCCTTGAGATCGGCAGGGATATGTCTTCTGAACTCTATGAACAGAAAAAGTTCCTCGATTTTCTCAAAAGTTTTGACCCTGCAAGATCTGCACCACATTTCAAGCAGTATATTTTTCTCGTGGCAGAATTGTGGGTGTCACTGTCTGCTTTGGGGTGGTTCCTGAACTTCTGGCAGTTTGTAGATTTCAAGGATGGCGGTTTTGAGCAGTTCGTAGTCCATCCTGTCTTCAGGCAGAAGTGAGGCAAGCACTTCACGGCTTCTCACTTTTAGCACACTTCGTATTAGGCACGGCCTTTTGTCATGGGGCCATTTATAGTTGGCAGCTGTATTTTCGAATTCTACAAATACTTGATCCGCAGGATCTTCATTAAACTTGGTTAGTAGGGCTCTATCTTCACCAAGGTTGAATCTTAGTGGTGGGCAATATTTCATAGGTTGCATTTCAGCTTTATGCGGACCTTGTTTATTTCTCATTGCCTGTAGTTCTAAACGGTACCTCTCATTTTCAGCTTTCATTCGTCCTTTTTCAGCCTCAATCTGTATTCTATGCTTTGCGTTCTTGGCCTCCATTCGGTTTCTTTCAGCTTCTATTTCCAGCCTACGTTTTTTGTTTTGGGCCTCCCTTTCCCTGAGCAGTAGTTTTTTTTCTCACTATACCCTGCCATTTTCGGGGAGTGGGACCACTATTGTTTTGTATTGACTTACTTTTTCATGCTTTGTCCTACTCCTCTGAGCTGCAGTCGGGGATGCTGAGGTCCTGAGTTGATCCTCCAAGTAGCAAATTTTTTCGACCAAAACCTTTTGTATTGCCTCCCTAATGGCTTCTTCTTTGGCAGATCTCTTTGTTGTTACACTGAGGGTTCTGGAGATGTCCTTTAGCAATTTCAGCTCAAGAGACTCTTGGGCCTATAAGGAGGGTCTCCTCAAGAAATTGGGGATGGCGTGAGACATTGGGCAAAGTTCAATAGCTCTGTTAGTGGTTCAGTCAAGTTGTTTGGTCACTCCCTAGTCATTGTTGATCGGCACTGAAGACTTCGAGCAGCTATGGTTCTCAGTTCGAGATGATTGGATCCTGGACGAGCACTCAATTTTTTGATGGACTAGTGGGTGGATAGTTGGAGTAATGCAAAGGAGGCAGACTCTTTCAATGTACTCATTTATTCAGGTAGATCCAAGGAGTTTAGCAGTGGCTTGTAGTGTCTCGGTTGCCTAGGGTCAGAATCTTCTATGATGCCAGGAACATTCAGCCGGACCCAAAAATGCAGGACACAGGGTGTGATGAAAACGGATGAGCTTTATTGTTCACAGGGAAGGCACTAGAGCCAGGGGAATTCGTAGTTACTCTTAGAGTTGCGGAGAAACACAGAAATCAAACTAAAGCGGTAACTGGTGGAGCACAGAGCTGAGAGCCAGAGAGCTCACGGGGACGAGGGACAATCTTCTAGCATGTGACAGCCACGCCCCTCTCCAATGCGCAGAGGGAGGCAAAGAGAGCGAGAGTCGCCAAAACCAGTCATAGTGTAAGGTATTCAATAATTTTTTTCTCTTCATTTGCAGACCCATGGTATGAGTTATGGTAGCATTAACTTCTGCTCAAAAGATGACTGAACAGATTAAAACCATTTACATTATTCATAATGGGAAAAAATTCGGAATTCCACCAAATCGGAATTTGACCAGCCATCTGGAAGGAATGTCTTTTTCTTAAATTTTCTTTATCAAGACTTTGTCACTTTTACTTGTGTAGAGCAACTGTGTGCACACAGTTTCCTCTGGGATCAATAAAGTATTCTGATTCTGATTCTGATTCTGAAATTTTCAGTAGGTAAAAGAAATGTTTCTGAAGATGGTGAAACTGTGACATGCCAAAGCACCTGCACCTTCACCCTGATGGGGGTACCTTTAATAACCCTAATGACTGTTAATTACAGAAAATTATACAGTTTAATCAGCATACCAGCCTACATTCTGTATTCTCTGTATAAGGGGGGACAGAACAAGAAATCTCTCAGTGTGTTTCCATGATCCTATTTCAAGCCCTGTCAGTGGCTGGCAGAAGACAGATTATTACAATTGTTTGTTGGTGTGTGTTTTGTTTTGCAATGTATTCGGATTTGTATGCTTCAAAACAATCTTTCATTTTTGTATGTTGGAGTATAGACTCTCCACACTGAAAACAACAGTCATTCTTTATTGCTTAACTCCAATTAGGGTCGCAAGGAGGCTGCCACCCATCTCGGGGCAGAGTGCAACCTGGATGGCTCAAAAGGCCCTCACGGGGCAGAAACACACTGAAGGCTATGCAGCTACTTGTGACAAAAGTCAGCAGTGGTTCTTTTACACCCTCTCACCGTAGACATTGAGCGATATGGCCAGCCTTTGATAACCGAATTAGCTGCACTGGGAGTGGGCGGGGGGTGACAACCGTCGAAAGTGGGGCTTGAACCCCAAACTTTGGGATGGGTAATTCGGCACTGGGCCACCACTTCCTTCAAAACAAAGTCCCACAATCAAATATTTTGTTGGATTGAATATAGCCTTGATTGCAATGTTTAATCACCATGTCAGTGTTTCAACAACTCAAGCAACTTCACACCATTTTTTCCATGCAGAGTTAGATTCATTTTCACTGCCATTTTGAGTTGATGATTAGAAAATTGAACAACTCCTTAAAGTCTTTATCAGCATATCCCAAAGATTTCAAATGGTTTAAGATCAGGACTCTGTGGTTACAGTTCATGTTTGAAAATGATAATGCTTCCTGATCCACCTCTTCACTCTTCATTCATTTGTTAATTTTCTGAACAGTTTAATCCTAATCAGGGTTGCAGGGAGGCTGGCACAAATCTCAGCTGATTCTGGACGAAAGCAGAGTTCACCCTGGACAGCTCGCCAGGCCATTGCAGGGCAAAAACATGCTGAGGGCAGTGCAGCCTGCTTTTTAAAAAAATCAGCAATGGTTATTTTACATGCTACTTACTACAGACAGTGAGAGACATGGCTGTCCTTTGATAACCAAGTTAGCTGCACTTTGGGGACACAGTGGCAACCCGTTGGTAGTCGGGCTTGAACCTCCAACCTTGGGATCAGTAATCCAGCACCTTACCACCAGGCCACAATTGCACTGCCCTTTCACTAATCATATTTTAATTTTATATTCATGCCTTCATGGAAGAAAAAGTACATACCCTATTCAACGTAATAAGCACCCTGCTCCAATAGCCCCCCCACCCAATGTGTTTTATCTTACGTCTAATAACCACCCATGTGTTGGGTTTTTACACCCGAGCCTAGTGGCTCATCAGGCCAGGGCTTATCCCCGGTTTCTGTAGCGTGAAGCAACCAGGAGTTCAACTCCTCCTGGATGGGACGCTAGTCCATCGCAGGTTACCTTCCCAGTATATTTTTACTGGTACCCATTTATACTGCTGGGTGAACAGAGGCACACTTGTGGTTGAGACCTTGCCCAGGGGTCTTAGCACAGTGAGGGTCTCAGTGGGATTTGAACTCCCAATCTCCCAATCATGAGCACATCACCCTAACCACTACACCACCGGCCCCCTAATAACTGCCCATGTGTACTGGGAGCAAAATTGTAGATCAAACTTCCCAATTTTATTCAATCAGTCTCCAACCGTAAAATGAGGCGTTTACTACCTGTAAAAGTGAGTTTACACGGTATTTCAAGACCCCCGCCACTGGGGAATGTCTATAATGTTCATCAGTAACAACACATTTGATTGTTCCGCCGTGCTTTAAAAAACAGGAAAATATTTTGCTGTGTTTTTTTGGTAAATGTCCAACAACCGATGAACCATTAGTAACTGCTGGAGCAAAACTATCGGATACTCTGAATGAATGGAGCGATGAGCCAGATATGGACCTATCAGAAAATGATGACGAGTATTTTTCACTCGATTCTCTTGCTCACTAACTTCATAAATTTAAAGACGTTCCTGGACATGCGCTTTTGTTTACGTTTGTGTTGATTGGTCCAATGTGCTATGTGCTAAATTTGACATTCGTGTTGATTTGCTCGATTTTACTTCCTGGAAAATGTTTAAAGGAACAGCACCGGGAGGGAAAAGTAAGGGGTCTTTTATTTTAAAAAAAATATGCTGTTTTCTGTTTATTTTCAGCTGTCATCTAAGTAGTTTGGTTGTACGGCGCACTGATGGTCTAGTGGTATAGGGTGCAGGATCGCTGATCCAGAGGTTGGGGGTTTGAGTCCCCACAGGGTTGTCACTGTCCCCCCAGTGCAGCTAACTGGGTTATCAAAGGCGGGCCATGTCTCTCACTGTCTAAGGTGAGAGGCATGTAAAAGAACCATTGTTGACTTTTGTAAAGAGTAGGCTGCAAAGCCGTCAGCGTGTTTCTGTCCCTTGCTAAAGGGTTGTGACAGGATGGGCATCCAACATAAAAACCTATGCCAAATCAAATGTGCGAATCAGATGATTCGCTGTGGCGACTCTCGAGAATGGGAAAAAGCCAAAAAGAAAAGAAGACGTAAGTAGTTTGGTTGATACCACAATATGAATAACTCAAATACCAGTAAAACTCTTTTATTGTTCTATTATTATTCATGTTTTCCACCTCGATGGTAATAAGCACGTACTGTTCCACTCCGCTGGTAACATTTTAATAAGTGCCCACCACCCACTCCAATTTTTAAAGCTCCCTGGGCGCTTATCACGTCGAATACGGTAGATGGATAACCTGGTCATTCATTAAACCCAATATTGGTGAGCTTTGACCTGACCAACTGAAGCAACAATGCCCTGGCAATTATGCACTGAATTGAGGCTAAAGGCCCATCAACAAAATATTAGAGTGTGTGATTTTTTTTTTTTACTCAGGCAGTGCAACTGGTATGTCATTCCCCCTGACATACTACAGGAAAAAACATTTTTATAAAACCTGCCTACAGGCAAAAATCAACAAATTTAGCTCACTTACCCCATTATTCTATTCCATTCTTTCTTTATCTGAGGTATTAGGTGTATGTGGGTTCATTTTATACCATCTATCCGAGCAGTTAAGTAGGGCATCACTTTATTATATCAGAAAGTCAAGCACTTCAGCTAGAATATACTGGCTCTAATTTATTACTTAAATATTTTATTCTCATTGCCTGTCGAGTGGAACATGGGCTACACTTGTGTCTGGGTAAATGACGGTCGTGCAATGGTAGAATAAATCTCAGCGAGAGAAAAAAAACAGGCTTGATTAGATCACCAATACGCTCCAATGAGCTTTTTGTGGATGTAAAGGTCACTTATTGAGCAGCTATCTTTGCAACTGACAGAGTGAGAAAATGGACTGAAAAAGGAAGCGGGAGTTTGAGTCGAGCATGTGTATTGCTTTTAATGGTGATTGTTATTTCATTCCAATCCGTACTAATGGGGTGGGGGGGTGGGGGGTTGAGTGTGGGATAATTGAACATGAGATGAACAGAAAAGTAGCTGCTTCAACACAGCATAGCCAGTACTTAATTAGCTTGTTCTGTCAGAATGCTGATTGTAAATGCATGTGTCTTGATTAGGACTTTCAGGAAGGTAGACTCACCATGTAGAAAAAAATCCAAGAGGTTGCATGAAAGTGTGTGTGTGTGTGTGTGTGTGTGTGTGTGTGTGTGTGTGTGTGTGTGTGTGTGTGTGTGCGCTAAATGAACAAGCAATTTGGTCTGAGTGGATGGTGATAAAATAATGGAAATTATGGCATTTAAAAAGGGAATCTGTAGTATATGATTGCTAACAATAGCTTTTTAGATTTCCTTAGCGTGAATCAACTAGGACTTCAACTTCTCCTGGATGATTGCTAATCTATAGCACGTTATTTTCCCAGTGTTTTTACTGGTACCCATTTATACTGCTGAGTGGACAAGAACACACTTGTGGTTAGGACCTTGCCTAGGGGTCTTAGCATGGGATTTTAACAGGATTCAGACCCACAATCTACCAATCTTGAGCCCGACAATTCACACAGTCAGACCAAGTGGCAACAGTCAGTCAGCCTAATGTGCATGCTTTTGAACTGTGGGAGGAAACCTATATAAGCACAGGGCGAAGATGCAAATGCCACACAGAAATGCCAAGCAAAGGACTCGACCCGAGGACTTTCTAGGCTTTCCATCTTTAACAAAAAGAATTCATTAGTGGGATTTGGTGTAATGCACAAGCTAAGAGAATCCACAACACAGACACACTATAGGCCGTTTTACATCATTCCACCCAAGATTGTGTTCAGGTTTCAAAAAGCAATAGTAGGGAAAAGCTGAGAAAGCTCATGTGAGTGTCACTATAGTATTAAAATAAGTTATTCATTGCTTTTATAACAAGTCTTTTAGACATACGGTCTTTTGAATACAATATTTGCTATTGAGTTTTACCTTTATGGTGAAAGAGTTATGAGTGAAACATGGATGAGTCCATATCCAGGAGGCACTGGTGCAGAAATATATTCATGGTGAAATATATTCATTATCTCTGCTGGGGTCCTTTGCCCAGCTTAATGGTGGGTGTTGTCATGGGGACCTGAGCTTTGCTTTTTCACTCTCTGTCTTCCTCTTGTTTTCCAGGTCAGGTTATGAATGGTTGAACGCTTTGCAGATTTCCTTGATGGATAGGGTGTAACAGTTTAGCCTGCCACCTGTTGGCTTGCTTTTCACTGCTGAAACAAACTGGTATTGCGTGTGTCTTTTTTTTTTTTTTTTGTCAAATTTTAAAGTTTTTGCCGCTACAGTAAATCTTACAGAAGTCTTATAGAAGGAGTGCGTTCACTAGGTGTGTGAGAGGTGTTTAGGAAGGAGTGGGAGAGTTGGGAAATATGCTGGTATATGATTTTTGCAGTCTGTATGTTTCTTATTCATTTAATTTTCACACTGCTATTTATAGGAATAAGAAAGATTCCAGTATTAATATTGACCTCAGTGTATAATTAAAATGTGCAGGATTTTAATTAAGCCCTTGAAATCAGACCAAAAATAGCACACTATGACATCTGTGATTCATCCCCTGGACATGAAATTGTGCATGATTACACAGTTTATTCTAATGCATCTGTGTTTTTGTGGGTGATGGAATGCATACTGATATAATTAGGATGTATTATGGACAATTCTGATACAGATCGTAGCTTCCATACGAAAGATCCAATCAGAAAGGACAGAGGTCAGACTGCTTGTTGACATCAAATTGCTAGCTGATTATTAAAGTGTTTATGTAGCCAGTCATGCTTATTCAAGTTTAAATTATATAGCATGAGACGTAATGAATTATAAATAAATGTATGAATGAATGAATAAGAAAGTGATATTTCTTGCTATCACAAATGTCTGTTCTGTTAAAAAAACAAAACTGAATTATATTTATCGTTTCAGAAATATTTAAAATTTGAATAGTTTAGAATATTTCATCGGCCCAATTTAATTCCATTAGCTGCTCTACAGTATTGTTCCAGGATATAATATAAATTATAATGTTTATTTCATTTTGTTTGTAAAACCTTGTCCCATGTTTGAATAGATATACAAGTACAGTGATCCCTCGCTACTTCGTGCTTCATTTTCTGCGGCTTCAGTGCATCATGGGTTTTTCAAAAATATTCATTGAAAAATAAAAAAATAAGGAAATTAAGGAAAAAGCCGCAAAACAAGGCCGAGTATGCAAAAAAACAAACAAAAAACAAACAAACAAACAAAAACAAAAAAAAACAAAACAATCCAACTCCCCCAACAAAACTACTTGCATTTTTATGCGAGGTGTGCATCTGTGTGTGTGTGTGTGTGTGTGTGTGTGTGTGTGTGTGTGCACATCTGAGTACGTGCGCGCGCATCTGTGTGTGTGTGCGCACATGTGTCTGTATGTATGTGTATTTATATTTTATTTACATCTTATGCTTTGTTTTTTAATGTTTACTTGGTATCATAAGCATTTATAGCATTGAATATGTATTTATTGATATTATATACACTTATACATGCACGGATATAGTGCATAGACACTCACCATAGACAGTAAGAGGCATGTAAAAGAACCATTGCTGACTTTCAGAAGGAGTAGCTACATAGCCGTCAGAGTGTTTCTGCCCCTTGCTAAAGGGTTGTGTCAGGAACGGCATCCGACGTAAAAACCTATGCCAAATCAAACATGTGAATCAGTTGATTCACTGTGGTGACCCCTGGAAAAAACGGGAAAAGCCAAAAGAAGAAGAATTTAAATTAAAAAAATAAAGTTAATATGCTTGTTACACTACATTTTCTTATTTCGTATAAGTATATATTCATATATATACTTTCGTATGTACAGTGTGTCTCTAATTTTTTGAAGTTATTATCTGTATGTTAAATTTTCACTCCTCAAAAAACATTCCACTTTGGTTGTTGGCAAATCCATTGACTTTTGGAAGTCAGCCACAATTCCCTGAATATTGGTACCATTAACATCAGGTCTGAACTTTTGTGCAGTTTAAATCATTTAATTTTGATCAAATAATTTAATCATGTAACAAAAACATTATTTCATGACATCGACTAATAAAAAAAAAGTTTTGACAACCAAATGAATAAATAAAGCTTTTTACAGCTTTTTAACACCATTGTTTATTTTTAAGTTTTCAATATAACTGCATTTTATTTGCATTTTAAATCATGAAACGACTATTCAGAGAAAACCTTCATCAAACATGATGACCCAGTCCATTTATATCAATCAAAAGTGTTCCTTCAGTCACAGTCTGGACAAATAGCGCTGTCAAAACTTAAAGGTCTGCGATAAAATGCGCAGCTTTGCATCGAATTATTTTATATATAGATAAATAGATAGATAGATAGATAGACAGTGGTACCTCACTTTACAAAAGTCTCACTAAACGAAAAACACAGGTTACGAAACGCATTTTCCTAAAATTTTTGTCTCTGTATGCGAAACAAGGTCACGTTACTAAAGCGCCATGTTAAAAATTCAAATGCGCCATTCAAACCTTAAAACGCACCATTCAAACATTCAAACAATGCACAAGCTGCTCTCCCATCATGATGTTCAAACATCCCGCCCCGCTGGCCTCCCATTGGCTAACAACTGAGCTGTCTTTCATGTCGCCTTCACTCGAGCGTCATCTTGGACAGGTCCACCTGACGCCATCTAGGACAGAGATCCCATTGGCTAGGAGGGATGACGCCACTACCTCCCATTGCCTATCATGGAGCTGAGTCTACCAAGATGCTTTTCGTGTAAAGGACAGAGTTACTGTTGTTTTATGCTTTATTTTTTGACTCAGGCTTTTAACCTTTCATAAGCATTTGTAAGATTATAACTCTGCTAAGAAGACATGGTTAACACACGTGTGCGCACACACACACACACACACACACACACACACACACACACACGCGCGCGCGTATGATTTCCGGTGCGAGTGAGAAGAAGAAACGGGCTCGAGTAATATCACAAAGGAATATGGCCAAACCCGTCTACCATCGGTACGATATTGAAGCAGAAAGAGCAGAATTGGTGTACTTTTATAATTTTTAAAGGATTTAGGGGTAGTATTGGGAGCCTTGGAACGAATCACGTGTTTTACATGTAAAATGCGGTTCAGTTTACGAAAAATGCAGGTTACGAAAAAGGCTCTGGAACAGATTAATTTTGTAAAGTAAAGTATGTATATATATATATATATATATATATATATATATATATATATATATATATATATATAGAAGAACCAGTGCTGGTCATCACTTGTACACGTCTCAGACGTCAACCCTTGGGGGACCTATTATAAGTTAAAGGTCTAATTTAGATTATTTCTTGCATCACCCAAACTTTTTTAAAATGGAACAAAAAATATGACTTGACAACCATGTATGATATAAATGGCTGTACTTGCATAATTTATTTAATAAAATGTATTTACACCCAAATTTATGTTCTTATTTTCTATAGTTGCTGAGTCACTCATCCACTTTGGAGGTTAAGGTATTGGAGTGGATGCTGAAGTCATAAAAATAAAGTGCATATGCATTCATGCTCTGCATTAATGTGACCACTTATTGCAAGTGAAAGCCATCAAAGTAACACTGCAGAACAAAGCTCGAGGCAACTGAAAAGGAGACACAAAGAAATGAGGACTGCTGCTTTATTATTTTACCACTTTAACATTCTATATAAAATAGTAATAATAATAATAATAATAATAATAATAATAATAATAATACTTGTAGGTAGTAGTAGTAGTAGTAGTAGTAGTAGTAGTAAGTGCCGGATTACTTATCCCAAAGTCAAGGGTTCAAGCCCCACTATCAACAGATTGTCATTGCTGTACCCCAGTACAGCTTACTGGGTTATCAAAGGCCAGTCATGTTACTCACTGTCTGTGGTGTGAGGAATGTAAAAGAACCATTGCTGACTTTCATCAAAAGTAGGCTATATTGCCGTCAGTGTGTGTCTGCCCTGTGATGGCCTGTCGAGTTGTTTAGGGTGTACTCTGTCCCCACCCAGAGTCACCTCTGATGGGCGCCAGCCTCCCCATGGCTCTAACTATGAATAAGTGGTTCAGAAAATGATCAATGTATGGTTATAATGATAACAATAATACAGTAATCCCCCTTATTTCACATTCTCCCCCCCGAAATGTGAAAAAGCGCGAAATCACTTCTGCCACTTTTTAAGGACATCCAGCCACCTATATAAAATTTATATAGGAGTTAAATTTAAAGTGTTCGATGCATGTTAATGTGATACAGGCAACGTGTATTAATATATAAATAAATTATACACCTTATAATGACAATAAATATATATAAATACTGTATAACAAACCTTATAAATAACGAATCCATGGCCACGTCGAGAAGGAGAATCACTGGTGGCACTGGTGCTTGGTTGGGGCTCGTTAGCACCTCCAGAGCCTTTGCTTTAGTATGTATCATGTTAGTGTCCAAACTCACAGGCGTTTAACTCTGTTTCTCTATCTCCTCATACACTGCATGTGCTGGTAAGGGGCATGGCTGTTACCCACAGGCGAAATCCAGAGAGCGCACCTGAATTCACTCAGCCATCAGCTATAAAGAGCTCCGTGTTTACCAGTTTCCGAGGTGATACTCTCCTCATGACTTTGGTTTTTGTTTTCCCCTCACCACTACGGTGAACACGATTTTTCCCCACACCCCAGTGATTTCCCTGAGCTCAATAAAAGTCATTGTTTCATGAGGGAGGAAAGGTGTTTTGGATGCTGGGAATTATAATCTCGACCAATCAGCTTGCTGGATTCACAGCCAATCAGAGAACACTCCAGTCAAGCAGGAGAACAGAGCATGTTGGGTAGCGTAGATGAATGTACATGTAGTATTGTACTGCGCGTGAATTTTGAATAATCTTTAATTTTTTAATTTCCCAATGGGAAATCCCGTGATATTGCGGGGACGCAAAGTAGGAAACGCGAAGTGGCGGGGGGATTACTGTAATAGTAGTCAAAATAATAGTAATAATCATAATAATTCAGATTTTAAATTATATACTGTATTGAAAGCCTAATCAAAAAACAGAATCATGATTTTATATCCACTGTAAATCTATCTATACAGTAAAACCTCCGCTGACGAACGCTTAAGCTCACGAACTTTTCGCCTCAAGAACATTAAATTTGCGAGCATATTGTTTCTGCTGACGAACTAGTTTTCGGCGGACGAATCAAACCACGCGGTCGAACAGCGCCACGGTGGCGGCCACGAGAAGCTGACGCACGCTCACGGCGTCACAGTTCGTCACACCCCTTTCGTTGAATGCGGAAGTGGTTTGTGTTTGCTAGACATTTTGGACCATATTGAGTGTACTTTTGCTATTATGGGACCGAAAAAGACCCCACCACAGGCGGAGATCATTGAAAAACACGAACGCGGTGTGCGTTTGTGTGACTTAGCGTCCCAGTACCAGTACGCTAAGTCTACCATTGCTCCCATCCTTAAGAACAAGTAAGCTATTAAGGGTGCGTGTGTGGCTAAGGGTGTTTCCAAACAGTAGGCGTTTCCAAACACGCCTTCCAAACAGTAAGTCCCTCCCTCCCTCCCTCCCTCCTCCTCCCACTCCCTCCCTCCTCCTCCCACTCCATTCCATCAAGCCATCAACTACCATCACAAAGGTAAATAAAATTACTTTATTATACAGTACAGTTTATTTCTTTAATTACAATACAATAGACATTTATTATACATAAAATAAGGTATATTTTTGTGTAGTTTTAAGGCTTATTTAGTAGAAAATTATGTTTTATGGGGACCTGGGAACGGATTATTCTCATTTTAATGGTTTCTTATGGGAAATAAATGTTCGGAAGACGAACTTTTCGCCTCACACACACTTTCTGGGAACCAATTATGTTCGTGAGCAGAGGTATCACTGTATATCTATCTATCTAGTGCCTGAGTCGTAGGATGACCATTGGCAACCCGCAATGAAAGATAACGCCCTGGTTACCATCTTCATGGAGGTTTTCTTGGCAGGATTACTGCAGTGGTTTGCTATTGCCTTCTGCACGATGCGAACCTACAGGCAATTTAGAACGGCCAACTAACCTCCTGTGCATGTCTTTGGATTGTGGGAGGAAACCGGAGCACACGGAGGAAACCCACACAAGCACAGGGAGAACATGCAAACTCCACACAGAAACGTCCAGGCCGGGAATCGAACCCACGCCTTCTTGCTGTGAGGCGGATGTGCTAACCACTATGCCACCGTGCCACCCCCATT
This sequence comes from Plotosus lineatus, assembly GCA_024760905.1. Lineage (NCBI taxonomy): Eukaryota > Metazoa > Chordata > Actinopteri > Siluriformes > Plotosidae > Plotosus > Plotosus lineatus. Next base: position 26,780,959 of record CM045733.1, on the reverse strand, counting down.
GTAAATAAAATTTCTTAATTTTATATCTAGATTTATGGCTTCTGGCAGATGCCCTTAACCAGAGCAACTTACAAAACGTTTTTAGAATCAATAACTTTAGAATCAAAACAGTTTACTCACGTGTAGCCGAACAGCTTAATCCTATTAGGGTTTTAGGGAGGCTGTCCCTATTTCAGGCAACATGGGGTGAATACCCTGAGGTATACCCTGAACAACTCAAATCTCTATCATTGAATACATCTTGATTCTGGTTCCTTAGGAGCCAGGCTACCATCAGTCTAAAAACTCTGTTCGAAGGTAATTTTTGAAAATAAACAGATATAAGAATAAATCCTGAAAGTCTTTACCCTCCGATGGTCTCAGCTGTAGCCCAATTCTGTGACCATATTAAAGGATAAAGCAATAAAGAACATTATTTGAAATTTTAAATGTGCTAATCAAAGTGCTACCAAAAGAGCAAGGTCTTAAGTTGTTCTTTGAAGACTTCCAGTGGCACAGCTGTTTGGATATCCAGGGTTGTTCCTTCCATCACGTAGGTGCCAGAACACCAGACAACTTCAGATGCATGTCTTCATCTTTTTTATTGTTTGGTGAATGAAATAACCTTAAGATTTAACATGCCATGCAGTAATAGTGGTGATTAGTTTATTATTTGATTGTGGCATTCGGTCTGCAAATGCACATCTGGCTGTGTTCTAATTTATTTCCATTTCATAGCTGTCGACATCTGAATAGGGGCAGTGGTGGTCTAGTGGTATAGGGCGCTGGATCGCTGATCCAAAGGTCGGGGGTTCGAGTCCCACTCTCCACAAGGTTGTCACTGTCCCCCCCAGTGCAGCTAACTGGGTTATCAAAGGCGGGCCATGTCTCTCACTGTCTATGGTGAGAGGCATGTAAAAGAACCATTGCTGACTTTCGTAAAGAGTAGCTGCAAAGTCGTCAGCGTGTTTCTGTCCCTTGCTAAAAGGGTTGTGACAGGAAGGGCATCCGACGTAAAAACCTCTGCCAAATCAAACGTGCGAATCAGATGATTCGCTGTGGCAACTCCCGAGTAAAAGGGAAAAAGCCGAAAGGAAGACAGCCAGACAGCTGTCGACATCTGAACAGCAACTCTATATTGACTACAGACTGGTGGGTTAGGACAACTGGAGTTCAGTGCAAGCTCATCGGGCTTGGGATCAATACAATCACTCATTTCCCAATGACACGTATTTCTAGAGCTTTATATAAAAAAAGTCAGTCAATTAGCATTATATGATGCCGCATACTAATTTTAATCAGTAAGCCTCACTGCAGGACACTGACAGTAATCTTGAGAGAATTTTGCACCACCACTAGTAATACACACTGTACTACTGTGTATTACTAAAATACAGTATTGTACATGATGGTGGGCAGTAGGATCAAGATTCTAAAAACACTTCTAATTTTTATTACAGCATTTGTAGTTCAAAGTGTTTTAATGAAAACTGTTCTCTCATGACACTTTTTTTCTTCAGGGTATGAACGGTCTCAAAACACATAATTTTTATTTTATTGGACCGTCTCCCAACCATGCCTCCATCACCATATTGTACTCTGAGAATAATAAGCAGCAAACAGTGTATGAGGAAGAGTTTAATAAACTTTATATTTGTGTTTGTGCAATCTGATCTGAACCCTAAGGAGTATCTGCTCAGGATCACAGTCAAGGAGTTTGCTTTGTCAGGAATCATATGCAAAAATACACATTTTAATTACAGCATGGATTATAAAGGAGCTATAAAATACTATTTAATACCACAGCTAATGAGAATAGCCAGGATTTATTTAAAAAAGAAAATGTTTAGTTGTGTTCCATACCAAAACTAATCTGTGGACTGAGCACATGTGGAGACTCAAGACAAAGGTATAATAATTCTAAAACGTAAACTGGGTGCATGGCTATTCAATAGTCTGTTTTCTCAGAGTACAGAGAGAGAGAGAGAACACACAGTTACTTGACTTGTCAAAGCAGGCTTCCTGCTGAACTCTACCTCCCACTGAGTCTAGAGCAGTGCTGGCTGTGGCTTTTGAAGCTGGGAATCCTTTTATACACGTAGCAGGATGCAGAAGTTTAACTGCACAACTAACATATGTTTTTATTTCTGTAGCTAGCTGGAAACAGAAAAATAAAGACGTGTGCCATATTGTAATTCACCTTGGAACACATTTTTCATGAAAAATTCATATTTGGAATTCAACAACATAACTTAGGATTGAAACTGAAAGATTTGAAACGCATACACATAAAAAAACATACACTTGGGAACTGGATCACGCACCACCAAAAAGAAATAAAGGTGTGAGGAATACAAACAACAGGGTCTCCCTTAATGGATTTCAGTTTATAAAAGGGACTCGTAGGGGATCAACAGCTATTTGTAGTCTCGTTTCAAACTGAATTACTTTGATAAATCTTGTAAAGACTGAACATGTCCTCTTAAGTTATTTGTGAAGAATTTATTCTCAACTGAAAAATACTAACAGTTGTACGTCGATTTAAAAAAAAAAAAACTAGGACAAAGTTCAACTATGAATTATATTAGGATTATTGGCATGACGTTTTGCATGTTCTACCCATGTGCAAATGGGTTTATTCTGGGTTGGACTGGCATTCTACAATGTCTTCCCTCATTTCCAGATCCACCCTGACTCTCGCCATGATAAAGCAGATAAAGATAAATGAACAAGTTCCTGTTGTACTTTTATCACAGTGTCACAAATGACTAGATTTTCTTTCAACTTCTCTATAATTCAGACATCAAACCTCCCATAGTGGAGGGTGTTGGCTTTTCAGAGCTTTAGACATATGCCTGCGTAGGAGTTGTGACAGGTATCTTAGCCGGGAGAAAAGTCCTTAAGATTTGTTTAGAATTTCTGAGGGGAGTTTTAAACTGTAGAGGTTCAGGTTTACGTTAAAAAAGAAAAAGATTTTAAGAACAGCTTAACAACAAGTTAGGGCAGTGGTGGCTTGGTGGTTAAGGCAATGGGTAATTGATCGAAAGGTCAGTGGTTCTGATAGGGGTCGCCACTGATAGGGGATTGAGTCTCAATTGCTCAGTTCTATAACGTATAATTGTAAGTCACTCTGGATAAGACCGTCTGCCAAATGTTATAAATGTAACATATACAGCTGTGTTCAAAATATTCGCAGTGTTTTTGAAAGTGAATAAATGTCAAATTCACGTAATTGCTTTTATTTCCATTACGCACAAATTAATTGGCAACATTTATACATTCTATTCCAAATCAAAGTGTCTTGAAAAAATTATCAAGTTTGTGTTATTCCTTTAAAGAAATTAAAGAAAAGTACATTTGAGACTGTTCACATAAAAAGCAGTGTCTGCTTTCAACTTTACAAGCTCAAACATTTGCTGCATAAACTGAAAAATGGTTAAAGATTTTGCTGTCCTTTCATTCATTCATCCTTTCATCCATTTTCTGAACCGCTTAATCCGAATTAGGGTCGCGAGGAGGCTGGCACCCATTGCAGCCAACTCTGGGCTAAGGCAGGGAACACACTGGACAGCTCTCCAGGCTATCACAGGGCTCCTTTGAATCACTGAACTAATATTTAGTTGTATAACCGTTGTTTCTGAGAACTGCTGTACATCTATGTTGCATGGAATCAACCAACATCTGGCACTTGTGAACTGGTTTTCCAGCCCAGGATGATTGGACTACATTTCACAGATCTTCTGTATCTCTTGGTCTTGCCTCGGAAACTACATTTTTGATGTCATTAAGGTCCCGGGATTGGACCACCCACTCCATAACACCAATCATGTTGGTCTGAAACCATGATGTTGCTCATTTACTGGTGTGTTTGTGGTCATTGTCTTGTTGGAACACCCATTTCCAAAGCATTTCGTCTTCAGCATAAGGCAGCATGACCTCTCCAAGTATTCTGATGTATTCAAACTGATCCATGATCCCTGGTCTGCGATAAATTGTCTCGACACCATAGTATGAGAAACATCCCCTAATCATGATGTTTGTGCCACCATGTTTCACCGTCTTCACGGTGTTAAGTGTCTTGAATTCAGTGTTTGGAGCTCGTCCGGCAAACTGTCTCCGGCCTCTTGACCCCAAAATAACGATCTAACTTTCATCAGTCCACAAAATATTGCACCATTTCTCTTTAGGCCTGTCAATGTGATCTTTGGCAAATTGTAACCTCTTCAGCACATCTTTTTTCGACACTGGAAGTTTGCAGGAGCTTCTTGCCGATAACTCAGCTTCATATAGGCATCTTCTAATTTTAACACGACTGACAGGTAACTTTAAACCTTCTTTGATCTTCCTGGAGCTGATTGTTGGATGAGTCCTTGCCATTTTGGCTCTTTTTCCATCCATTTGAATGGTAGTTTTTCAATTTCTTCCACATTGTTCAGGATTTGTTCACCAGTGTAAAGCATTTGAATCATTTTAGCTGAGCAGCCTGTCATTTTCTGCACTTCTTTATATCTTTCCCCCTCTCCAATTAACTTTTTAAACAAGGTATACTGTTCTTCTGAACAATGTCTGGAATGGTCCATTTTACTCAGAATTTCAGAGACAAATGCTCTATGACCAGCATATACAACCTTTGCTGCCTTCCTTCCTTAAATAAGGGAAATAAATGTCTGTTTTCCAAAGAAGGAATGACTTCACTAATTGAACTCCACACTACTATTATTTTGAACACGCCCCTTTCATCAATGATTTGATTACACAGAATCAGCAGCAGCATGTCATAACTGTTGGGTCTGTTGGATTCTATTCTTCTACTACACCTGCGAGTGAATTATTTGCCATTTAGAAATATTTTTTAAACCAAAACCAGTGATTGATCATGTTAGTGATATCTGACTAATATTATTTTGAACACAAATCTAAGTCTTTGCAGCCTGCTTGGACATGCAGATTTATACCATATGCTGATTGCTCATTAATAAGACAAAACAAAGACTGACCCAGAGTTATTATTCAACAGTATTTGAGTAATACATCATGCTTAATATGACTTTTTGAGAAATTGTTAAACTAAAAACTGTTATAAGTGGACTTTTTGTATCTGTATGTCTTAACGTGACCAAGTGAATACAGTATTGATAAGGTTCTCTTTCCACCATCAGGGGCATTCTTGGGAAGAAATGTGGCACCATTATTGTGAAGGCTGAGGAAGTGACCAACTGCAGAGTAAGTGATTCTGTGTGGTGTGTTTCTAGACAATATCTTTGTAGTTGAGCTTAAGTATTTCTCTTTGGATTTAACTTGGACAGTGGTTTAGAAAGTTGGACTGATAAGGTGGCACTCTTGGGCTCTTTTAAGCCCTTAACCCATTTCTGTTTTGGGGTGCCACTTTATGGCTGACCTTGCACTCTGACCACAGCTTACAAATAAACGGGGACAGAGAAAATAAATAATGGCATATTCTATTTTATGTCTAAATTCCTGTCATTGATAATGCAAAAGTCATTTGCCTGTGTTGCAAAACAGAGTTGCTGTGTCGGTGCACATGCTGTTGACATTCCCTAACGTCCCTACACATACTGATTAGAGTAATGCATAGTTATGCTTTCAGCCTGTACATGAAAAAAATGCTAGTAAACCATTCATCTAGAATCTCTTGTGCAAGGAATCCCCATGGTGCCATAGGCAAACAAACACATATATATAGATTATACATTTGTAATTTATAATGCAGTGACTATGGGATTTTTCCATAATGGATGCGAGTATCCATTATGTGCACAGGCCAGTCTCAGTGTTCACACATGTATGCTTGTCAAAAGGATTTCTTATTTGTCACTTTAATATATCCACCTGGCTCTAGTCAAGCAAATTTTAGAGACCATGCCAAACCATTCTGCAGTCATACAGTGTCATCTCTTCCAAAATGCCTGGTTGCCAAATTCTTAATTATTGTGCATCGAGTGTTAAAGCGGTTGTCTCTTTTCTTCAGGAATCTGTCATGATGCAATTTTGTGGCAACAAGCTGGACAAAAAGGATTTTTTTGGCAAGTCGGACCCATTCCTTGTGTTTTACCGCAGCAATGAGGATGGAACGTGAGTAGACTAGCACACTTGCAAATAAAAATCAAGTTGTCAAGTTGTCCTTTCATCATTAGAATGCACATGCAATGATTCACTGTTTCAGGAATGAAATCATGAAAATACCATTGCAAAGCAACTGGGATGTATGGATACATTGCCTTAAAGAGACCCATTCACTTACCAGGCATGAATTATATATATATATATAATTCATATATACACACATACATACACTAGTCCTTCTCAAAAAATTAGCATATTGTGATAAAGTTCATTGTTTTCTGTAATGTACTGATAAAAATTAAACTTTCATATATTTTAGATGCATTGCATACCAACTGAAATATTTCAGGTCTTTTATTCTTTTAATACTGATGATTTTTGGCATACAGCTCATGAAAACCCAAAATTCCTATATCAAAAAATTAGTATATTTCATCCAATCAATAAAAAAAAGTGTTTTTAATACAAAAACGTCAACCTTCAAATATTTATGTTCAGTTATGCACTCAATACTTGGTCGGGAATCCTTTTGCAGAAATGACTGCTTCAATGCAGCGTGGCATGGAGGCAATCAGCCTGTGGCACTGCTGAGGTGTTACGGAGGCCCAGGATGCTTCGATAGCGGCCTTAAGCTCATCCACAGTGTTGGGTCTGGTGTCTCTCAACTTTCTCTTCACAATATCCCACAGATTCTCTATGGAGTTCAGGTCAGAAGAGTTGGCAGCCCAATTAAGCACAGTAATACCATGGTCAGTAAACCATTTACCAGTGGTTTTGGCACTGTGAGAAGGTGCCAGGTCGTGCTGACAAATGAAAATCTTCATCTCCATAAAGCTTTTCAGCATACGGAAGCATGAAGTGCTCCAAAATCTCCTGATAGCTAGCTGCATTGACCCTGCCCTTGATAAAACACAGTGGACTAACACCAGCAGCTGACATGGCACCCCAGACCATCACTGACTGTGGGTACTTGACACTGGACTTCAGGAATTTTGGCATTTCCTTCTCCCCAGTCTTCCTCCAGACTCTGGCACATTGATTTCCGAATGACATGCGAAATTTGCTTTCATCTGAAAAAAGTACTTTGGATCACTGAGCAACAGTCCAGTGCTGCTTCTCTGTAGCCCAGGTCAGGTGATTCTGCTGCTGTTTCTGGTTCAAAAGTGGCTTGACCTGGGGAATGCGGCACCTGTAGCCCAGTCCACTACTTCCACAGGTCCCCCAAGGTCTGGAATCAGCCCTTCTCCACAATCTTCCTCAGGGTCCTGTCACCATTTCTGGTTTTGCAGTGTTTTCTGCCACACTTTCTCCTTCCCACAGACGTCCCACTGAGGTGCCTTGATACAGCACTCTGGGAACAGCCTATTCGCTCAGAGATTTCTTTCTGTGTCTTACCCTCTTGCTTGAGAGTGTCAATGATGGCCTTCTGGACAGCAGTCAGGTCGGCAGTCTTACCCATGCTTGCGGTTTTGAGTAATGAACCAGGCTGGGAGTTTTTAAAAGCCTCAGGAATCTTTTGCAGGTGTTTAGAGTTAATTGGTTGATTCAGATGATTAGGTTAAGAGCTCGTTTAGAGTACTTTTTGATGATATGCTAATTTTTTGAGATAGGAATTTTGGGTTTTCATGAGCTGTATGCCAAAATCATCAGTATTAAAACAATAAAAGACCTGAAATATTTCAGTTGGTGTGCAATGAATCTAAACTATATGAAAGTTAAATTTTTTCAGTACATTACAGAAAATAATGAACTTTATCACAATATGCTAATTTTTTGAGAAGGACTAGTATATATATATATATATATATATATATATATAAAAATGCAGCCATGAGGCGGGGGAACCAGTGTCTCTACCCCTTATGCCGGTCCCAAGCCCGGATAAATGCACAGGGTTGCAACAGGAAGGGCATCCGGCGTAAAACTTCTGCCACATTAAAAATGCAAATGGTCAAAACAAAATTCATACCAGATCGGTCGAGGCCCGGGTTAACAACGACCACCATCAGTGCTGTCAACCAACAGGGTGCTGATGGAAAGTGGACTACTGTTGGTCGAAGACGTCGAAGAAGGAGAGGCGGGAGGCGTGTCCGTAGGCAGAGAGAGAAGAGGAAATGCGTGAGCCTAGGACTGAGAGTAGGGACTTTGAATGTTGGAACTATGCAAGGAAAAGATAGAGAGCTGGCTGACATGATGTAGAGGAGGAAGGTAGATATACTGTGTGTTCAGGAGACCAGGTGGAAAGGTAGCAAGGCTAGAAGCTTAGGAGCAGGGTTTAAGCTGTTCTATCACGGTGTGGATGGGAAGAGAAATGGAGTAGGAGTCATCTTGAAGGAGGGGTTTGTCAGGAATGTTCTAAAAGTGAACAGTGTCAGACAGAGTGATGAGTCTCAAGTTAGAAATTGAAGGCGTAATGATCAATGTTGTTAGTGCTTATGCCCCACAGGCAGGATGTGAGCTAGAAGAGAAGGAGAGATTCTGGAGTGAGTTCGATGAAGTGATGCAGAGTACCCCCAGAGGTGAAAGAGTGGTCATTGGGGCAGACTTCAGTGGACATGTCGGTGCAGGCAACAGAGGGGACAAGGAAGTGATGGGCAGGTTTGGTATCCAGGACAGGAACACAGAAGGACAGATGTTGATCGATTTTGCAAAAAGGATGGAAATGGCTGTGGTGAATACTTTCTTCAAGAAGAAACAGGAGCATAGGGTGACTTATGAAAGCGGAGGTAAGAGCACACAGGTAGACTACATCTTGTGTAGGCGATGTAATTTGAAGAAAGTCAGTGACTGCAAAGTAGTAGTGGGTGAGAGTGTTGCCAAACAGCATAGGATGGTGGTGTGCAGGATGACGCTGATGGTGAGAAAGGTGAAAAAAGCAAAGGCAGAGCAGAAGACAAAGTGGTGGAAGCTGAAAAAGGAAGTGTCGTGTTGTTTTCAAGGAGGATTTGAAGCAGGCTTTGGGTGGTCAGGAACTGCTTCCAGATGACTGAACAACAACAGCTAATGTGATCAGAGAGACAGGTAGAAGAATACTTGGTGTGTCATCTGGAAGGAAAGTAGATAAGGAGACCTGGTGGTGGAATGAGGAAGTGCAGGAGTGTGTACAAAAGAAGAGGTTAGCAGGGAGTCACAGCGTAAGGCGAAGGTAGTGGTGTCAAAGGCCAAACAGAGGGCGTATGATGACTTGTATGCTAGGTTAGACAGTAAGGAGAGACAAAATGATTTATACAGGTTGGCACAGCAGAGAAATAGAGATGGGAAGGATGTGCAGCAAGTTAGAGTGATTAAGGACAGAGTGGGAAACTGGTTGACTGATGACAGAAGTGTGCTGGGTAGATGGAAAGAGTACTTTGAAGAGCTGATGAATGAGGAAAATGAGAGAGAAAAAAGAGTAGATGAGGTGACTGTTGAGGACCAGGAAGTAGCAAAGATTAGTAAGGGTGAAGTGAGGAGAGCATTGAAGAGGATGAAAAGTGGAAAGGCAGTTGGTCCTGATGACATACCGGTGGAGGTATGGAAGTGTCTAGGAGAGGTAGCAGTAGATTTTCTGACAAGAACATTCAACAAGGTTTTAGAGAGTGAGAGGATGCCGGAGGAATGGAGGAGAAGTGTGCTCCTTCTGTCCACAACTCACTCCCTGGTCCGCCAACAGTTAATGTTGGACAATGCGTAGTGTATAAGAGGAAACATTGAGCAGTCAATGAACACCATGGAGGACACAAGAGCACCATTGAGGATACAGGTGTAACGTTGCACGGCATTGATTACCTGTGACGTGGTGGGCATTTACACGTGCCCTCACTGTTTCCTCACAGTTTCCTTATAGTTCGCGGAAAGGTACGCAGAAGAGTGCGTGACAAAATTAATGAACATATTTCATTTTTTGGGTCGGCAATGTCCCTCAATGGCATTCATCTTGCTCATAGTTTCCACATTGTTCCCGTGATGGCGCTCACAATTCCCACGAAGATTCTCACTGTGGCATACCGTGTAGTACCATGAATGCGTACTAGTGTCAGGCTGGCATAAGGTTTACTTACCATGTTGCATCGGTTTATTTTTTGAACTGTAATAGAATGTTTAGCAACGTTAAAATATACACTAATAGTAAATAATATTAATTAATATTGACATGAATACATAAAGAAATCATAGTGTGAACATCATTTTACTGTTGTACATAGAATCTGTCTCTCTAACAGGTGTCCATTATTTCCAGTATTGCTGTGACTAATTGGAAAAGAAGAACATTTTGTCCCGAATTGTAGAACATTGTATTAGTGCACTGTAGCGTCACTGTCATAGTAGTCTTTAAATGCACCGTGAGCAACGAAAAAACCCATATCATTTGCAAGTTCAGAACACACTGATCTCTAATGTGATGGCTGAATAAATGACCGCGATGACTGCCATGGGTTACAATCAAAAATGACTTTTGTAAAACTTAAAGTACTGAAAACCTGAGGCTGTAGACTGTTTTTGAAAGACTGTGCTATTCAGCACAGCTTTGTGAGCATACTATTTTTGGACTTCAGAAACACAAGCACTTCTTAGCCCTTCAACACTACTGGCCAAGACATTAGCAGAGGATTTGTTATAGTTATGACATGCTACTTCTTTCTTTTTCCACTATTCACACAAAGCTCTTTTTTGTACACTAATTGCTACAAATCAATAAACTACAAATCAATATTGACCACATCATATGGTCACAGAGCTATAGAGAAACGGGTCAATATTCCACTGAACTCAGGTTGAGAAGAGGCAGCAGTCATCATCATCATCATCATTCTCTTCCTCCACCTGATCTAGTTTCAGGCCGTGGGGTCCAGATGTCCCTCTCCCCCAGCCACTTCCTCCAGTTCTTCCGGAGGATACTGAGGCATTCTCAGAAATGCAGAGAGACATAATACCTCCAGCATGTTCTGGTCGACCTCGGGGTCTCTTCCTGATTGGATATGCCCAAAATACCACACCAGAGAGGTGTTTGGGAGGCATTCTATCCAGATTCCCAAGCCACCTCAACTGGCTCCTCTCAACACAGAGGAGCAGTGGTTCTACTCCGAGCTCCTCTCGGATGACAGCACTTCCCATCCTTTCTCTAAGGGAGAGCCTTGCCATCCTGCAAAGGAAGCTTATTTCAGCCACTTGTATCTTTCGATGACTGCCCAAAGCATGTGACAAAATAATTAATTAATCATGAAAGGGAAAAAAACAGCTAAACAAAAATATAATATGGAGCACTGCTTTTAGGCAGTAGCTAAATCTGTATAGAAAACTGAGTCAAAATTCATTTTTTTAAATTAATACACTTTGAACCCAGCTATTGTGATTCTCATCTTAATTACAGTCAGTATATTTTGTGTAGAAATCTGCTTTTTGTACCTTTTACCTGCACATTATTGTTTTCAAATAAAACATTTTCCAGGGTTTTAGTGTTTAAATTTGTAAATAAGTAATTATTCACTTTTTGATGGTTTGTATTTGTGACAGATTCACCATATGCCATAAGACAGAGGTTGTGAAGAATACCCTGAACCCTGTATGGCAGGCCTTTAAGATTCCCGTCAGAGCCTTGTGCAATGGGGATTATGACAGGTAGGACTTCATCAAGAATGTCTTTATTTTTATATAAAACTGGGCCATCTTTTAGTTAATCATGATTCTGCCCTCAAGCTTGGTACATGATATATGTTCTTGCAAATACTAATAAATTATTATTCCTAATTAAAAATCATTGAAAACATTGTACTGCCCTGTTCAAAATGTGAAGCTGAAGTACAATGTTTTCAATGATTTTTAACTTTGGGATCGAAAGGTTGCTGGTTTGATTCCTGAACCAGCAGGAAAAATGTCTAGTTTACTTCCCTTGCTTCATATAAATGGCTGAAGTGAACTTTAGCAAGGCACCTCACCCTCAACTTTTCTCCGAACACCATCAATATGTGTGGCAGCCCACTGGTCACTCTTATGTGTGTTTGTGCTCACTATGGATGGTTTGAATGCAGGCGAAATAATGTCCCTTGCACGATTAATACAGAATCTGTATCTCTATTTGATATCTGTATATCAAAATAAAAGAACCCATCAATCTTAAATAATGCTGCTAGCCACCATATCACCAAGCCACTGAACCTTCTATCACATGTGTGTTATTATTCTCTGACTTATTATATGACAAGAAGTTCTGTGCCTCTTAGGCTAGATTTATTACAGGATCAGATGAAATTCATTCACTTTTCCTCTCTGATATCTACTCCAAGTAATGGCCTGTCACTGATACTGAAAACTAGGTGCCGTCTCTAGTTATAAACAGTTTGAGGCAGCTGTAAAAGCATTCAGAGAGCCATTCTATATCATTGTCTATATGAAATATCAGTTTTGATCATTTGAATGCATTTTACTGAGCAGGATTATGGGAAGATTGAATCCTACAGCAGCACACACTCACGCTTCAATTAAAATTTCATGAAATCTTGTTGCTGTGAGTTCACGTAGGAGTAAATCATGTACGGACAGACATACAGACATTTTTATTCAATATAAGGCCACTGGCCCATAATACATAAATAAATAAACATATATTGCATGAGTTTTCAAGAGTACTTCCATGATTAAAGAGAGCCATCTGAGTTCCTTATTTTCTTAACATTATATAAAAATAGGCACAAGTTTTTAATGACACATTCATTTGTTGAAGACATTAGATTAACAAAGCTATATTTTGATAGTGGGTAATTCATATGTTCAGCTAAAAGACCATGTCTTATAATAATGTAGGCTTTGCAATAAAGCAGTACATGTCTTCCATCGTCAATTAGATTAAGATTATGTTTTGGGCAGAAAGGACAAAATCTCAAGACCGCAGGCACATTGTTGTAGCTGTCTGTTTCTATGCTCAATCCGAAATTACCACATCTGAATTTTGACATGCAATTTCTTAAATACGGGACTAAATCTCAGCTAAGATAAGTCTTGACATTTAGTAGGGACTTAAAAAGTGTCTAATTGGACCACTTGGTAGTACAGTGATACCTCAGCTCACGAACATAATTGGTTCCCAGAAAGTGTGTGTAAGGCGAAAAGTTCGTCTTCCGAACATTTATTTCCCATAAGAAACCATTAAAATGAGAATAATCCGTTCCCAGGTCCCCATAAAACATAATTTTCTACTAAATAAGCCTTAAGACTACACAAAAATATACCTTATTTTATGTATAATAAATGTCCTATTGTATTGTAATTAAAGAAATAAACTGTACTGTATAATAAAGTCGTTTTATTTACCTTTGTGATGGTAGTTGATGGCTTGATGGAATGGAGTGGGAGGAGGAGGGAGGGAGGGACTTACTGTTTGGAAGGAGTGTTTGGAAACGCCTACTGTTTGGAAACACCCTTAGCCACACACGCACCCTTAATAGCTTCCTTGTTCTTAAGGATGGGAGCAATGGTAGACTTAGCGTACTGGTACTGGGACGCTGAGTCACACAAACGCACACCTCGTTCGTGTTTTTCAATGATCTCCGCCTGTGGTGGGGTCTTTTTCGGTCCCATAATAGCAAAAGTACACTCAATATGGTCCAAAATGTCTATCAAACACAAACCACTTCCGCACTCAAAGAAAGGGGTGACGAACTGTGACGCCATGAGCGTGCGTCAGCTTCTCGTGGCCGCCACCGTGGCGCTGTTCGACCGCGTGGTTTGGTTCGTCCGCCGAAAACTAGTTCGTCAACAGAGACTATATGCTCGCGAATTTAATGTTCTTGAGGCGAAAAGTTCGTGAGCTTAAGCGTTCGTCAGCGGAGGTTTTACTGTATTATGAAGCGATGAATACCAATCTTGTGACAAATTGTCAGATAGTCTTTGCTTAAATACACTAAATCATGTTGAAATAATAAAGTTGATGTGATCATATACTGTGGTAATTAATGTTTATAATAATCTTACATTCAGTAGAGATGTGGCATGTTGTATTTCTTAGCCACTGCTAGAAGGAACAGAAAGACTTATATCACTTCACCCACACACAAGGTGCTTGAGATGGACACTATATGGAAAACCATTAGTTTGTATTGTGCCTCCTCTCGCTAATAATCTATAAATAATATAAATTATAGTGATAGGTATCTAAGGCAAACCTCTTAAAGCCTTCTGTGGTTGCAGGGATGCTGGAAACTAGCTCAGTCAACTTGGTGAAGGCACTGTGCACCTTGAACAGCTTGGTCAATCCATCGCAGTGCCGAGCACGCATCACTGTTACTTATCGGCTGAACCACTTAATCCAACTAGGGTGTGTGTGTGTGTGGGGGGGGGGGGTGCTTATCTCAGTTTACGCTGAGCAAAGGTGGGGTATACCATAAAGAGGTTGCCAGTCCATCACACACAAACACGGGGAGAATAAAGCTCACACAGAGATGCCCTCATGTTGACTCACACAGAGATGCCCTCAATGATCCCATGATTTAAACCTGGAACCTATATCTGTAAGGCAGACATACTAACCATTATGTCACCATGCCATCCAATATGCCAAGTTGATTTTTATTTTATTTTATTTTATTTTATTTTTAGTATGTTAGTCAGTCAGTCAGTCAGTTAATCAGTCAGTTAGTTAGTTTCCTTCTTGATTAGTCCAAATGGGCACATTCGATTTGTTTTGTTTTATAAGACATTCTGACACCTCTAGCTTTAAGTGTGTACCAGTAGCACTCAAAAGGACCCCTCAGTAAGATCTAAGACCTTGGCTGAATTGAGTAGTTTTTATTGCTTCCTGTTTTTGCTTTAATGTGACTGAAAGTGATTGCGTTTGGTGGACTGCGTGTAGTACACTCTTTTCTTTTCAGGAAGTGTACCATGTTCGTTCTGGTGACAGGACATTATTAGAACCCAGCGAAGACAAGCAAAAAGCCTGTGGGGGTTTTCCACAAGGAATTTTTGTTGTGCCTTCATTTGTTGTGGTGTGGTGTTTCAGCAATGCTGTCAGCTAAATGTAATTAATTTTGCAATTTAAATTAAAATCAGGAAATAGAAACAAACCCTAAAACCCTTCTTAGTCTCAAGCTACTGCTATCTAGCAAGATCCTCCTGTTGTTTAATACATCATTCATAAATGTGAGTTAAGCCATCCATAAGAAATTCAACCCTATTGAGTCACAAGATCTTTAGCTTTTTTTAATGGCCCTGCACAGCACATAAAACATCACTGCACTCTGCAGTCTCCATGAAATCCAATTCACCACCCGTGTTGAGATATTACACCAATGACTATTTGTTGTATCATAGTAGTCCATGATTCTTTTTTCTCTTTCTGTAGCTGTCCTTTACTCACCCTTATACTACATGTCGTGAATAGTAAAATGTAAAATTGCTGCTGTTAGAGATGCTGGGCACAGCTGATGGAAAATTGCCTACTTAATATGAGAGTAATACGTTGTCTTCAGATACTTCAGATACTGATTGTAGTGAAATAAGGCATGTGAAATGAGACTACTATACAGTGGTCAAACCAACCTTCACTTTCGCTGTCTTTCTCTCACTCTCTCTAGAACAATCAAGATTGAAGTGTATGACTGGGACAGAGATGGCGGGTAAAGTGTTGCAACCATACAGTCTCACACAATAGCTACAAAAAATTAGTTTTAGATACTCTTAAATGATTATATTTATTAGTTTAAACGTAATAGTTATACACAACATAATTATACTCTCTAATATAATTATGTTGTGCATTATTATTTTTTTCCCACATGTTTTTATTTTGTGAGAATGAAGCTTGAGTTGGAGTCTGACTTACTATCAATAGGTCCTTCTTGTTTTTACGTTATTGTTAGTATTGGTGTTATTATATTTAATACTACAACTACTAAAATAATAATAATAATAATAATAATAATAATAACAACAACAACAAAGAAAATGTAAAAGGTCCGTGTCAGACATTTCAGTACCAGATTTGTGATCAGACCTATATATATACACACACACACACACACACACACACACACACACACACACACACACACACACACCGTATTCGACGTAATAAGCGCCCCGCTTCAATAAGTGCCCCCAGGTGTTTTTGCTCTTACATCTATTAACCACCCATGTGTACTAAGAGCAAAATGGTAGCTCAAACTTGCCAATTTTATTCGATCAGTCTCTATAACTGTAAAATGAGGTGTTCACTGCCTGTAAAAGTGAGTTTACACAGTATTTCAAGACCCCCGCCACTGGGGAATGTCTGTAATGTTCATCAGTAACAACACATTTGATTGTTCTGCCGTGCTTTAAAAAACAGGAAAATATGTTGCTGTGCTCTCTTGGTAAATGTTCAACAACCGATGAACCATTAGAAACTGCTACAACAAAACTATCGGATGCAAAACTATCGGATGCTCTGAATAAATGGAGCGATGAGCCAAATATGGATCTATCAGAAAGTGATGGCGAGTATTTTTCACCTGATTCTCCTGCTCACTAACTTCATAAATTTAGAGACATTCCTGGACATGTGCTTGTTTGTGTTGATTGGTTCAATGAGCCATGTGCTAAAGTTGACATTCATGTTGATTGGCTCGATTTTACATCTGGGGGATGATATTTAAAGGGACAACACCGAGAGGGAAAATTAAAGGGTCTTTTTTAATTATGCTGTTTTCTGTTTATTTTCAGCTTTCATGTAAGTAGTTTGGTTGATACCACAAGTTGAATAACACAAATACCAGTAAAACTCCTTTATTGTTCTGTTATTATTCATGTTTTCCACCTCGATACTAATAAGCACTTACCGTTCCACTCCTCTGGTAACATTTCAATAAGAGCCCACCCACTCCAATTCTTTAAGCGCCCTGGGCGCCTATCACTTCGAATACAGTACATATACACACACACACACACACACACACACACACACACATACACACACACACACACACACACATCCCTGGCAGTATTTTAACTCACTTGGAGTTTCTCTGCCACATCAGTCGCCTTACAACAGGGACTATTTTCAGCAATCCGCTTAACAGACTGAGACACCTCTCAGAGAGCCCAGGTCGACCTTAGTGGGATGCTGTTGATGCCTTGCTTTTTCTGGTGAATTGTACAATCACGCTGTTGAACGCTGTAAGAGGAATCCCAAGGTTCTGTGCAATCTGACGCTGGCTAAATTTGCCTTCAGGTTAATCCACAATATATCCTTTTTAAAAATCAAACAGCTCTTTTGCTCCTGGAATTTATGGCATAGTTAGTTCTATTACAAAAACTAAAAAACAGTTTATATATTGTAATCTAAAATATTACATTACAGTTACATATAACATATAAACAAGTAACTGAGAATTATAGGACTATAGAAATAAATAGAAATGTTGGCCCATTAGTAAACAGTTAAATGGCAAATTCTTTGAATCGAATTAATTTGTCATGTGAATCAAAAAGGAAATTGAACAGCAATATCATCCAAAATGAAACAGTCAGTACTGTCAGTCAGCAACTAGCTGTGGGGTATTTTTTTTTAAAAGCAAACTGGTTAAATTGCAGCAAACCATTTAGAAATTCAGCAGCGTGACTTCTCTATTTTCCTTGTTATGTTAATCTGTAATGTCTGCCTGTATATGTATTCTACCTCCCCCTACAGACTACTCAGATTAGTATCTTTATCTAAAGCATTTATGTTGATAGTCAATTTGCGAGTCCAGGATTAGCATATTGTGTTTTCACAGCCATTATATTGTTTTAAAAAAATGTAAAAGAAGCACTGTAAAATAATCTGTTCATAAACCTCTTTCATTGTGAAATACACAATAGAGAAGAAATGAGAAAGAGAGAAATGTAGTACATTCAAATATAATGTTCTTTCTTTGTGTGCCTGTGCTGTTTCTACTCTGCATACCTGAATGCATGCTTGCATATCCAGCCACGATTTCATTGGCGAGTTTAGCACAAGCTACAGAGAGTTGTCCAGAGGCCAGTCCCAGTTTAATGTATATGAGGTGGGTGACCTGCTGCCTTTCACAATTAGTTTTCCCTCTGAATCTGAATGTTTTCCCTCACAGTATAACTCTCTAACGGAAATACAGCAGTTTATGCTTCTTCTGTGGTTAAAATTAAACTATACAGTCATGCACATTCATGATAAATGCAATTATAGTAATAACTTTATATCATTAGAGGCATCATTATGAAATTATATTGAAGCACCATTTTGAAAAGAAAATAGGAGAATGTCCTTCCAGAGATTTCAAGGCAGTATTAAAGGACGCATCATTGTTGAGGCAGTGCAAAGATTAAGTTATGAAAATTGTTAGAATATTTTAAAGCAGATTTGCAGATTCTAACAGAATGATGACTTAAACATTTCTGCAATATTCTAAAATGGCTTTTTGTTTCACGACAAGTAATATTTCTCATACATGCTTAACAGATGACATGTTTAAAGATAATGAATTCATAAAAAGAACCTTCTATATCATTCATTCATTTTCTGTAAGCGCTTAATCCTGATTGGGGTCGCAGGGAGGCTGGCGCCCATCCCAGCCGACTCCAGAGTACACCCTGGACACCCTCGCCAGACCATCGCAGGGCAGAAACACACTGACGGCAATGCCGCCTCCTCTTGTCGAAAGTCAGCAATGGTTCTTTTACATGGCTCACATCATAGACAGTGAGAGACATGGCTGGCCCACTGAGAGTGGGGCTTGAATGCCCGACCTCAGGATCAGTGATCCAGCACCAGGCCACCACTGCCCCTTCTATATCAGTAAAGTATAATCTTAGCTGGAGTGTGGAATGTTACCTAATTTTAGATTCTTTCACTTTAAAATTATAACTTGTCATGCAGTTTTTATTCAAAGTTCATTATCTTTTTAAATAATATTATACATTGATGTGAATTTCCCTCTGAGATTAATAAAGTATCTATCTATCTATCTATCTATCTATCTATCTATCTATCTATCTATCTATCTATCTGTCTGTCTATCTATCTATCTATATGTCTGTCTGTCTGTCTGTCTGTCTGTCTGTCTGTCTGTCTGTCTGTCTATCAGTTAATTAATTAATTATTATATCCCTTTGCACACTGTGAGCGATGCAGGACGCAGTGTTCCGAGTGTAGGATAGTGACAAGTGACTGCATGTTAATAGTTAAGAGAGCGGTCGTCTGGATATACGAGTTAGCAGATTACAGCTCAAAGCAACTCCCCATATGCTGGAGTGCTCAGTATTGTGAGTAGGGATGATGAACTTTTTGCTAGCTTGTCAGCACGGATGCCTTAGTAAGAGCCATACTATCTGCATGAACATTTTGCTGTCAAACTCAAAGCCATTCTATCTCTGGCTCTGTCCATCTCTTTTATTTCTCTTTTGCTCTCACTCACACAAACTCTGTTTATTTGAAATGACAAACCACTTCAGCGCAGTTCCGGAACACCTCGCACCATGGGCCAACAGATTTCACCCTTTTACCCACAGAACCTCTGGGGTGTGTTTTTCTGCATTTCCATCACAGATGCTTTCCTGATGTGTGGGAATACACGTACTTCTCTTCCTGTAACTCAAAGATTTAAGAACTCAAGTCCTCTTGCATTTCCAGAAACAAATATCAACAATTATTCTTCAAAGGACAAGTAGTTGCTGAATAGCATTCAGTTTAACAAAATACACAAAGCCTAAGGTGCATAATTGTTTTAATATATACTACATGGGAACATAAGCAAAAAAAGCACACTAAAATGTGATTTTTATGGTTTACTTATTTATGACAGATTCAGGTGAACTAAGAACTGTGCAACAGTGTCCCTTTAAACCCTATTCAGGGTGTAGGTATTTACTATGTAGAAATAAATAAACAATAAACAAACTACAATAATATTTCCCCTTTGGTTTATATGTACATATTTTAACCATGACAAAGATCAGTCACATGAGCTCAACACATTTCAAGCTAATACGTAGCTGCACTGAGGGGACAGCAGTGACAACTTATTGATAGTTGGGCTTGATCAGTGGTCCAGTTCCATACCAGGAACAGCTCACAAGACACCTGCCATTTTAAAGATGCTTTGACCATGTTGGTTAGACAATTTTGCAGATATCAGTTTCTCAGGTGCTTACACTTACCCATGTTTCCTTCTTCGAACACATTAATTTTGAGAACCGACCTTTCACCTATTACCTAATAGATCTCACATTTGTGACTTTTACAAGATAATTGATATTATTTTACCTGTAATTGGTTTTATTATGATGACGTGTATAATGTTTATTTCTAATTGCCTTGACAAGCATAAGACAATCTCGGAGATAAGAAACGTTTATGGTCCAGATTTCTATCTGGCGAAGGCACTTCCATTATAACCAAACAGTTCTGCTGTATTTTTTCAGTCCAGGGAAAAGTGTCAACATACACTATTTTTTGTAACTGCCTGAAGACCACTGCAACTTGATTCTTTCACCAACAGGTCATTAATCCAAAGAAAAGAAGCAAGAAGAAAAAATACCTCAATTCTGGAACGGTACGTAGACTATGGGTAATTCTTATCCACTTCTGTGCAGGGTATAGGAGGAATCTGTGGAAGATCATGTGCAATCATTTTAAATTTCTACTGTCAAATTAGTGTAGCTCTGAATGGATTTTACAGTAAATACATGCTGTGTACTGTAACGTTAATGAGGCGAAACGATTTGCTGGAGGCAGGCAGCATGCTCTATTTGAACTGTCTTCTTGCTCTTCTTCCATTGTAGGTAACACTTCTATCATTCCTCGTGGATATTGAAGTCACCTTCCTAGACTACATTAAGGGCGGGTGAGTGGCAATTTCTACACACCACTTTTCTAGCACTAAAATATAGGGCAGATGTTATAAGCATTTTTCCTTTTTTTTGGGGGGGGGGCTTTCATTGAAAATACTGTGGTCAGTTTTTGTAGCATTGTTAAACACAATGTTGCTGTTATACAGTGCAAAGCAGCAGGACTTTTGAATGTCACCTGTATCCTGCTGAGAGCTGAGAGAGTCGAGTGGAATGAATATGTTCAGGCGAAAGCCGTGGGTGGATAAGTCCATTCAGAGTGGTGGGAGAGATTTGGTCGGTACTAATTCCTGCACATGTGTGTGTGCGTGTGTGTGTGTGTGTGTGTGTGTGTGTGTGTGTGTGTGTGTGTGTGTGTGTGTGTGTGTGTGTGTGTGTGTGTGTGTGTGTCTGTCTGTCTGTCTGTCTGTGTGTGTATGTGTGTGCGTATGTATGAGTGGGAGGGAGAGAGAGAGAGAGAGAGAGAGAGAGATGAATGAAAGTTCTTGTGGTTACCTGTCAATCTAAGAAGGGTGAAAAGGTTTATTCATGTGTACCAGACGTCACGCCCACGTCAGGCGATGCTTTTTAGGAGGAAGGCCAGATGCTGCTTCTTCTCAGGTGGCTATTTTAATGGCTACACTCTCCCTTTAGCCTCATGTGCTGCTGCAAAGGTCAGTGCGCTGTGCCTGAATCCATCTGTATATGATCGATACATTCTGTTGATCTATATCAGTTTTGTGTGTAATTTTATTTTACTTTCTCACTTTTTTTCCATTGATAAATTTCATAACTGCTTCCAGTAGAACAAATTATTTCACAAAATGTATAGAATGCAAATAAAAAGTCCTCCCAGTCAAATTCACCATTTCTTTTGCCCACTCATTCAGTAGCCGCTTATGGTGTATTGTGACTATAGACTGGACACACTGGACATAATATAAAAACATCCTGGATGGGACCTCAGTTCAATGCACAGCACAATTTACCCACCTAAGGATAATTTATCAAATGTAGGACCTTGAGGAAAACTCTTGAAAGTCTGGTAAAATAATAATCACTGCAGTAGTTATCCAATCAAAGACTCAGGTTTTTGGGGATTTTTTTTTGCCAGACAGTGTATGATTATTTATAGATCTACACAAAGTCTTTGATAAAATACATGTGATTTATTTTTCTGAGGTTGTTTATTCTTGTTCTGCCTTCCTTTTCAACCCTTATTGCTTTGGATTCACTCAGCTGAGTGGAGTGATTTGCACTCTGTATTAAGTGCACCTTATTATACAGTGAATAGGGTATAAGTGTTATTCAGGTATCTTCTAAATTGCAGTGTATTTGATTTCTTTATATACAAATAATTTCCATTTGTGCCATATCTGAATAAAGAAAATCATTCTGCTTTTGAGCTATATTATTATTGTTAATCATAGTATGTTTATAAGTGTCTTACATTTTCAGCCCATTGTGCAGATGTGTAGTGGTTGATGTTCAGTGTCTTCATGGTTCGGTCTATTGGTTACTGATTATAGTTCAACTTTGATCATTCTTTAATGAGGATCAACAATTCACATTCAATCCTTGAATCTATATTATATAATAAGATATTATAATTTTTACAAAAGCAAATCAGCATTACCCCCCCAGAGCAGCTAACTGGGCTATCAAAGGTCAACCATGCCTCTCAATGCCTATAGTGGGAGGCATGTAAAAGAGCCATTGTTGACTTTTGACAAGCGTGGGCTGCGTAGCCGTCAGCTGGTTTCTGCCCTGCTATGGCCTGGCAAGTGTCCAGGGTGTACGCTGCCCTCGCCAGAGTCAGCTGAGATGGGCATCAGCCCCAAACCTAATTAGGATTAAGCGGTTCAGGAAATGAATGAAATCAGCATTATCCCCTAAATTTACCTCCAAGTGCTTGGATGTGAATGCTTTAAAGATTTAAGATTTAATCAAACGCAACTTGTAAGTATTTATACCTATTCGTGTTTGAGTTACAGAAAATAAGTAACTCTAGTATATAAATGTTACATCATTACATTTAGATTTAACTGATATAATTAAGAAATTGATAGTAATTAATAGTAATAATGGGATTTTTTTCATGACTGTCTATAATTAGGGAATGGAGCAGCTTTATTTGATTATTGTTTATTTTGATTATGAAATTATTTATCATAATTAAATGTATTATAACTAGGCAGATTTTATTTGAAGTTGGAGATGGGATTTTAATGTGTGATGTTTGAATCCTGTATACATAAATATTTAATTTTTTCTTAACAGCTGTTCCATTTTTAAGATTTATTGTAAGATCTGCAGATGCCGGATGGTTTTCTGTATATATTTACAGATGCCATTAATAAACAGTGTCAGCTCTGATACATAATCGGGACGAGCAGATGTTAGGTTATTATATATCAGTTATATGAAATTGAGGCGGGGATGATACTTACTGAAGATGATCATATGAGTGAGCAAAACAATGTGACAGCTCACATCATCTTTAAACAGTACAGGCAATGCAGTCGCATCTCTCTCTCTTAGTACTACATGTATTATTTATACAATGGTGCTTAAAAGCCTTTAGATTTTTTTTATATCTGCATAAACATAAAGCTACTGTTTTGGAATGGCCATGTTAACCCTGGGTTTAAATTGGGACACATATATCCATGATTTGAGAGAATCATGATGAGCATGGGGGGTTGTGGGATTGAATTATGATCATCTTGAGGGAACCTGGTGTATTCGTGATGATCGCTCGAACGGCGTCCACATTGTGACTTTCTGGGCACTCATGACTCTCTTGCTAGTTCACTGATTGTAATTTCTTGGGCTACAGTGGTACCTCACCTTACGAAATTAATCCATTCCAGAGCCTTTTTTCTTAACCTGGATTTTTCGTAAATTGAACTGCATTTTACATGTAAAACGCGTGATTTGTTCCAAGGCTCCCAATACTACCCCCTAAAGCCTATAAAAATTATAAAAGCATACCTTTTAAGACCTCCTTCTGCTTCAATATCATACTGATGGTAGATGGGTTTGGCCATATTCCTTTGCGATATCACTCGAGCCCGTTTCTTCTCACTCGCACCGGAAATCACACGTGTGTGTGTGTGTGTGTGTGTGTGTGTGTGTGTGTGTGTGTGTGTGTGTGTGTGTGTGCGTGCGTGCGTGCGTGCGTGTGTGTGTGCGCGTGCGTGCGCATGTGTTGACCATGTCTTCTTAGCAGAGTTATAATCTTACAAATGTTTATGGAAGGTTAAAAGCCTGAGTCAAGAAACAAAGCATGAAACAACAGTAACTCTGTCCTTTACATGAAAAGCATTATGGGAGATGCAGCTCCATAATAGCCAATGGGAGGGAGCTGTGTCATCCCTCCTAGCCCATGGGAGCCCAGTGGGGCGGGATGTTGGGAGATAGCCAATGAGAGGGAGCTGCGTCATCCCTCCTAGTCAATGGGAGGCCAGCGGGACGGGCTGTTTGAACGTCATTGATGTGAGAGCAGCTTGTGCATTGTTTGAATGTTTGAATGGCGCATTTGAATGTTTGAATAGCGCATTTGGCAAGTTTCTTAAGGAGAACTTGTTTCGTACAGAGATAAAAAATTTTGAAAAATGTTTTTCGTTACCTGAATTTTTCGTTTGCTGGGACTATCGTAGGGTGAGGTACCACTGTACCTGTGGTAGGTACTCACCACTGCATACCAGAAACACCCCACAAGATCTATCCTTTTGGATATGAATCAACCCAGCTATTTAACCATCACATTGTGGACCTTACTGAGATCATTACACTTGCTCATTTTTCACATTTTCAACACATCAGCTTTGGGAACTGTCTGTTCACTTTCGGCAAAATACATTCAACTCCTTGGCAGGTGCCACTATAGTGAGATTTTACTTGGTGCATGAAAGAAACATATTGAATGGGTTTCAGAAAATTAAGGCATCCCAAACTGTAAAAGTATCAGCACTTTCTCAACCAACATAGCAAATGTGTTTCCAACTGGGGATTTAAAATATTTCTTGGCAAGGTTCAGCAGGGACAGTCAATCCATTATCAAGCTGACTGTTCAGGATGCCCCATCATGTCACCTGAGACCAAAACCATATGAGGTGATTATAGGCCCTTAGCCATATCAACCCCAATGAGGCTTCTGGATGGGTTCTCCATCACTGAGTGGGACAGCTGAGTACAGTGTTCACCAGCTTGTTCAACATTTCCCCCCTCCTGGCTCAAGTGAGCTACAATCATCCCAATTTCATAAAAAGACAGTGATCGGGTTCTTAAATTTGTACCACCCACTGGCTCCGACCACCATTGTTATGAAATGTTTAAAACTTATATTAAAGTACATTAAAATAAATGTCCCCCCTTTATTGGATTACTATCAATTTGCCTGTAATCGCAATTAGGTCAACTGAGGATGTTGTCTTACTGGCCCTTCCTACTGTCCTTTCACATCTGGAGTAGTGTTAGAACTATGTTCAAATGATATTTAATGATCACATTTCTGCTTGTTCTACGTACAGATGGGTTAAATGCAGAGGCAATTGTTCTCTTTGGGGAGTTGTTCTTTCTGAGGGAGCTGCGTCATCCCTCCTAGCCAATGGGAGGCCAGCGGGGCAGGATGTTAGGAGATAGCCAATGCGAGGCCAGCAGGGCGGGATGTAGGGAGATAGCCAATGGGAGAGCAACTCACGCATTGTTTGAATTTTTGAGATGGCGCTTTCGTAGCATGAATTTGTTTTGTATTCAGAGACAGATATTTTAGGTAAATATGTTTTTGTTTGTTGGGACTTACGTAAGGTGAGGTACCAGTGTAATTGAGTAGTATAACAGGACTTACTCTGTCTACCAAAAATGGCATTGCTAAATTTGCCTGGTTCAAGAAATTGCTCATGGAATGTTAAGCGGATCTAGAAATAGCTCTATATATTTTATAATAGAAATAGTTATTTATTTAAAAATAACAATCTTGTATAATATGAAAAAATACCCTCAGTGGTGATGTGCGGATGCAGTGACTTTAATTCCGTTTGTTATTGTGCGGTTTCCTGCAGTCAACATTTGAAAGGTCAGCTCCGTATGCAACCCAGTTTTGAAAGACCTCACATCAAATTTAACGAAACAGATAATGAAAAGCAGTAAGAGCAAAGTTGATGCAATGTGGTGTAATGTTACACCATCTTTCGGAGCTTTTCCCCCACCAAATTTAGTCCCGTACTTCCCAACGTTGTTGTTGTTGGAACTGTTAGTTTTCTCACAAAACAGTACTTTCCAATAGTGGTTTAGTTATAATTTTCTAACACATCCGAACTTGCAATCTAATGTTAAAGTTATGAAATATTTATCTCAGAGAAAGGCAACAGCTGGGATTTAGATGAGTTTTGGATTCCCAGTATGTGGCCCTATCTTTCAGTCTTATTACCTGGATTTATGTTTACACATAGAAGTCTGTGTTATACACACTTGAATTGTAGCGAGCTCCAGCAAGCAGCTGGCACCATGAACCCTCTGTTTATTGAACTGTCATCTTCTATTGGAAAGCACTGATGTTTCATTATGGGCAAGTGAGAAAATCTTGCTCTCTTTCCCCCTTTATGCCCTTTTGTGGATGGAAGTTTTCCCTGTAGGGTCTCTGTTCGGCTTTCATTTGACATATGCACTACTAGTAATTATTTTTTTGTCTGAACAGTGGAGGCAGAAGGATTTCAACGTATTCATGAGTGGAAGTGCATTTGGGTTTTTTGAATGCATCATTGCTTGTCTAAGATATATACATCAATTCCTAATCTCTGTTATAAATCCTCCTTTACAACCATTTGTCTGAATTAACTATCCATAGTGTCAGGTCACGATAACTAGTTATGTGTGCCTGAGTTTGTCTGATGTGAGGGTGTTCTAACTTTCTGAAAGCCATCAGAGAACCATAGATCCATGTTGTGGAATATTAGAGCCAAGGGCCCCCCCCCCCCCCCCCCCCCCGAAAGTGAACGGGATATACACCAAAACAGCCTGTAGAGCTTGCACTTTGTACTTCTCTGTCTCTCTCACTTCTAGCTGGTGATATTTCGATTGTTTGTCAGGGACAAGGCAGATTGCTGGTGATAGTGAAACATATAATTTTATATTCAATAATTTGTGCATCTGCAGGTAGCACACCCAGTGCTCCAAGTTGTGTATTATACTTATGACATACATTTTTGGGAACCTTTGAACTTTTTAGGTCATTTTAGCAGATATCATTTACTGCTGTGATTTATAGAAATGTAAGCATGCCATACTGATTTACTACTGATTGACCTATGTATTTTTAGCTTTCGTTATCGGCAGTTTTGGGTGAATACAGTCATCCCTTGCTACTTCGCTACTTGAATTTTGCGGCCTCGGTGCATCGTGGTATTTTCCATAAGTATGCAAAATCAAAAAATATTCATAAAAATTTCAAAATTCGCACTGAAACTCACATGTACGCAAGCGGAAGGCAGGAACCCAAGGCAGGCTGCGTCCATTGTTTACAAATGACAGACTGAAGTGCCCCTCCTCCAGTCCCAGTTCAGGCAGTGACCGCCCACTCAACTCAGTCTTGCAAGCTGATTGGCTTAGACGTGTGACGCTGTAGCCTCGCACATTCTCGCAGGAATTTTTGTGATTTTGTGATCTTATAATGTTTGTGAACGTCCTGCACCATCTAAGGCATCCAATGAGCCCAAGAAAAAGCGAAATATGATAACAGTGACCCAAAAAGTGAAGTTGCTAGATATGCTGACGGCGGACAATGCGTATTCCCATGTAGCACACCATTACGGCATAAATGAATCCACCGTGCGTTACATCAAAAAAAGACTAACATTAAGATCAAGCGGAGAAGAGCTATTGTCAGAGGTGAGTACAGTACTTAAAGTATTTATACTGTATATGAATTCTATTTAAATATTACTGTAATACATTACAGTATTTACATATGCATATAACTGTGTAACGTTTAATATACGTTTAATGTACACTTCTTGATATTGTATAGACGCTAAAACATATGCGTGTGGTAGAAATGAGAGGGGTGTTCCTACTTCGCAGTTTTTCGAGTATTGTGGCCAGGTCTATTCTATATTATCCACGATATTCAAGGGATGAATGTACTGAGGTTTCCTGGAGAAACCACCCAACTCCCAGGCGTAGTATCCTTTCATCTGTTTTACATCTAATTTTGATTCTGTCTGTTTACAGTAGCAATAACAAGGCTGTGTGGCAGAAGAAAATCCTGCAACACTAATTTGTGTTATGTTTAAAAGTCCTAGATTAGTGCTCTCTCTAGCCTCAAGATGTTTAATGTTAACTAATATCATTGCACCTGGTGCAGGGGTGCAAAAAAGACCAAGGGCTGAGATTTCTCTGTCGAAGCCGAGCAAACACGGTTAATAAATAGTTTATTATTATAAAATATAATAATATAAAATTTATAAAATGCATTATAAAATGACAGCTTGCTTAAAAAAATGAACAAATGAATGAGGTTTTTAAACTCCCTTCAGATGCACTTACCGGTACTTTTTCATTCTAGCTGGCATGCTATGTTCAAGCTGCCCATTTCTGAACAATAATCTTCATCCATGTCAGTGAATTCTTCTCTTGCTTTCAGATTGCACTTTGTTAACTATTCACACCTTAGGATACATATTTCCTGGGTACTTTTTTCTTCAAGAAAATTCCACATATATCAACATGGTTTTTGGTAAACATCCCATATATTTGAACTAGTAATAATAATTACAGTTTGTAAGCCTATAGTTCGATACAGTATGTCAGCTTTGTCTATTGCATCCATTAATGGCGAGGGATAACTGCTGCATGGCAGACCATTCTCAGCAAGGCATGCTAATGTGTGTGCTGCATGTATGTATATATCGGGTGCAGTGATGTTGATGACAGCCCTGTATCTGTATTGAATTGTCACTACAGGCATCCCTTGAATATCGCGCATAATATAGACCAGACCTGGCCGCGATATTCGAAAAACCGCGAAGTAGGACCCCCCCACCCCCCATTTCTACCATGTTGTCTCATTTCTATATGTTTTAGTGTCTATACAATATCATATATCATATATATCATATGCATATGTAAATACTGTAATGTATTAATATTTAAATATAATTTATATATAAATACTTTAAGTACTGTACTCACCTCTGACAATAGCTCTTCTCCGCGGTACAGGACGTTCACAAACACTATACAGTAAGATCACAAAATCACAAAAAATCCCGCGGGAATGTGCGAGGCAACAGCGTCATGCGTCTAAGCCAATCAGCTTGCGAGATTGAGTTGAGTGGGTGGTCCCTGCCTGAACTGGGGAGGAGGGGCACTTCAGTCTGTCGTTTGGAAACAATGGACGCAGCCTGCCTTGGGTCCCTGCTTTCCGCTTGCTTACATGTGAGTTTCAGCACGAATTTTGAATTTTTTATGAATATTTATTTTATTCTTATTTATTTATTTATTTATTTTTAAATACTGCAATGTACCAAGACCGCGATGCTCAAATCGCCAAGTGGCAAGGGATGACTGTAGTCTGTTCACTATGCTGAAGAAATGATGACAAAGAGTTGCAAATTAATGCAAATTGTATGAGCTCATATAATGCCCAGGGAACGCCACTATAAATACACAAGATAGCACATCAAAAAATCTAATGCACATCTTTATTTTAGCTGTCTTTAAGGCTACATGAGTGACATTTAGTGTCTTTGCTCAAGCTGGCCCACTTTAGATTAATTGATTTATCAATCTAAAATGATGCATTTGATGAAATTCTGACCAAGAAGTAAAATACGCATTTGAATAAAATATTGTTATGTCAGTTTAGGTGTTGTGTACTAAGTGATGTGTTAAGCTTAAACATTCATAGACACTGTAATTACCAGTAACAATGTACTGCATTTTTAAAATATAAAATATGTTTCATAATGGGTGCGGTATGATGGCACAGTGGTTAGCACGGCCTCACAGTAAGAAGGTCCTGGCTTGGACATTTCTGTGTCAAGTATGCATGTTGTCCTATTGCTTGTGTGGTTTTATTTAGGGTATTCTAGTTTCCTCCCACAGTCCAAAAACATTCCTCCCACAGTTCCAAATCACACCTGGGTGTAAGTGTGAGTGTGACTGGCCCTACAATAGCCTGGCGAGCTGTTCAGGTTGTACCCCGCCCTTTCCCAGAGTTGGCCAAGATGGCCACTAGCCTTCCTGCAACCCTAATTAGGATAAAGTATCTTAGAAAATGAATGCGATAAGTAAATAAAGGTTTCATAATGGAGCAGCACAGAGGCATAGCAGTGACCACTCTTGCTATGAAATGAATGTGTTAACCACTATGCCCCTGTGTTCTCCCACAATTCAAATACATGTACATTTGGCTAACTGGTTGTTCCAAATTACCCCTAGATGTGAGTGTCCTGTGTGTGCTGCCCTGTGATGGACTGGCAAGCTGCTCGGGGTGTACCCTACCTTCAAATGGAGTCAAGTAAGATGGGCTCCAGCTTCCCAGAAACCCAAATGAGATTACTGACCACAATGCCATTTTTTAGACACTGAATAAAAATAGACAGCACTCTTAGGTGAGCCATAATTCCAGCTGTGCGACATTCTGTGTCAGATGTGCACTGAGTTGAATCACCCAGCTGAAGGTGATTTTCAGAATAGGAAAAGGACCAATCGTTCCTCTTTGCCCCCTCAGCTGGAGACTGTACTGACTGAGAGCAGATGGCTGGGGGGTGTCAACTGGACATTATCTACATATTAGGGCATGTTCAATCAGACCTTTCGCTCTTTTTTTTATTACCAAGCATCTGTTAAAAGTACTCAGCCAGGAATTTAATTGCACTACTCAGTGAGCTTCAAAGACTTGTGTAGATGTCGTTGTTAAGTTGCTTGGCCTGATGTGTAGTACTACAGGAATTAAACATGCCATTTTAAATGGTTTACTACTTTTGGAAAGTTAATTGTGATTATATAAATTTACAGTGCAGGTTGGGAAGAAAAGATGTGTGAAATCATTTTTAAGGTTGATTTCTACTATTAAATAAACATCTTCGAACACAAAGTAAGAAAGCACCAATTCAATTCAATTCAGTTTTATGTGTATAGCACTTTTTAAAACTGGCATTGTCGCAAAGCAGCTTTACACAGTAAAACAGTAAAAGTAGGGGCTTACAAGGTATACATGAATTTAAACATTTCATATTGCCCTTACATATCACCAGATTTGTAAACAAAAATTTCCTAAAGAATTTAAACTTTTCTCTATGAACCCTATACATTCACAGTGAGCAAGCCAACAGCGATGGTGGCAAAGAAAAAACTCCATCAGACAACACAAGTAAAGAAAAATACTCAAAAGGGAAACCAGTCCTCATTTAGGTGAAACTAGATAAAAGTCAAACCATGCAGCAGAAACTTCACTATATTCCAACAAGAAGTCAAGAAGGTATCTTATAACTGTAATTGTACAGTATTTGTATTCCTAAATTATTTCAGTAAAATAGTTCATATCACCATGAGTGAAAAGTCATCTTCACAGTTTCTGAATACACTTTACGCAAACGAAGTAGGAGGACCCCCCCCCCCGAGACTGACGTACAAGTACATACATATGTGTATATAACATCAATAAATACATATTCAATGCTATAAATGCTTATAATAACAATTAAACATTAAAAAAAACACAAGATGTTAATAAAGTATAAATATACACACACATACAGATGGTATTGCATGAGAAGAAGACGACACACATACATATGCGTGTGCATGCAAGCGAGCAAGTGAAGGTTGAGTACTAAACAAGTATTCAACGGCACACTTGC
This sequence comes from Plotosus lineatus, assembly GCA_024760905.1. NCBI lineage: Eukaryota > Metazoa > Chordata > Actinopteri > Siluriformes > Plotosidae > Plotosus > Plotosus lineatus. The sequence goes on along the minus strand of CM045733.1, from coordinate 26,749,238 downwards.
TCATTTGAAAGATCAGAAGTCCAGATAAGCCGCACTTTGTCTCAAGCACAAGCAAGTGAACTTGCGACATGCACCTACTTTGGGTGGAGTGCCTCACATATTGTAAGTTGCTCATTGATTGGCTGTTTTAAGCTTAATGTAAAATGACTTGGCTCAATGCAAATGGCAGCGTGTTGTGCTTTTACGAAGAGAATGTTTGGTTAGAAAATCCCAAAAATGGTGCGAACTTTAACAAAAGAAGAGGAATCCCACATGTCAGAAATAGGTAAGGATGTTAATAATAAATTAAGTGGGAATAGCTAGAGAAGATTGTGAAATTTGAGGTGAAAATTGACAAACATGCTCAGAACATATCGGAACCTTTGGCGAGTTTCATAAAGAAATCTGACATCGCCAACAAGGCCTTGTGTGTTTATTGCAACGACCTGATCAATTATGGATCTCGTGGATGTATTGCACTTATGGCCGACAGACAAGCGCATTCAGAGGGAATTACTAAATATTTATTTCATTTAAATTACAGGAAATTCCATTGAAATGTAACTTCATAAAAGTAATCTGTATTGGTAAAATCATTGTGTGATAAACTTACTCGCATTGTTGATAATAACAGTTTAATATGTATGGGAATTTTATTTTCATTTTATTCATTGGTTTGTTGTTTTTTTTTTTAATTTGCGGCCAGGCCAACCGTAAGTAATTTGTGTTCAATTTGAAAATACTCAATTCATTGGTGATGGTTGTCATATAAATTAATACACTGTCGTTGTTATTTACCTGAGTAGTATCTCAACATTAATTAATAACTAGCAGGCTGGGACAGTTAGTTGAAAATGTTTCATAAATTTATAAAGTGGTTTACAGGAAATATTTGTGTATTTTTTTCCATCTTTCATTTATACAACACAAAACATAGAGCCATGGTTGACCTATTTTTCTCAATTCTGTGTATATATTATATTGCAAATACATATGTTTACAAATAAAATTATATTCCAATTAGTCTATGCATTAGATGATATGTTGCCCAACTGTAGATATCAAACAAGCTCCGCCCTGGACCCCGCCCCCAGATTCCCGACCCCCTCTTGGGCTAAAGTTCAGCTGAAAATATATTTTGCTTTTGTCATCCCTAAATATTGTTCAAGCAATATACTTCTAACATTTCTCAATTTCGTGACTTTTACAATTAGAAATCTCCCCGAGGTGTGAGTGTGGTAGTTGTATAATTATGGCCAGATAAACAGTTCAGAGTGTGCCTTGCCTTCGCCCAGAGTTGACTGAGATAGGCGCCAGCCTCACCGTGACCATAATTAAGATTAGACAGCTTAGAAAATGAATGAACAAATGAATGAATAAATGTATAAAAGAATAAATAAAAAAACAATTTAATGGTAATAAATAGCAGAAACACTGACATGGCTGAAATTTTAAGACGTTTGTGCACTCTTAAATCAAATCAGATTTGCATGAGATTTGAACCCTGTTCTTTTTACCTATGAGGTATGTCTTTTCAGGATTCTAATTAGTAAAATTACAAAATGTTTTTTTCCTCCCTTTTTTTGCTTGTTTTGATGGGCCTCCCTACTGAGTGACTGGCAAAGGAAAATGTGCCATAGAAACAGATCTCGTATAACCTCATACCTCAGGGTATATTATTCTTATAAAAAGTTGTTCAATAATCTTTTATTTATATTAATAATTCAATAACAAAACATTATACTTTTCTCAATTTGTT
>CM045733.1:26727500-26745000 GCA_024760905.1 Plotosus lineatus | reverse complement strand
TCAAAATTATTGAAATGCATGTAATTCAGGCCAAAACAGCAGCCATTGAGAGCCCTCTTTCAGAATAATGAGACGTATGTTGTTTTAAAGAGCTGTGATCAGCTTGAAGAATAGGAAAGACCTGGCTTTTAAATTCATTCACACAAAAACAGCATGCAATGGAGAGGTCAGAGCCTCACCAAGTTAAGGGGCCAGTTCCATTATAGCTAGTTCGGAGAAATCAGGAAGCTTTGCGAATACTTCGATTTGGATTAAATGCTTACCTGTTCATTGGGGGCAGGAAGATTTCAAGCATGTATAAAATTTCAAAGCTAGTTTTTCATAAAACAGACTTGAATAATCATGAAGGAAATGCAGTGATGAAATCTGTTGAAATACAAAAAGGTCCATAGGCTACAAATGACATTGAATTTAAGTATGAACTCCATCTTGCAGGAAGTTCAAGGCTAGCAAAATGAAAGTAAGTGCAGACTGAGTCTTAACTGTTATGTAAACATATCGTTACTGGCTAACAGCTCGTTTGTGCTACATTCAAATATAATTTATGGGTATGTTTATGAAAATATTCCACATTAATGGCTCACTCCACTCCTATTTTCGCTTTCAGTAATAGCTCCCAGTTCCTAACTTGTGACGTGGTCTTTGTAGGTCCAGACAAACCAAGCACAGTGTGTCATCAATATTTTTGTAATAACAGTATAATTTTGATTTCTAAGTGATTAAGTCATTGCAGGGAAATGTTTATTTTCCTGGTGATTTTATTTGATGCTATGTCTGTGCACTGGCCAGGTAAATCATTAGCTTCAATCATTAGTTATGTATGCTAATGATATTCACAAAAAAAAAAAGATTTATCATTTTGAGCTATGTATCGCAACTGAGCACAAAGTGGCCAGGATAGAATCAGCACCCCCAAGTCCAAGGCAATGGTTCTCAGCCGGAAAAGTTAGAATGCTCTCGCCAAGTATTGAAGGTGCTCCTGCCCCAAGTGGAGGAGTTTAAGTATCTCAGGGTCTTGTTTACAAGAGAGTGAAGGATTAAATGAGAGATCGGCAGCTGGATCAGTGTAGCCTCTGCTGTAAATCTTGTATCGGTCCGTTGTGGAGAAGAGGGAGCTGAGCCAGAAGGCAAAGCTCTCAATTTACCGAGCGCTCTACGTTCCAACCCTCACCTGTGGTCATGAGCTTTGGGCAGTGACCGAAAGAATATTACAGATACAAGCTACTGAATTGAGCTTCCTTTGCAGGGGGGGGTGGGCCTCTCCCTTAGACATAGGGTGAGATACTCAGCCATCCGGGTGAAGCTCAGTGTAGAACCACTGCTCCTCTGCATTGAGAGGAGCCAGTTGAGGTGGCTCGGGCGATCTGGCTAGAATGCCTCCTGAAAGCTTAACTGGTGTGGGGTTTCGGTGTGGGGTGGGGTCCAATGGGGAAGAGACCCTGAGGAAGACCCAGAACATGCTGGAGGGACTATGGCTCTTAGCTGGTCTGGGAACACTTCAGTTTCTCTCAATATACATTGTACAGTCGGCCCCCTTCTTACAAAAAGCCTTGAATACGAAAAATCCAGTATTGTATACGAAAAACATTTTCCTAAATTTTTGTCCTCTGTATACAAAACAACTTCTTCTTACAAAAAGCGCCAAACACACCATTCAAATGTGCCATTCAAACATTAAAACGCGCCATTCAAACAATGCACAAGTTGCTCTCTCATTGGCTGTCTCCCAACATCCCGCCCCACTGGCCTCCCATTGGCCTCTCATTGGCCAGGAGGAAGCTGAATCTCCATAGGACTGTACCTATAATGTTTGTTTGTCACACGTGTAAAGGAGAGATGTACTGTTGGTTCGTGAGTTTTTTAGAAAGTGCTCATTGCAGCTTATTTTTCGTTTTCTAAGTTGTTTAATTCAGTAAATGTTTAATAAATATGGCGCGCTCCGCCGAATGTGGGCAAAACGTGGCTCATCCGGACCGCCGATCCCCCAAGCAAACAGGTGAATGTTGAGTACTAAACAAGTATTCAAAGCGCACTTACCTGCTTGACAGATCAGAGGTCCGGATGAGCCGCGCCCCATATTAAAAGCTCCGGTGTCAGCTGCGATGCTGCCCACATATGTGGCGTGCTCCGCCAAGTGTGGGCGGCTTCGCGACCGACACCGGAGCCCCCAAGACAGGATGCGACTCATCCGGACCTCCGATCCCACAAGCAAACAAGTGAATGTTGAGTACTAAACAAATGTTCAAAGTGCACTTGCCTGCTTGACAGATCGGAGGTCCAGACAAGCTGCGTTCTGCCCCAAAAGCTCCGGTGTCGGCCACGACGCCACCCGCACTTGGCGTAGCATGTCATAAATGTTTAATAATGTTTAATATTGTTTGCTTTGGTTAATAAAAAAATGAGTTAATCAAAATATTTATTGTTTAATATTGTTTGCTTTGGTTAATAAAAAAAATTGGTTAATAAAAAAAATGTTTAATAATGTTTTAATTAATAAATATGTTAATAAAATGGTTTAATATGTTAATAAAATGTTTAAATGGTTTAATAAATAATTTTCTTTTACTTTTAACACATATTTCATACAAAATTGGTGTACTTTTTTCATTTTTAAAGGTTTATGGGGTAGTCTTGGGAGCCTTGGAACGAATCACGCATTTTACATGTAAAATGCACCTCTACTTACGAAAACTCCAGGTTTCGTAAAAGACTCTGGAGCGGATTAATTTCGTAAGAAGGGGGCCGACTGTATTGTGTGATCTAGTTGTCCCTGCAAGCCGGTATTTACTTTAGAGGAAAGACAATATTGACCAATGATATTTATATTTTCTGGTTTCTAGGCAACCCTGCCCAGCCAACTTCCCTGCACTACATGAGTCCATACCAGCTGAACGCCTACGGCATGGCTCTTAAAGCTGTAGGAGAGATCATTCAGGACTACGACAGTGATAAAATGTTCCCAGCATTGGGTTTCGGTGCCAAGCTGCCCCCTGATGGGCGTGTATCCCATGAATTTGCCCTAGTAAGTGATCCCTTTAGTAAGTGATTTGAAACATTGGAGCACTCACAAAACATTTTTCTGGCTGGTGAAAGCTGTTCTTTCTCTACTTGTACTGCATACAGTCTTGTTTTATTCTCTACCTAGCATCTGTAAACCCATGATAACCTTTATTCGTTTAAAATTACATCTGAATCATCAGCTCCTCCAATAATGATTTTTATCATCGACTGATTTGAATTTGAATATCCAGTCACTGCATTCTGCCTTCAGATTGACACAATAAATCATTGTAATAAACAGCAATTGAAACTTTGCGAAATATGGAGAGGGAGAGGATGTAGTTGCAGATAACCCATGCTTTAACAAACAAATCAAAAGGCAAACATTGAGCACTGAAAGAAGTCAAACTAGGCAGAAATAAAATCAGGATGCACAGCATAGAAATTATCTGGAGAAAACCACAAAAAAGCACGAAAAACATGATAAACAGTGACAAGAGAATAATAGTTGGACACAGCGTGACAGAAATAATAATTATATACACTCTATGATCAGTCTTTGACTTGCTGTAGGTGTATTGTGTGCCATAGCAATTGCAGGGTGCACTGTGAGTGAGGGATCATGATGTGCTGGTATGGTATACTTTCTTGATATGAGAAACTTAATGTACAAAAATGCATCATTGTAATGTGTTAGTACATGCTTACAGTAATGTTAAAAAATATCTGCGATAACTGTAATAGAATATAAACCAGGTCTTTCATATATTTCAGCTATTTTTGGTCAATTATCATATTTAGGAGTTTAACATATGGTAAATGCAATAAATGTAATGTGATGTATGTATCCCTCTCCAGCATAGTACGGATTAAGTAAGGTAGTGTTTTGAGTACGCACCAAAGTAAGTAATAAACGACTTACCTGAACAAAAGATGTGATGTTACCAAAAATACATCCTTAAAAGCATAATCTTCAATGTGGTATTCAAATTTCCGTAAACACAATCGATCTATGTTAAAAATTTTGTTTTAAAGGGGTTTCATGTCCAATTGATTTATTTTGGTGATTTTCAATCCGGTTTTGTTACTGCTTAGTGTATTTCCCAATATTCCATACCAGAATAATTTGCCTACTCTCGGAATCCCAGATGGATTCCCCAAATCATACAGCAGGAAGCTAGTGGGAAGCCTCAAAACAGACATGACTCAGTATAAATATAACTCCTTTGTTGCTAGGAAGACAATAGTACGATCAAACTGATTTATCAACAGCCAGATTCATTTAGTTTATGGATGCGCAGGAGTGTCAAATGTGGACTTTCAGGAATGATCCTGTACCTAATTCTTTTTTCTCATAACTAGCATTTCCTGATGAGTAACATACAAAGTGATGTAATTTTCACACTATACTCATATATTATACCTCATTTCTGAGAATATTGAAGTATTTTTCAAAATATATTGAGGGACAGTGGTGGCCCAGTGGAGGGGCATTGGTGGCCCTATGGTAAGTTGTTGGATTACTGATCCTAATGTTAGGAAATCAAGTCCCGCTGTCAGTGATTGAGTGAATATATTGACATCTCAGTATTTTTTAAAAATCTACTTCAATTTGTATTATGCTGGAGTAGGTCACATATTTGAAGTGCAAGAACAGCAAAAGATTACATGAGAGTTGTCAGTTGTTTAAAACACATAGTGTGCAGAGTGTAACTATACAGCTGGAAGTATGTTCTTTACCAGCCAGTGTATTGAGTCCACTGCTATGCCCTGTTGTAATTCTGTTGTAAACAGAAACTATAAGTAGGGTGGACCAGCTCTCCTTTCATGATTATGATTTTTTTTTAAATCCAGCATGGATAAAGTACGTTGATAACTAACACTAGTAGATACTACACTAAAAGAGCACAAGCTGATACATCTGCGGATTAACAAACATTTTGAGTGGACTATGCTTAAATCAATACAATGGACACTCGAACAACCTACATTTAAACCAAAGCCTAATTCCTAGTTTGTGTTCACAAACTTGACAAAATAAAGCTGATTCTGATTCTGAGTCTCAGTTTGCCACGGTCACTTGAAGCAGGCAGCATCATTATTCATCATCATCATCATCATCATCATCATCATCTTCTGCTTCGTCCAGGGTCGGGTCGCGGGGGCAGCAACCTAAGCAAAGAGGTCCAGACGTCCCTCTCCAGGAGCCACTTCCTCCAACTCTCCCGGGGGGGACACCGAGGCGGTCCCAGACAAGCCGAGAGACATAGTCCCTACAGCATGTTCTTGGTCGACCCCGGGGTCTCTTCCCGGCTCGACATGCCTGAAACACCACACCAGGGAGGCGTCCGGGGGGCATTCTGACCAGATGCCCGAGCCACCTCAACTGGCCCCTCTCAATGCGGAGGAGCAGTGGATCTACTCCGAGCTCTCCCCAGATGGCGGAGCTTCTCACCTTATCTCTAAGGAAGAACCCCGCCACCCGGCAAAGGAAGCTCATTTCAGCCGCTTGTATCCGTGATCTTGTTCTTTCGGTCATTACCCAAAGCTCGTGACCATAGGTGAGGGTTGGAACGTGGATCGACTGGTAAATTGAGAGCTTTGCTTTGCGGCTCAGCTCCTTCTTCACCACGACGGACCGGTACAGGCATCGCTTAACAGCAGAGGCTGCAGCGAGCCGTCTGTCGATCTCTCGCTCCATCCTTCCCTCACTCGTAAACAAGACCCCAAGATACTTAAACTCCTCCACTTGGGGCAGGACCTCATTCCCGACCCGGAGGGTGCATTCCACCATTGTCCGACTGAGAACCATGGCCTCGGACTAGGGGGTACTGATCTTCATCTCGGCTGCTTCGCACTCAGCTGCGAATCGCTCCAATGAGAGCTGGAGGGCCCGACTTGATGAAGCCAAAAGGACAACATCATCCGCAAAAAGCAGAGACGATATCCGATGGCCACCAATCCAGAACCCCTCATCGCCTCGACTGCGCCTAGAAATTCTGTCCATAAAAATTATGAACAGAATCGGTGACAAAGGACAGCCTTGGCGAACTCCAACTCCCACTGGAAACGAATCCGATCTGCTGTTACCAATACGGACCAAACTCTGGCTCCGGTGATACAGCGACCGAATAGCTCGTAGCAACGGATCCGGAATGCTGTACTCTCGGAGCACGCCCCACAAGATCGTTCGAGGGACACGGTCGAAAGCCTTCTCCAAATCCACAAAGCACATGTGGACAGATTGGGCAAACTCCCATGCCCCCTCCTGAATCCTGTGGAGCGTATAGAGTTGGTCAAGAGTGCTGCGGCCAGGACGAAAACCACATTGTTCCTCCTGAATCCGAGGTTCGACTATCGGTCGGATCCTCCTCTCTAGTACCCCTGCATAGACTTTCCCAGGTAGGCTGAGGAGTGTAATTCCCCGGTAATTGGAACACACCCTCCGGTCCCCCTTCTTAAAAATTGGGACCACCACCCCAGTTTGCCAATCCAGAGGTACAGCCCCTGATGACCACGCGATGTTGCAGAGACGTGTCAACCAAGACAGTCCTACAACATCCAGAGCCCTGAGATATTCCGGACGGATCTCGTCCAATCCCGGAGCTCGACCACCGAGGAGCTTTTTGACAACATCAGTGACCTCCACTCCAGTGATGGGCGGACCCTTACCCGAACCCCCAGGGTCTTCCTCCTCCACAGAGGGCTTGTTGGTGGGATTGAGGAGGTCCTCAAAGTATTCCCTCCACCTCTCGACAACATCCCCAGTCGAGGTAAGCAGCTCCCCACCTCCACTGTAAACAGTGTTTGTGAAGAACTGCTTCCCCCTCCTGAGGCATCGGATGGTGGCCCAGAACCTTTTTGAGGCCAACCGATAATCACTCTCCAGGCCCTCACCGAACTCCTCCCACGCCCGAGATTTTACATCTGCGACAGCCTCGGCTGCAGCACTTTTGGCCTGCTGGTACCCGTTTGCTGCCTCAGGAGTCCCACAGGCTAACAAAACCCGATAGGCCTCCTTCTTCAGCTGGACGGCCCCCTTCACCGCAGGTGTCCACCACCGGGTTCGGGGATTACCGCCACGACAAGCACCGACGACCTTACGGCCACAGCTATGGGCTGCCGCTACACGACTACAAAGTCAATCATCGAACTGCGACCTAGGGTGTCCTGGTGCCAAGTGCACTTATGGACACCCTTATGTTCGAACATGGTGTTCGTGATAGACAAATTATGACGAGCACTGAAGTCCAACAACGAAACACCATTCGGATTCAGACTGGAGAGGCCGTACCTACCGATCACACCCTTCCAGGTCACACTATCATTGCCCACATGGGCGTTGAAGTCTCCCAAGACAACGAGCGAGTCTCCCGAGGGAGCGTTCTCCAACACCCCCCCAAAGACTCCAAAAAGGGTGGGTACTCTGAACTGTAATTTGGTGCATAAGCACAAACAACAGTCAGGGCCCGTCCCCCCACCCGAAGATGGAGGGAAGCTACCCTTTCGTCAACCGGGGAGAACCCCAACATTTGGGCACCGAGACGGGGGGGCAACAAGAATACCCATACCGGCTCGCCGCCTCTCCCCATGAGCAACTCCAGAATAGAAGAAGGTCCAGCCTCTTTCGAAATGGATGGTTCCAGAGCCCAAGCTATGCGTTGAGGTGAGCCCGACTATATCTATTCGGTATCTCTCCACCTCACGCACCAAATCAGGCTCCTTTCCCGCCAGAGAGGTGACATTCCATGTCCCGAGGGTCAGAGTAAGTAGCCGAGGATCGGTCCGACAGAACCCATGCTTTTGGCTGCCACCCAACTCACACTGCACCCAACCCCATGGGAAGGCGGACCCATGTCTCCTTTTCGGGCTAGGCCCAGCCAGGCTCCATGGGCATAAGCCCGACCACCAGGCGCTCGCCTTCGAGCCCCTCCCCTGGGCCTGGCTCCAGGAGGGAGCCCCGGTGACCCACGTCCGGGCAAGGGAGACTGCTTCCTGTGCTTGCTCATGTGTCATAGGGGTTTTTTGAATCGTACTTCGTCTGGACCTTCACCCCGGACCTGTTTGCCTTGGGTGACCCTACCAGGGGCATTTGCCCCCGACAACATAGCTCCTAGGATTATTAGGTCACAAAAACCCCTCCACCACGATAAGGTGGCGATTCAGGGAGGGGAGCATCATTATTATGAAAATTAATTATAAAATGGTTCCATTAGAAAAAAAGCTGATTTTAATTTCCATGAAGTATATACTAAATATTTGAATGAATAGAAAAAAGCACCAAAACATATTGCTATAAAATTCTGTCTGAGATACAATAAATGTGTAACCAAATGAATGAAAAAAAAATAATAAGACATCATTAGCTGTTCAGTGATAATGCTCTGTGTGTGGAGTTCATCCGAATTTCCAATGTTGCGCTTAATGTGTGGAAAAAAGCTCAATGTAAATCTTGTTTTAGTTTGCTTTTTATGGTCCTGTGTATTATATGCTAAAATACGTATTTGCTTTCAACTCCATGGATGTCATTGAATTAAGTAGTCCTCACGACATTCCTTAACTTCCACCTTGCATTTGGTGCACAATTGTTAATCTTGTATCTATTTACATTTTTGTTTCTGTTTTTTTTAAATGCAACTATCTTATTTGATAATTATCATTTCAGATAAGCAGGAACGTATGGTTCTGTTCCTCTGTGTACAATCTGAGTAATGATTATTTATATTCCTGGTTGGAAAATAACATTTATCTCATTTTAAGCTTTAAAACTTCACATTCTTTTGAGCATTGTGAAAGCAGTGGTGCAGCTCAGTGATGTCATTCAAAGAAATCTTTAGCATCATGAGTTACACTGACTTTTTTTCTTTTAAGGAAAGTCAGTATAAGTTAACATATTATGAAACAACTTAAGATTACAAAGATACGTTTGGTTTGAGTTCATGTTCATTGGGTTTGGTGCATCCCTGTCATGATTACATGTTTGCTGACCATGCTGCAAAAGCTGCAATGCGGCAAGTGAAGAGTGTACTTTATCATTAATGACAGACAGATGCCGCCCCATCTGAGCTACATGCATGGACCTTCTGCATACATTTTATGTAAAATAAGAATAAATGAGACAAAGGTTTCAGTCCAGTGACCTTATCTGGGTGTTCTATATGTGAAATATAAAATTATAGTCTATATATGTATATAAGCAGCTCACACCTGGAAACTGTATTTTGATAGAAATCAAATGTATAACTGCCCTTAGTTCTTTTTGTTAAGTTTATTAAAAGGCTAGTTTGGAAATTATTTATTTTAAGCTTTCAAGATAGCATGCATGTAGTCCACGCTTAGTACCTGAGTAGTTTCTTTTGCTTTGAATTTATGGATGAGACTGATGGGCTGGATGCCATGCTTTACATCTTTACAGCTTCAGAATTCTCGCCTACAGATCAACTGATTGATCCAGTCCATTGAGTCAAGGATTAGATCCTTAAGATCTTTTTGTTGTTGTTGTTTACTATGTAGAACGGGAATCCGCAGAACCCATACTGTAATGGAATAGATGGTGTTATGGAGGCATATTACCAGAGCTTGAAGTCGGTGCAGCTATATGGGCCCACCAACTTCTCACCCGTCATCAATCATGTAGCAAGGTGTGTATGCATTCCCACTTACATTTGCTCATTCACTCTCTCACTCTTTTGCCAAACTGCTTAATCCTAATATGGTCGCAGGGAGGCGGGAGCTTATCTGAGACACTGGGTGAAGCCAAGCTACACCCTGAACCTATATCCACTACAAATATCTATGTACTCTCAACAGTGATGTTTAATTGCAGTCAGCTTCACAGTTATTTTCTCATCATGGAATAAAAAAATGGTTAAAAACAGATTTACTGACACAGTAGATACACTCCTCACTGATGCTCAATCAGGCCATGACTGCCACACGATTTGTTCATTCATTTCCCACCAACTTCTCACCTGCCATCAATCACACAGGTATATAACATAGGTATGTATGCATTCTCACTCATTCACTCTGGCACTGTTTTGCCAAACTGCTTAATCCTAATTCGGGTCACAGCGAGGCTGACACCCATCTCCGCCGACTCTAGGCGAGGTCAGAAAGCTTGCCAGGCCATCGCAGGCCAGAAACACACTGACAACTCTGCAGCCTGCTCTTGATGAACATCAGCAAGGTTCTTTACATGCCTCTTATCATAGATAGAGACATGGGCGGCCTTTGATTACCCAGTTAGTTGCACTGGAGGGACAGCAGCAACAACCCGTTGACAGTGGAAATTCAACCCCTGACCCTGGGATCAGTAATCCTCCACCCTCCCACCATGCCGCCACTGTCCCCCACACTATTCGTTTATAGTTAAATTCATTACTGTGTAACAGTGACAAAAAAGTAAGTGTATGCTGCAGTAATTGTAAACAATTGTTCTTCCACTTTTAAGTAAATAAAGAATTCAGCTTTTTACCTGAAGACTGTAAAGCACACTTCTTTGACTCCCGCTTATTCTCAGCTTTAGATTATGAGTAAAGGTAAGTCTGGGTTTTTACACCCAAACCAAAAAATAATGGCTCATCAGGCGAGTACTTATCCCTGGTTTCTGATGTGTGAAGCTCAACTCTTCCTGGATGGCATAGTCCATCGCAGGCTACCTTCCCAGTATTTTTTACTGGTAGCTATTTATTCTGCTGGGTCCACAGAGGCACACTTGTCATTAAGACCTTGACCAGGGGTTCCAGCACAGTAGGGATCTAACTGGGATTTGAACCCGCGACCTCCTGATCATGAGCCCAGCACCCTAAACACTACACCACTGGTCCCACCCTTAGATTATGTGTAGCATCTACTACACACATACTCTGTAAATTAGCTTTTTCTGTCTAAACAAGAATATGTTAGCACAAGAATTTTAATAATAATTTTAATTTGCCTTACTGCACGATCGTATCACAGAACTGTCCTTGAAAACGAACCAAAGCCATTTGATCAATTCGATCTGAATCAGTAGACTCTGATTGCAAGACAAAAATGTTATGTTAGAATAACATATACCGTATCACATTATTAAATGTTAGTGAAGGCAGGAAAGGGTGTGCTTATGCTGGGGTATCTGGGCCATGCCACAGTATGTTTGACTCCCAAATCCAGTTTGATTAGTGTGATTTTTGCACACTCAGGCTCCATGACCTTGCAGTGACCCAGACATGCTAACTACGCCACCATGCCATTCTATTACAGTACAATGAAATACAATCATACAGTATTATCATTAACTTTAATTTTTGGTGATGCTATGGCATGATTTAGCAAATGCATTTTGTGTGTTTCATTCTTAACCTTTACAACACTAAATAATGTAATAGATACTGGACATTGCAAAATCCAGCTTCAGTGTATATCTGCTTTTATTGTAAACCTGTTGAAATAAATCATAGGGCTCTGAATGATTCCAGTTAGTGCTTTTTGGCAACTCTGGTTAATAATCAAGTAGTTGTTGAAATGCATTATTCTTTATACAATAACAGCTAACACGTAAATTTTAGTCATGTATTGTCTTTCTCCCTTGTCTTATTTCATATTTCATGTCACTCACTGTAGCATAATATGGATTAAGTAGGAAGTTTTGATATTCATACATTTAGAAAGAGAAGTTAATATTCTTCAAAATGAAGTCTAATACATGATAGCGTGAAAATTCACTTTGTGGGTGGAACGGTTGGGGAGTGGTCAGCACATCTACCTCACAGCAAGAAGGCATGGGTTTGATTTCTGGCTCAGGTGTTTCTCTGTGGAGTTTGCATGTTATCACACTACTAGTGTGGGTTTCCTCTGAATACTCCGGTTTCATCCCATAGTCCAAAGACATGCACAGTAGGGACATTGGCTGTTTCAAATCACTCCTGGGAGTGAGTGTCAATGAATGTGTAACTGTTGGTGTGTTGTTGGAGTGTTGTTCTGCGGTTGCCCAGCCCAAAGTTGGCTGAGAGAGGCGCCAACCTACCTATGACCCAAATTAGGATTAATCATTTTAGGAAATTAATGAATGAATAAACATCACTTTATATGTTGCTAATCAGGAAATGCCACTTTTGAGGAAATAGCAATTACACTTCAATCCGGCTCAGATCAGCACTATCTTGTTAGCAACAAATGGGTTCTATTTTTGCTGAGTCATGTCTATTTTCAGGATTTCTTTAGGTTTAACATTACATGATACAGAGAATCCTTCTGGGATTCTGTAAGTAGGTAACGTGTTCTGGTACCAAATATCAATAATAAGGAAATACCCTGAGCAAACAAAATCAACAAAGTAAGTGGATTTTCCCATTGCTATAAAACAACTTGGATATGGAACCCTTTCTGAATTAAGCATTTTAGCATGGGTAGACTGTGTTTATGAATATTTGAAAATCATGTTGAAGATTATGCTCTGAATGATCTGTATTGTAGGTGATATTGTCCTGGTAAGCCGTTTATTACTGACTTTGGCTCTTACTCAAAACCCTACCTTGAGACTTAATCCTTATTGTGCTGGAGCAGGTCACACATATTTTTTTTCTCGTTTCTGGTTCACTGTTCTATTTGTTTCTTGAATTCGTCTCAAAACTGAACCACTTTTTCTTTGATGACATCTATACACTTATCCTAATGGCATGAAAATGATTTAGCCACAAAAACCTCTTTTCAGCTCCACCTACTTGCGTGGGTTTCCTCCGGGTACTCCAGGTGCCTCCCACAGTCTAAAACATGTGCAGTAGGCTAATTGGCTGTTCCAAATTACCCTTGGGTGTGAGTGTGAATGGTTGTGTAAGTGTTGGCCCTGTGATGGCCTGGCAAGCTGTCCATAGTGAACTTTTTGTTTATCATAAGGTGATTAACAAGGTTATGACAGATGGAACCACTGTGTGTGTGTGTGTGTGTGTGTGTGTGTGTGTGTGTGTGTGTGTGTGTGTGTGTGTGTGTGTGTGTGTGTGTGTGTGTGTGTGTGTGTGTGTGTGCTGATATCAAATCATCTCCAAAAAGATCAATATGACCCAGAGGCTGTATTTTGCTTGTCCTTTGTGCTGTCATAATTAGTTTATACTCGGATCAATATTTACCCCTTGACACTGGGTCTTGCTGATGGATCCATGTGTGAGTTTAATAATGTGTGCATGAAAAGGTGGGAGCCCACATGATATATAGAGTAAACACTTCACTATGAAGGGTCCTGCACTGCACAGCACAGCTGTAAGAGCCAAATCTCTAATCCATATTCGGGGGAAAAACATATCATTTCAACATACAGTATTTATTTATACAGTTCTTCAATTTTTAAAATATGAGTAAGTTACTAAAGGGACCTTATTTTTAGACTTTTTGGTGTCATTTAAATGTGGTTATGTTTTAAAAGAGGCAATCTACATTTCAACCCTCATCGATGGTCAGGAGCTTGGGGTAGTAACTCAAAGAACAAGATCGCGGATATAAGCGGCTGAAATGAGCGCCCTTCGCCGGGTGGCGAGGCTCTCCCTTAGAGATAAGGTGAGAAGCTCAACCATCCGGGGAGAGCTCAGAGTAGAACCGCTGCTCCTCCGCATTGAGAGGGGGCCAGCTGCGGTGACTCGGACATCTGATCAGAATGGCCCCCGAAAGCCTCCCTGGTTAGGTGTTTTTGGTCTGTCAAACTAGAAGCGACCCCGGGGTCGACCTAGAACACGCTGGAGGGACTATGGCTCTCGGCTTGTCTGGGAACGCCTCGGTGTCCCCCCCCCGGAAGAGCTGGTGGAAGTGGCTGGGGAGAGGGACATCTGGACCCCGGAATAAACGGAAGAAGTTGATGATGATTATATGTTTTAAAAGTTCAGTAATAAACTTTTTGTAAGCAATTAATGCATTATTAGTCTACTCATTATTAATGGACTTGAATGAATTATCAGTATAAAAATGTAATAACTATAGAAGGATAATAAATATTCATATATAAAGTGAAGCCTTCTTCACTCTGGAAGCGTGTATCCAATGAGGACACAAGTCGGTCAGTAGTGCAGTCCCTGTGACAGCGATTTCTTTCACTTTCATTGGTAGACCATAGGTGGCTCCACAAACTATGCAGGGGCTCAGTGATTTCACCAGCTCTTCGTGACCTATCGACAAAACAGTTAAGTACTTTGAAGGGTAGCGGGAGAGAGAAACATCAGCACAATTCTTATTTAAAATTATGTTGATTGGTATTGCTGTACTTTATTATCGAATTTAATTATTGAACATTAATACGTCAAAATATACTCGTGCAGCAGTCTATCATTAGTACTTTAAATATTGTACTGAAATCACTGAAAACATTTATTCATTCATTCATTCATTTCTGAACCACTTAATCCTAGTTAGGGTTGTGGGGAGGCTGGTGCCCATCTCGGCCGACTCTTAGCGAGATCAGAGTATAGCTCGCCAGGCCATCGCGAGGCCGGTCCGAAAACAGATATTTTTAATGTACACATCTAAAAAACTGTCATACTTATTGTGTACTTATTAGCTTGACATGTAGAAATTAAATTAGATGTTCATAATACAAGACATGCTAATAGTTGGCATCCATTTTACCAAGCAGGAAATGACAGCATGTCAGAGGGGTGATGTGAAGAGCTGCCCAGCATAACAGACTCGTTGCCACTTATTCTCTTGTGACACACACACACACACACACACACACACACACACACACACACACACACACACACACACACACACACACACACACACACACACACACACAGAGACAGACATCAGTGCTGAGGGCTGAGCTGTCAGTGCATGCTACTGTCATCTCTCTGTGTGTTTTATCCCGACATTTGTGGCACAGCTCCCACCCACACAATTTAATGATATACAACTAAGCTGTTTCAATAACTCTCAGAAATGTGCACTCTTGTGTATTGCCCACAGGCACCCTGGCTATAAATGAGCATGGAGAGAAAGTGGGAGATGGAAAAATGCGACACTCTCTTTAAGATTTCATGTAGAAAGCAGGAGCTGCCTGTTTGCTCCTTAAATATCATGGTGCCTTTTTGGGCAAAGTAATGGAAAGGTTACACACATCATGATGAATAAAGATTAAATTTTATCTATAAAAAGATAATTAGATGACGGTTAGACCTGTTAAGCAGGGCTTAGTTCTGATAATTCTATTTAGTTTTATTAAATTAGGTGGGGGTTTTTAATGAAGCAACATCTGCTGGGTTATTTGCATTGCTTGTGGTGCAGTTGGGTAGCAATTATACTGTTTATCCTGTGTTTTATTTTAAGTAGATATATCTTTCAATTTTAGCAGTCATGGACCCAAATCAGCTTTTGCTGATAATCCATGATTGAGGAAAAATTGAGGAAAAAAAGCATTAACATTTCGAAAGGAATGTTGAAGAACATAATCTGTCTTTCTTTACTGAGAATAGCAAAGAGACGTTACCCGATACAAGTGGAAGGAGCACACAGAGAGCGCAAACCTCTGCCTAGCCCAGGAATCCCCGTACCATGAACCAAAACAAATCTCACATTGTTAAATAATTATGTTAAAACTTCCTGGATCTAGAATTTGATCTGAATCATCTCCAGAATCTAAGACTCTTCCTCATCCAATGCCCTCCCCCAATAGAATTTTTGGAACTTTGTCCAGAACATTTTTGTAATCCTCTGAAACAACACATAAACCTAAACTTAAAAAAACTTAATCTTCTTTGTGCATATAATGTGCATTGAGCTGCCACAAGCAATGGCACGAACAGTTAATCTGAAAACTGTGTAACTGTTGTATCTATGTTGTCCTGCAGGTATGCTGCCTCTGTAAAGGATGGCTCACAATATTTCATCCTCCTCATCATCACAGATGGAGTGATCTCTGACATGGCCCAGACCAAAGAGTCCATCGTCAATGTGAGTCTCAAATTTGTAATATAAACACAGAAACATATATATGTGTGTGTGTGTAAATATATATATATATATATATATATATATATATATATATATATATATATATATGTGTGTGTGTGTGTATACCGTAATCAACTTAATAACCCCCCCCCCCCCCCCCCCCATGTTTTTGGTTTTGGGTTTTTGTTTTGTTTTTTTCCCCTTACGTCTAATAACGGCCCATGTGTACTGGAAGCAAAGTGGTAGATTAGACTTACCAAGTTTATTCAATCAGTCTCTGTAACCGTAAAATGAGGTGTTCACTGCCTGTAAAAGTGAGTTTACACGGTATTTCAAGACCCCCTGCCACTAGGGAATGTCTATAATCTTCATCAGTAACAACACCTTTGATAATTTTGGTTTCGCCGTGCTTTGGTTTTGCTGTGTTCTCTTTGTTAAATGTCCAACAACCTATAAACCATTAGAAAATGCTACAGCAAAACTATGATCCAGATATGGACCTATCAGAAAGTGATGACGAGTATTTTTCACCCGATTCTCCTGCTCACTAACTTCATAAATTTAAGGATGTTCCTGGACATGAGCTTTTGTTTATGTTCATGTTAATTGGTTCAACGTGACATGTGTTAAAGTTCACATTCGTGTTGATTGGCTTGCTTTTACTTCTGGGAAAATGTGTAAAGGAACAGAAGACCGGGAGGGACAAGTAAGGGGTCTTTTTTAAAAATAAAATGCTGTTTTCTGTTTATTTTCAGCTTTCATGTAAGTTCTTTGGTTGATACCACAAAATGAATAACACAAATTCAAGTAGTCATGTTTACCACCTGGATGGTAAGAAGCACATACTGTTCCACTCCGCTGTTAATATTTTAATAAGCGCCCACCCACTCCAATTTTTAAAGCGCCCTGGGCGCTTATCACGTCGAATACAATATACTAATGTGTGTGCATATATATATATATATATATATATATATATATATATACATAAAAGAATTTCACAGAGTGTTTTATTCGCCTTTAAGTAAGATGACATTATAAAAGGAAATGGTTGCTGTTGTAAAAAAAAAAATTGTTTGTTTGTATATTTTGTTTGTGTTATTTAGGGCTGCAACTAATGATTAATTGTATATATATATATATATATATATATATATATATATATATATATATATATATATATATATATATATATATACAGTCGGCCCCCTACTTACAAAATCCCCTGGGTACGAAAATTCTGGGTTACGAAAAACATTTTCCTAAGTTTTCGTCCCCGGGATACGAAAACAACCTCCTATTACGAAAAGTGAATGTCAAAATTCAAAATTCAATGCGCCAATCAAAATTTCACACAATGTGCGAGTTGCTCTCTTATTTGCTGTCTCCCAACATCCCGCCCCGCTGGCCTCCCATTGGCCAGGAGGCAGCTGACTTTACCCATACTTCCTGAACCTATACTTCTTGTCTGTCACACGCATGAAGGAGAGTTGACTGTTGGCTTGTTTTGAGATTGATCATGCAACGTTATATTTCGTTATCGCCGAAACCCCTCTACAATCTGGATGATATTGAACCAGAA
>CM045733.1:26502500-26725000 GCA_024760905.1 Plotosus lineatus | reverse complement strand
GAAGTCAGTGACTATCCAGATTTCCCTCAGATTAGTCATGCCTAAGCACTCACACTCTCTCACTCACACACTTTCTCTCTCTCTCTCTCTCGCTTTCTCTCACACACATACACACATACTTTTAGTCATTACAGTAGTGCTAACTCTGTCTCCCTTTGTCTTTTTTCATGGACACCTGTCGTATATGACGTACCAGAGAATTACCTCTTCAGGGATTCCATTACTTTTTTATGCCGAATGCATTTAGTTCTGAAGACAGTCTTTACAACCAACTCTCATTCGTGTCACAGTCATACCACTGTAGTCACCCAGCACAAAATATAGCACCACCAATCCTTTATTAGATGTGTTAATAAACTTCTTTCCCGGATGTTTATTCATAATCTGGATAATTCAAGCTTTTTGTTTTTTTATTATAATTATTTATCATGAATCTTTTCACATTTGTTTCCACTTCAGGCTTCCTGTCTTCCCATGTCCATTATCATCGTTGGTGTTGGACCAGCAGAGTTTGATGGTAGGACCCTGCTCCTTATACTTTGTAAATTGTATATTTCGTATTCAATATTATACTATATATTTCATACTATATTGTCTATGTACATTTATAGTATATAACTGACATGACAGTAACATCTTCAATCAAATAATAATGGGTTACAGTAATTGGAAATCACACTTAGTGTGTACAACCATACACCACTGACATGCAGCACTGCTTCTGCCGTAGGGGACATATACTTAAATGTGTGCCGAAATCCTCCCGTATCATGATCTACACATTAATTAGTCATGCTTTACAGGAATAAGAATTGCAATGGTCTAAATATACATATATGGAGATAAATACTCCTCTGGTAAATCTTCGTTTTTCATTTCATCACATTTACTTTTGTGCATCTCCCTCTCTTACTCTTTCTCTGAGTCTCTCTCTCTCTCTCTCTCTCTCTCTCTCTCTGTGTCTCTCTCTCTCTCTTCCTCTTCTGCTGACTCTCATTAAGGTGTCTCAGTGCATGACTGAATGTAATTTGCCAGGTTGTCTCTTGCTTTATTGTGGTGCTCAATGTGGAATCCTTTTATAAGCTTCGTATGAGCAGTGGCTCTGAGAAAGAACAGTCCATGTAATGTGACAGTGTCGTCTCTCTCTCTCTCTCTCTCTCTCTCTCTCTCTCCCGCTCTGTCTCTCTCACACACACACACACACACACACACACACACACACACACACACACACACATACATGTAGCAGCTTGGATATAGGTTGCAGCCCTCACACATGTAATGGACGTGCTGAAATGAGACACTCGATGGGGACTAACAAACATGCTCATTCGCATGTGAAGACACTTTCATGCTTCTTTTTCTCTCAATTTTCTATATGCTATGTATAGATATTTTCATTGTCTGTCATGTCATTCTCATTCAATTATTTATCCCTCTGTCTGTCGTTCTCTCTCACTCACACATACACACACACACACACACACACACACATATATATGTGTATGTGTGTTTATATATATATATATATATATATGTGTGTATATATATATATACGTATGTGTGTGTGTGTGTGTGTGTGTGTGTGTGTCTATATATATATATTGTGTGTGTGTGTGTGTGTGTGTGTGTGTGTGTGTGTGTGTGTGTGTGTTTACTAAACATACAGAATCACAGCTTCAGTGCCACTCTTTATTTTTGTCTGCAGCAATGGTTGAGTTAGACGGGGATGAAGTCCGGATCTCGTCCAGAGGAAGATGTGCAGAAAGGGACATTGTGCAGGTATGAGATGTTCTTTCTGCAGCTTGAAATGTATTAACACATGCCCCGTCGGTCTTACATGCATACAAAATTCTCATACAACAAACCATATTTGTCATCATTTAAAATTGACTTTACACGACATTAAAATGTAATTTTTTTGGTATTAATTATTCTTTTAATTATTTGCTTACTCCATGATTGCAATTGATCAAGGAGTTTCCATTATTATATTTTTTTAATTTATGATTTTGATTCTTAATTTATTTCATTCATTTGTCAAACTGCTTAATCCTACTAAGGTCATGGGGATGATGAAATTTGTTTTAGCTCACACTGGGTGAAGTCAAGGTACACAAGATATTTAATCAACATATTCACTTACAGTATACAGTATATTTGTTTCACTGTGAGTTCAAAAGCTTGATATCAGTACTTTCTGTAGTTTCACACAGCTTTAAATATATAAAATAATTCACTTTGGTCTCTTAAACTATCATCAAACAACAGCTTATTAGAATAATGTCCCCATGATAGAATTTCATACTCATTATGATTCACTTAGTAAACCAGATGGGAAAGCAAAAAAGTTACCTGCATTGGTTTCCAGCATAAAGACAGGTGGTACAATATTTTCGAAAAAGTTTCTTGGAAAATCCATAAGGGTCAAATGTAACTACAGCCTGCTTCTCTTAAAAATGCTGATTTAAAAATATGTTTCCATTCACACCGACATTCGTGTATATACCAGTTCCCCATACTGGTAAAGATGAGAAGTGTTATCTAAGTGTGGTAGGTCAGAATTTTAAATATATCTCACAGTATGTAGAGAGGTGAACAAGTGAGTGTGATTTGAAGGGAGGTTTTTACTGAATTCACACACAAATATCAATAAAAAGATTCCCTGAGCATGTAACGACTACTGTGCTCACTGTGCACCTGGATACTGGACTTTTTCTGCAACAGACCTCAGAATGTCAGGAAAGAACACATTTCCTCCACTCTCAACCTGAACACCGGAATACCACAGGGGTGTGTTCTTAGCCATCTCTTCTTCTCCCTCCTGACATAGGATTGTTCCCCACTCACACCAGTAACACCATCATCAAATTTACCAACACCACCATGATAGGTTTGATTACAGATAACAATGAGTCAGCCTACAGCAAGGAGGTCCAACATCTGCAGCAATGGTGCAACAAAAACAATCTGGAACTTAACACATCCAAAACCAAGAAATAATAATGGATTTCCCTCTACATGGAGAAGAGGTAGGGAGGGTGGAGTGCTTCAAATTCCTTGAGGTCCACTCCCTGCTGACTTAACCTGGACCACAAACATCTCCCACCAGGTGGG
Organism: Plotosus lineatus; assembly: GCA_024760905.1. NCBI lineage: Eukaryota > Metazoa > Chordata > Actinopteri > Siluriformes > Plotosidae > Plotosus > Plotosus lineatus. Next base: position 26,721,883 of record CM045733.1, on the reverse strand, counting down.
GAAAGCCGAACAAAGGACTTTTTCAGAAAGCTCCAACAAGCCCGTCTACCCTGACTCCTACTGATAAGCTTTTACCTCTCTGCCATAGAGAGCCTCCTGGCCTACTGCTGTACAGTGTAGTTTAGTAGTTCTACTGCAGAGGACAGAAAGGCCTTGCAGCGGGTATTGAGGACGGGAGAGTGGGTGATTGGAACCATACCCTCCCTCAGTGACATTGACAGACTTCAGTTACACTGACAGCCAGTGGAATTATCAGGGACTCCACACAGTCTGGACACGCTCTTTTCTCCCCTCCAGAAAAAGGTACAGGACATCAAAAACAAAAAGTAACAGATGTAAGAACAAGATGTTAAATGTGTAACGAGAAAAGTATCTGGTATGATGTGTGATTGGAAGGTATCGGCAAGAATGAAAGGAAAAGTGTACAAGACGGTGGTGAGACCAGCGATGTTGTAGGTTTCGAAACAGTGGCCCTGGGGAAAAGACAGGAGGCAGAGCTGGAGGTAGCAGAGATGAAAATGTTGAGGTTCTCTTTAGGAGTAACGAGGATGGATAGGCTCAGGAATGAGTACATCAGAGGGACAGCACATGTTAGATGTTTTGGAGACAAAGTCAGAGAGGCTAGATTGAGATGGTTTGGACATGTACAGAGGAGGGATAGTGAGTATATTGGTAGTAGGATGCTGAGGCTGGAACTACCAGGCAGAACGCCGAGAGGAAGACCAAAGAGAAGATTTATGGATGTGGTGAAGGAGGACATGAAGGTAGTTGGAGTAAGAGTAGAAGAGGGAAGCGGATGGTTTGCTGTGGCGACCCTTGAAGGGAAAAGCTGAAAGGAAAAGAAGAGGAATTGCTCATAAACAAAGAGCTGCTAAACTGATTTTCATTGTTCATGCAACAATTGACAGTAAATGTCTCTTATCTTATGTTATTTTAAAACAAATTAGGACAATGTGTTTTGATGTGGAGCAGCACAATGTCCTATTGGTTAGCAGGTCTGCCTCACAGGTTTGTGTGTGTTTCTGTGTTTCTGATTTTAGTAGCCTGGTTTCCTCCCACAGTCCAAACACATGCACATTATGCTATTTGGCTGTTATTCTTTTTATATTGGCTTGTTTTGCTATGTTATATTCTGTTTTCTTTTGAGGGTTGTGGTTACTGATTCTCAGTGGAACCATGTGCAGATACAGTGGAAACGGTTGAAATAGGACTGTATCTGTTCTCCCGAAACAATTGAAAAACATGACTTTTAGAATCATATTTGCACGCAGGTGTGAGTTTAAATAAATTCTGCATTTGCTCATATTAAAAGTGTTTATTGTTTGTAAAGTGTTTATTGTTATGACCTAGTGACTTTATGGCTATTGTTTAACTGTTACATGATTGGCCTATCATTTTACTTGAACCTTTATTTTGTTGATGTTGTATAATATTAATTTCTAGTCAAAATGAAAGGTTAGGGTTAGGCATGGTGGCATAGTGATAAGTAAGTCTGCCCTTATATCAAGAAGGTCTTTGGTTTAAATCCCAGGTCTGGGCGTGTCTGTGTGGAGTTTGCATGTTCTCCCATGCTTGTGTGGATTTCCTCTGGGTACTCTGGTTTCCTGCTCTCTCTCTCTTCATATTCACACCTCTCTGTACTCCTCTGTCTTCCTTCACCTGTTCTTCCCCATCTCTCTTCCTGAGTGAAAACAAGAGCCAACCCCTCAATGTTTTAGCATGCACACTAACTTGATATTTGATTGTGTTACTCATCATAGTGAGTCTAAAACGCATGTCTGACCAAGCAAATATTCACTTCCACACATCAGTGTATCTTGTATCCGACCCTGTTCCTGTTCTCAGTGCATTGCAGTGCACCTCTCTGAGACTGAAGTAAAGCTGTAATTTGGCTCAAGATGCTCACCAGACTGCCATTGTGTGGCTGATGAAGCAATGTAGTATTATGTGGATGCTGAATATGTTCTTCATTTAAATGCCGTGTACATTGGATAATTGCTGTTTTCAAATCAGCATTGCAAAAATTTTGTTATGCTCTGGATGAATGGTGCCATGTTCATGCCTCCAGAAACATTTACACGGTGTTCTCTTCTCTGAGGAAGGTTTGTGGTGCTGAAAAAGGGGATCATCAGTTATTATGGATCGAGGTGAACTTACTAAACAACAAAAATACTGTTGTACTAAAATTAAGCATGGGCCATTTAATACTTCCTTTAAAAGTTTCAATTTACATACACTAAGGGTTTCTCATTTTAACTGCGAACCGCGGCTTTTTACTTTAATGTGCATTTTGTGACATGCGTAGACATTGGACAATTTTTTTTTGTTTTTGTTTTTGTTTTTTCACACAAATAATTAGCAGATATTTTTCCCCTCACAGTACTGCAAGCAGAACATCAACTTTTGGTCTTAGGCAAAAATGGCCAAGATAATATATCCCTCAGGAATTTATGATTATAATTCTAAGACCTCATGCTAATATTAGCATATGTATAATTTTCTAAGTTTTGTATAAAATAATTCGTTTGAAAGGTGGAAAGAATTGAAATATCACCATCTTGATATTTGTGGGACCGGTAACGTAGTGGTTAGGGTGCTGCGTTCATGATCAGGAGGTTGTGAGTTCAAATCCCAGTTAGACCCCCACTGTGCTAAGACCCCTGGGCAAGGTCTTAACCACAAGTGTGCCTCTGTTCACCCAGCAGTATAAATGGGTACCAGTAAAAACATACTGGGAAGGTAACCTGCGATGGACTAGTGTCCTATCCAGGAGGAGTTGAACTCCAGATAGCGTGCTATGGAAACCGGGGATAAGCACCAGACTGATGAGCCGCTATGGCTCAGGTGTAAAAAGCCCAGAGGACTTTACCTTACTTACCTATCTTGATATTCATCCGTTCTTTCTTCTCAAGGCCTCACACCTTGCTACTCTATTAAAGTAAAATAAGCATGATATAATTGAATGTAGCATTTATTAAATACAGCATAAATATAATTTCATATAGCATTTGCATGCTATGGCAAACTTAAAAACTGATATACGTAGTGAACCCATATTAACCCCAATCTGTTTCTCTGTTCACTGACAGTTTGTCCCGTTTCGAGATTACATTGACCGAACAGGGAACCACATCCTCAGCATGGCACGGCTGGCCAAAGATGTATTGGCTGAGATCCCGGACCAGTTCCTGTCCTACATGAGGACCAGAGGCATCAAACCTTTACCTGCACCGCCTCCATATACACCACCAAGCCAACCGCTGCAGACCCAGATCTGATCCAGTAACATCTGTATCTCTCTTTCTCTGAATCTCCCAATGATATGAAGGGGCACTTCTCCCCTTTCTCTCTCTCCCTCTCTTTCTCTCCCTCACACGTTGCACTATAGGCACTGGAAGGATGAAAACACCGTGGCCAAACAGAGCCAGTGAGGCCTGACTTACTTCCATTACAAGCGTTCTTCTGTCAGGGTCTCTCTCTCTCTCTAACTTTAACTCTTTCTCTCTCTGTCAGAGCCCGGCTTATCTCGTGTAGCCTCACCAAAATGGACTGAGCGTGACCTTTGTTCAGGCTCTCTGTTGGACAGAAGGAGAAAAGAGTACAGTTGACATTGTTTCTTGGGACTGCATGCTTTTCCAGGAAAAGGCAGAGGTTGTGCTTCCTCTGGCCACAAATCACTCAACTGTTGTAAATAACTTCAGAGGAAGTTGATAACTTCCTTTTACTTATATATACTCTCTCTCTCTCTCTCTCTCTCTCTCTCTCTCTCTCTCTCTCTCTCTCTCTCTCTCTCTCTCTCTCTCACTAAGCTTTCACTCAGTGTTTACATGTTGATGAATTTCTTACTGTTGGGTACTTTTATATAAGCGTAAACTTTCAGTATGAACTTTGGAATACGACTTCTATCTGCGTGTTGTCTTTGCCACGCATGTCAGGCACTTATTATCACATCAATTGCATGGCATGGCATGGAGTACGAGCCAGCTCTGCTTCATGATGCATGAAGGCCATGTCCAACTTCATCTGTTTTGTTCCTCGTTCATTGGTTTCTTTACTCTATCTCTCTCTCTCTTTCTCTCTCTCTCTCTCTCTCTCTCTCTCTCTCTCTCTCTCACTCACTCATACGTCACCCTGGCACAAGTGTGTGTGTGTGTGTGTGTGTGTGTGTGTGTGTGTGTGTGTGTGTGTGTGTGTTTGTCGGGGGGTGCAAGTGCGTATGTGCGTTGTGGAAAATACGTTTTGTTGTGTCGAAACTTTAGCAGCTGTTCTCAAATAAGATTTGAGACAATGAGCCCAGTGGTCAAAAACATAGATGCCATTATTTTTCTTCCATTTCTATCTTGTTCATATTTAGCAAAATACAGTACAGGTGTTTTATTGGTTTGTAAATGATGTATTGTGTAAAAAGAGAAAGTGTTGTTCAAATTGATCTTAAAGTGGCCCAAAGATAAGTTCAACAGTTTTCTGTGGGTAGCTATATGCAGGATTTGAGTGTAGATATGTGTGCATATTAATGTCGGGAAGAATGTGTACTAACACAGATTAATAGGTTTTTTTCCCTCCAGACACAAATATATGATCAAAATCTAACTAAAATATAACATAATAATAATAGTATTTAATGCTAGGTTTTAACCAGTGAAACCTTACTTCTGTATTTCACAGCCTTAAAAATGACTGGATCAAACAGATTTAAATAAGATTTACATGAAACACAAGATGTTTCACTAACCAGTCACGCCTTACTCTATGAAAATGATTCAAATAATATTTCAAATTTTCAGCCTGATCTACTGTTCATTGTGTCCGTAGTGTATGTGAGATTATCAAAGAAAAGAATTTTGAAACATTCTCCTGCAGTGAGAGTTTTCTTAGACAAATATAAATTATTACTGTGAGCTTATGAGACAGAAAAGCGAAGTCTTTGGAAAGTTACATCGCCAGAAACTGCCTACAACTATTAAGCATAACCACGAGTTCTCTGAATCCAAGAATGTATAGTACATGCTTTTACAAAAATACTTCTAACTTTTTGCAATTGTTACAAAATTATTCGAACAAACTTTTTTTTACACTTTCATAAAATAGTCTCAAAGAATCAGGTTTTTCCATGCTTGGGACATTTCAGAAAAATGCGACAAATGCAGTAGATAAAGATTCATTTTTGAAGATTCTAAAGTATTGCTTGAAATAAATCAAAGATCAGTATTTGAAATTTCTAGAAAATCAACTCCTGTCTTTATTCATATGTTAGTTTTACAGTATTAATAGTATTAGTTATTACATACACCCACCATATACAGTCAGCTCCAAAAAACCTGAATCATCAATTAAAGTTAATGTCTTTTAAGAATTTAAGACATAACAATTAATTAATAAGAAATAATAATTAATGAATTAAAGGTTTGTTCAACACCGAGAAACATTTATTGTTACTTTTATTTTATTTTTTTATTTCTGAATGTTTAAGAACATGGACAGAATGGTGGCATACTGGTTAGCGCGTTGGCTTCATAGTGAGAAGTTCCTGGGTTTAGGGTGTTTCTGAGGAACGTTTGTATGCCTCCAGGTGCTTGTGTGGGTTTTCTCTAGCTATGAACCTGAGGTAACAGAACACCCAAATGATGAGAGAGAAATGTCTATACCAACCTTCATGGATAGGAAAAAGAAATGGTTACCTCAATGGAAAGCTCATATCCACTCTGACGGTCATTGTTACAGTTTGGCAGAAGAAAGTCTTTTTAATCAACCAGCCCACTAGACCGTCACAGGGACAACATATGCACACAAACCTTCACATTCACACCTAAGGGAAATTCAGAACAGCCAGTAAACTTAATGCAGGTCTTTATGGGAGGAATCCGGAGTAAACCCACATATGCACTTTCACACAGAAACACCTGAACCCTGTACAAGAACTCAGGATGTGTCAGGAAATTTTATATATATATATATATATATATATATATATATATATATATATATATATACTCGGTATCTCTGGCAAAAAAGCAATGGGTTACGGATGAAACTTCCAATGAGACAACAATCCTGAAATTTCACACAAATCCACATAAAAATGGTTACACGCCCACAGAAAGGAGTTTTAGAAATAGCCGTCTTATCTTGATGTAAAGTTAGAATCCTAGAAGATCTGAAGATTATACAAAGTGTCGAATGTAGGGATGTCCCTTATTTTGTCTCTTCATTAAGGGTGTCACTACTTTTTGGACTGACTGTAGCTAAATCTTGTTGACATACAAATACCACCATGGATGGACCACCAACTGCCAGACACTGGACCGACAAACTTCTCAGTAATTGTACACCTACAAAGTGCTTCAATATAGTAGCTGAGCCTAAGTAAACATTCTGCAGGTATAGATATGATAGGTGTATATAATTAACTGAATATGGGGTACATTTGAGATCCTCTGCATTATCTACCAGCTTCTGATTGTCTCCGACTTTCTGCGCTACATCAGCCTTGATATGAATATACATACATACACACACACACACACACACACACATATATATATATGTGTGTGTGTGTGTGTGTGTGTGTATATATATATATATATATATATATATATATATATATATATATATATATATATGCACACATACATGCATATATATGTGTGTGTATGTATGTATGTATGATGGTGTTATGGAAGTTTGTTGCAAGTAGCATTAAGGCTTTATTATGACTTGCCTTGAAATTGAATGCTAATTTTCTTTCTTTCTTTCGTTTTTTTCCCTTTTCTCGGGAGTCGCCACAGCGAATCATCTGATTCGCACATCTGATTTGGCATAGGTTTTTTTTTTACGTTGGATGCCCTTCCTGTCACAACCCTTTTAGCAAGGGGCAGAAACATGCTTACGGCTTTTCAGCTACTCTTTATGAAAGTCAGCAATGGTTCTTTTACATGCCTCTCACCATAGACAGTGAGAGACATGGCCCGCCTTTGATAACCCAGTTAGCCGCACTGGGGGGGACAGTGACAACCTTATGGGGACTCGAACCCCCAACCTTAGGATCAGCGATCCTGCGTCCTATCCACTAGACCACCACTGCCACTGAATGATGATTACTAACCAATATTTCTATCCGTTTAAAGTCCTATTACAAGTTCAGGTTCACTCCACCTGCCAATATAAAAGAGTAAATTTTAGTTCAGGTCCTTTGCTATTCACTAAATGATGTGAATGGAACAATATGTAGCAAATTATATATATACGGACAAAAATTAACACCTCGCCAAGTTTAACCGTTTTTTTTTTTTTTTGGGGGGTCTTTTTTGGTTTTATATTGTCAGACTAGCATAGCTAGTGTAGCGAAGAATTCTGACTAGTGTAGTGACGTGTTATGTTGTTTGTTTCTACAATCTTTCATGCGGCTCGCTGCCTCTGTGAATAAAAATGTAGATCACAAGTTACTTTCTCACTTAAGTTAATAGAAGAATTTAATGACCGCTCTGCCATTAATTGCAATCAGGAGTTAATCCAGTGAAGAACTGATGCAGAGTCTTACACCAAGCTCTTTTTTTAAAGGCTTCAGAAATACAAGTGTTGTAAGAACTGCAGGCCATTAGAGTTCAGAGGAACGGTCTATGTGTTTGTGAGTGAGTATGATTGTGCAGTTCCTGTTTGCAACACCACATCATTGTCAATCTCAAAAACATTACTGTGTGTGTGTGTGTGTGTGTGTGTGTGTGTGTGTGTGTGTGTGTACAGGTGCACATGTGTATTGTGCACGAGTGGTGGTAATGATGGACTTAACTGACAGGATTCATCAGAGATGTGATTTCATTCACATGAACTCTTGTTTACTGAAAATATCCAAATATATTGTATGCTTGTCATATATTATTATTATTATTATTATTATTATTATGATTATTATTATATAATGTGCACTATGTTTGCATGTACAGTTTTACAGGAGATGCACTAGTTCCTTTTGTTATTAATACAGTGGTTTTTGAGGAAAAATGTTTTAAAAATGTCAGAATATCTGTACAAAATGGCCTTAATCTCTCACTGAATTCTTGGAATTGTGCAATGCCTTCAAATATGAATTGTTCTATATTTTGTGTTCGTGTGAAATTGCTTTCTAGTGTATATTCTCTTTGCACAGATTCATGTTTGGGGAAAAAAAAATCATATTGTACTTTTTGCTAATCAGTGATTAATCAGAGAAAGCATGATTGCAGTACTGATTGTCTAGTAAAACCATATGATGAAATGACTATTTCTGTATCGAAGTATTGATTTTGGAATAAACATTCTTACTAAACAACGCCCAATGAACGACTCCAGTTAAGTGTATATTCTGTCTATAAACTCTTGTTGTTCAGTTCATGTAAAACTTAGATGGACAACATTGTACCAAAAGTACCGAATAGGGTCAACTGGGTAGAGCTACAAAGAATTCAGAACATTGGCAAAACCTGATATCATAACTATCAGTTATATTCCTAGTCAAAGAAAGCATTATGGTTTTGAAAGCAATTTAGTCTTAAATATAATGGAATGCAGCAATTTATTAATTGCAGTCGTACATTATTCCAGAGTGTTTTACACATTTCTTCCACTAAGCACGGCACAGCAACTTTGTGTAATGGTGTACATGATAAGATTTTCATTGAGTCCAACAGGAAACCTGCCATTTAAAGCCATCCTTCCATCAACAATAAAGAAAGTTATGTGGTTAGAAAGTTACCGTTATTTTACATTTGCATGTATTTGACCAAGTACAATAACATAATGGAAGCTTATGGAGCCAGCTTTTGTGACCATGCGTGCATATACAGTAGGTCAAACCATTCATTTTCTGATCCACTTAATTCTAATTAGGCTCACAGGGAGACTGGTGCCCATCTCAGCTGACTCTGAGCAAGGGCAGGATACACCCTGTACAGCTTGCCAGGCCATCACAGGGCCAACACTTACACAATCATTCATACTCCCAGTGACACATAGGGGTGATTTGGAACAGCCGATGAACCTACTGTGTATGTTTTTGGAGTGTGGGAGGAAACCGGAGTATCCGAAGGAAGCCATGCAAGCATGGGGAGAACATGCAAACTTCACACAGGAACACCTCTGCGGGGAATCGAACCCAGGATCTTTTTGCTGTGAAGTGGAAATGCTAACCACTGCACCACCAGTGTAGCTCCTGTACCAGGTTTGTTTATTTTTACAGTATAATGTCCTTGTTTGTAATGTATTTAGGATATACATTAGAAGACCCTTATTTAAAAAAAAAAAAAAAACTCACCATAAACAAAACTGGTCATTTTATCCTGTAGATTACTAGCAGGGATTGAACTGCAGGAGTTGGCAGTCGCTTTTCCCTGGAAGTGATGTCAACATGTTGGCTGGGGTTGGCATCTCTTGTTAACACAGTATTCAAGTGGCTGAGGATGAGAATGTATGGAGTTATAACATTAGACTTTCATATGTTTTAGAATCATTACACACAACTGAAGTAGTTCAAGCCTTTTATTGTTTAATATTGATAATTTTGGCCAAAAAGTCAAGAAAAACAAAAAACCCTATCTCAAAAAATTAGCATATTTCATCCGACCAATAAAAAAAGTGGTTTTAATACAAAAAATGTCAACCTTTAAATAATGATGTTCAGTTATGCACTCAATACTTGGTCGGGATCCTTTTGCAGAAATGACTGCTTCAATGCTGCGTGGCATGGAGGCAATCAGCCTGTGGCACTGCTGAGGTGTTACGGAGGCCCAGGATGCTTCGATAGCGGCCTTAAGCTCATCCACAGTGTTGGGTCTGGTGTCTCTCAACTTTCTCTTCACAATATCCCACAGATTCTCTATGGGGTTCAGGTCAGGAGAGTTGGCAGGCCAATTGAGCCCAGTAATACCATGGTCAGTAAACCATTTAGCAGGTCATGTTGAAAAATGAAACCTTCATCTCCATAAAGCTTTTCAGCAGATGGAAGCATGAAGTGCTCCAAAATCTCCTGATAGCTAGCTGCACTGACCCTGCCCTTGATAAAACACAGTGGACCAACACCAGCAGCTGACATGGCACCCCAGACCATCACTGACTGTGGGTACTTGACACTGGACTTCAGGCATTTTGGCATTTCCTTCTCCCCAGTCTTCCTCCAGACTCTGGCACCTTGATTTCCGAATGACATGCAAAATTTGCTTTCATCCGAAAAAAGTACTTTGGACCACTGAGCAACAGTCCAGTTCTGCTTCTCTGTAGCCCAGGTCAGGCGCTTCTGCCGCTGTTTCTGATTCAAAAGTGGCTTGACCTGGGGAATGCGGCACCTGTAGCCCAGTCCACTGCTTCCACAGGTCCACCAAGGTCTGGAATCGGCCCTTCTTTCACTTTTTCCTTCCCACAGACGTCCCACTGAGGTGCCTTGATACAGCACTCTGGGAACAGCCTATTCGCTCAGAGATTTCTTTCTGTGTCTTACCCTCTTGCTTGAGGGTGTCAATGATGGCCTTCTGGACAGCAGTCAGGTCGGCAGTCTTACCCATGATTGCGGTTTTGAGTAATGAACCAGGCTGGGAGTTTTTAAAAGCCTCAGGAATCTTTTGCAGGTGTTTAGAGTTAATTGGTTGATTCAGATGATTAGGTTAATAGATCATTTAGACTACCTGAACATGATATGCTAATTTTTTGAGATAGGAATTTTGGGTTTTCATGAGCTGTATGCCAAAATCATCAGTATTAAAACAATAAAAGACCTGAAATATTTCAGTTGGTGTGCAATGAATCTAAAATATATGAAAGTTTAATTTTTATCAGTACATGACAGAAAATAATGAACTTTATCACAATATGCTAATTTTTTGAGAAGGACTAGTATATCATGTATTGCCTGAACACTCAGATATGTATCCCACAGACCATTTTTATATCTGTCTCGCTGTCCCAATCTTGGATATATCAATACAATTTATTATGAGGAACTTTATACTACATAGTACAACAACTTTCGAATGGCACATATAAATATACAATCCCTAAATACTAGAGGCTTGGTGGATCCAGTTAAACGTAGGGAAATCTTTAAGCGAGTCCAGGAGCAAAATATACATATATGCTGCTTACAGGATACACATATTGATCTAAAATCTGTTAATAGAGTCAAGGTAGAATGGGGGTTCAACGCTGTTATATCATCTTTTTCATCACATGCAAGGGGTGTGGCTATTTTATTTAATAGAGGTTTTGAATATGAACTACATAAAAGCAGAATAGATCCAAATGGAAATTATATCATTTTAGATCTCACTATATCAAATTCAGTAAAATTCACATTAGTGAATCTCTACAGACCAAACGAAGACAATTCAGATTTTTATACAACCATCTTTAATATTATTGAAGAATTTGGAAACAACAGCTATGTTCTCTGTGGAGATTGGAATTTAGTTATAGACCCAGAAAAAGATCTTTACAACTACAAAACAGTCAACAATCCAAAAGCTCGTAATCGAGTTTTATCATACATTGCGGAAAATGAATTGGTAGACGTATGGCAAACATTCCAATGATGAAAATGATCAGCACTACACATGGTCAAAAAGAAATCCTATCAAAATGGCACGTTTAGACTTATTTCTAGCAACAGAAAATTTGTTATCAATTTTTTTCAGATTCATTTATTCTTCCAAAATACAAATCAGCTCACGCTGCAGTCACTGTTGTTATAAATACATTTTCAGAAGTACGTGGAAAAGATTATTGGAAATTTAACAGCTCCCTACTTAAGGATTATGAGTTTGTTAAAATAATAAAACAGGAAATAATTAATATAAAAACCATGTATGCATCCGCCCAATGTAACCCGCATTTTATGGCATCCTGTCCATGCAAAAATCTACAACTTCGAATCTCGGATCAATTGTTTTGGGAAACTCTTCTGGTACAACTCTGAGGTCAAATTATCTCATACATATCTCGTAAAAAATGGACTGGCAATGAACTAGAAAAATCTTTAGAAAGAAAAATTTCAGAATTAGATGAGCAAGTAAAAACAAATCCAAACACACTAAGAACCAAACGCTGGATACCCCGGAACAATTGAACCTGGAATTAGAAGAGATCCGAAATAATCGTATTACTGGAACAACGATTCGATCCAGAGCAAGATGGCATGAGTTAAGGGAAAAACCATCAGCATATTTTTGTAATTCAGAAAATAGAAACCATATTAAAAAAAAATAATATTGGAACTAAAAAATAAAAATGGCACAACAGTGATAGATCCAAAAGAAATTCTCCAAAATCAGAAAAAATATTATGAGGATTTATATACATGTAATTTTCAATACCATTTTTTTCATTGTTTGATAAAGACGAAATATCTTCTAAATTTAGCTTTTTCGTCTTTATCAAACAATGAAAAAAATGGTATTGAAGGTAAAATTACATATAATGAGCTGTTGGCAGCTTTAAAAAGATCAAAAACGATAACAGTCCAGGATTAGATGGATGCACAGCAGAATATTTAACAATTTTTTGGACTGACATTGGACATGTCCTGCTTTGCACCATCAATTTTGCATATGAAAATAATATGATGTCTACAACTTAGAAACAAGGAGTTATTTACATGTTTACCCAAACCTGGCAAACCACGTAATCTTCTAAAAAAAACTGGCGCCCCAGTTCTCTTTTAAATTTTTCACATAAGCTCATGTCATCTTGCATAGCAGAAAGAATCAAATCTGTACTTGACAGCTCAATTCAGGGAGATCAAAAAGGTTTTATCCCGGTGAGATTTATTGGGGAAAATATTCGATTTCTACATGATGTCATATTTGAGACACAGAAACAAGGCAAAGTGGGAATGCTTTTGCTAATTGATTTTGAAAAAGATTTTGATACGGTTTCATGGGACTTCATTAAAAAAACATTTAACATTTTCAACTTTGGAAAATCCATACAGAAATGGATTCAGTTGTTTCAAAAAGGCACTGAATCATGTATTATACAAAATGGTCACTTTTCTAGTTTTCTAAAATTAGGTAGAGATTGCAGACGTAGGTAGATAAAGTCTGTTGGGTTTTTAAACCCGAGCCATAGTGGCTCATTAGGCCGGTGCTTATCCCCAGTTTCTGTAGCATGAAGCGACCAGGAGTTCAACTCCTCCGGGATGGGACGCTAGTCCATCGCAGGTTACCTTCCCAGTATATTTTTACTGGTACCCATTTATACTGCTGGGTGACCAGAGCATGGCTGAACAGAGGCTTGTGGTTGAGACCTTGCCCAGGGGTCTTAGCACAGTGAGGGTCTCAGTGGGATTTGAACTCACAGCCTCCTGATCATGAGTGCAGCACCCTAACCACTACGCCACTGGCCCCACAAACACAGAGAAGCAGCGGTTTTACTCCGAGACTCCCCCAAATGGTTGTGCTTCTAACCCTAGCTCTAATGGAGACGCCTGCCTCCCTGCAAAGGGAGCTCATTTCAATCACTTGTATCAGCAATCTTGTTCCTTTGGTCACTACCCAAAGCTTGTGAGCGTAGGTGTGGGTTGGAACATATATCGACTGGTAAATTGAGAGCTTTACCTTGTAGCCAGCTCCCTCTTCACCAGGACTGACCGGTACAACCTTGGCTTTACAGCAGAGGCTGCAGCCATCATGAGTCAATGTCCTGCTATATCCTTCCCTCTCTCGTGAACAAGACCCTGAGATACTTGAACTCCTCAACTTGGGGCAGGACTTTATTCCCGACCTGGAGGGTGCATTCTATCCTTTTCTGGCTGAGAACCATGGCCTCAGACTTGAAGGTGCTGATTCTCACTCTGGCCGCTTTGCACTCAGCTGGAGGTCCCAGATTTATGAAGCCAAAAAAAAAAAAACAATCCGCAAAAAGCAGAGATGAGATCCAATGACTATTAAACCAGAACCCCTCAATGCTGCAGCTGCACCTAGAAATTCTGTCCATAAAAATTATGAACAGCATCAGTGACGTAGGACAGCCTTGGCAGACTCCAACCCTCACTAGAAACAAATTCGACCTGTTGTTACCAATGTGAACTAACTTCTGGCTCTGGTGAGACAGAGACTGATTGGCCGGTAGTAATGGGTCCGGTGCAGCATATTCCCTGAGCACGCCCGACAAGACAGCTCAAGTGATTCAGTCAAAAGCCTTCTCAAATCCCCAAATCACATGTGGACATATTGGGCAAACCCCCCCATGCCCCCTCAAGGATCCTGTAGTGTGCATAGAGTTGGTCAAGAGTGCAGCGGCCAGGACTAAAACCATATTGTTCCTCCTGAATCTGAGGTTCAACCATCATCCCAATCCTCCTCTCCAGCACCCCTGCATAGACTTTTCCGGGTAGGCGAAGAAGTGTTATTCTACGATACTTCTTTGTTGTTGGATGGCAGTGAAGAATCACTAAGAGAATCTTTAATTACTTTGGAATGGTTTTACAAAATTTCAGGACTAAAAGTAAACATGGAAAAAACGAAAGTTGTTTGGTTGGGCTCGATGTGGGATGCGTTTTGTCGCTAAAATAATTTGGATTGGTCCGAGTCTTTTACAGCTTTAGGAGTGGATTTTTCAGTATTGGATATATCATCAATGGCGGATAGTAATATACTACATAGGATCTAAAATATGAAAAATCTTCTTAAAAATTGGTCCTATCGCAGTTTGACACCACCGGGAAAATTTTCAGTGATAAAGTCCCTTATCCTCCCAAAAATTAGTCACCGTTTAATGTCGCTCCAAAATCCTAGCGAAAAAATAATTAAAGAAATTGATAATATGTTTTTTCAATTTATTTGGAATAAAAAACCTCCCAAAAGCAAAAAGTTAGTTCTGGTTAAGAGGTATGAAGAAGGTGCACTAAAAATGGTTAAAATTGCAAATTATATTAATAGTTTGAAACTATCGTGGATTAGAAGATTTTGTCAAAAACAACATATTTGGAGTGTTTTCCCCCAAAAATATGGTGTTTATACTATCCTGGCCATGGATCCTATGTTTCATAAATGCACTCCTAAAATTGAAAACCCTTTCTGGTCTGATGTTTTGTCAGCTTTTGCGAAATTCAGTGAGTATATATATATATATTCAGTAGATACTATATTAGATATACTGAATCAACCAATTTGGGGAAATCCCAGGATAAAAATGGAATATATTACATTGTGGCATAAAAAGAATGTTAAGTGTGTTAAGGACATAGTGAAGGAAGATGGTAGCTTTAAATCATTACAGGAGTTGAAGTTCGACTATAATATACAAATTACATTTCTTGACTATTATAGGCTGATGAATGTCATTCCAAAGACATGACTCAATAAGATCTCCACCCAAAATATATCCCATTTTCTCTTTATACCACCACAATTGCAAGCTATTTTTACTGTGAAAAAGGGCTGTAGTGCCTATTCTAGTTTTTTTTTCCTCGCAAAAATGAGATTACCCCATCTACTCAAAACAAATGGAGGAGGGACTTAAATTTTCAGGACTGTGATAGTATCCATTGGAAAAAATATTATAAACTACCTTTTTTGGTCACGCTTGACACACGTTTAAGATATTTTCAATATAAGGTACTACACCGTATCCTGCCCACCAACAAACTTCTCGCCCAAAATAGGAATTAAGGATTCTGATAGATGCTCATTCTGTGGCACTGGTACAGAATCTATAGTTCATTTGTTTGTTGAATGTGAAGCTGTATCCCAATCATGGGTCGACGTGCAGCAGTGGTTGATCTCCTGTGGCTATACGAATATTGATCTTCAACCTTCAGACATTATATTTGGTAAGTGTGATAAAGATGTCTCTTTTAACCATACTGTACTATATTAAGCTCTAAATGTGTAATATACAGATGCAAACTTAGTAGCAGGAGGCCAAGTGCTGCTGCAGTCAAAGTGTACTTAAAACATGTTATGGAAATAGAAAAAAATCGTTGCAATAACAAATAAGAAGTCTGATAAGTTTTATGGTAAATGGGCAAGGTTATGAATAAATTATAATGTGTCTGGTAACATAATTTGAAGGTATATACAGTTCTGATATTCTTATAACACCTGCAAACTGAATCTACTTTTTCTCTTTTGTTAGTACAGTATTATTATTATTATTATTTTTTTTTTTATTTTTATTATTATTATTATTATTATTTTTTTTTTTTTTTTTTTTTTTTATTATTATTATTATTATTACTATTATTATTATTTATTTATTTATTTATGTTCTTTGTTTAAAGATACTGTGTTTTGTAAAATATAAATGTGGTGGTTCTGGAAATAAAAAAGAGAATTATATTTAAAAAAAAATAATATATTTAATAATTAAACCATTATTAAACATTTTTAAGAACCAATTTTTTAATTAACCAAACCAAAGAAGCCAAGTGTGGGAGGCATCGCGGCCGACACCGGAGCTTTTGGGGCAGAACCCGGCTTGTCCAGACTTCCGATCTGTCAAGCAGGCAAGTGCACTTTGAACACTTGTTTAGTACTCAACATTCACTCATTTACTTGAGGGATCGGCGGTCCGGATGAGCGGCGCCCCGTCTCGGTGGCTCCAGTGTCAGTCGCGACGCCACCCATATTCAGCGCGCTCCGTGGCGCGCTCCGACGCAGCCAATGCCGGAGCTTTTGAGGGGGCATGGTTTGTCCGGACCTCCGATCTGTCAAGCAGGCAAGTGCGCTTTGAATACTTGTTGAGTACTCAACATTCACCTGTTTGCTTGAGGGATCGGAGGTCTGGATGAGTCGTGTTTTGCCCACATTCAGTGGAGCGCACCACATTTATTAAACATTTACTGAATTAAACAACTTAAAAAACGAAAAATAAGCTGCAATAGCGCTCTTGAAACTCACAAACCAACAGTACATCTCTCCTTTACGCGTGTGACAAACAAGCTTTATGGGTGCAGTAATATGGTGATTCAGCTCCCTCCTGGCCAATGGGAGGCCAATGGGAGGCCAGCGGGGCGGAATTTTGGGACACAGCCAATGAGAGAGCAACTTGTGCATTGTTTTAATGTTTGAATGGCGCATTTGAATTTTTGAATGGCGCGTTTGGCGCTTTTCGTAAGAAGAGGTTGTTTCGTATACAGAGGATGAAAATTTAGGAAAATGTTTTTCGTAAACTGGATTTTTCGTATTCAGAGGTTTTTGTAAGTAGAGGGCAAACTGTGTGTGTATATATATATATATACAAACACACTCTGCCCTCCATAATTATTGGCACCCCAGTTAAAATGTGTTATTTAGCCTGTAATCAATTCAGTTTTTTCTAAATAATACCTGGTCACAATGGAAAAAAGAGGGAAATCCAACCTTTGATTCAAGTGCATTTATTTGGTGGGTGTGGGGAATCCCACATAAAGAAATAATTCTTTTAAATCAGATCATGTGTGCCACAATTATTAGCACCCTAATGATAATACTTTTGTACATTTGCCACCAAAACAGCACCTAATCCTCTCCTATAATGTGAGAATACAGAAGGAGGGACCTCTGATCATTCCTATCTGCACAATCTCTCTAAATTAGGCGTGTCAAACTCATTTTTGGTCCGGGGCCACATGGAGGAAAATCCATTCCTAATATGGCCGGACCGGTAAAATCATGGTATATAACTTAAAAACAACAACTCCAGATTGTTTTCTTTGTTTTAATGCTGTCCAAAATAGGACAAACACAACATCACTATTAATCATAAAACACGTCAAGTTTTTTTGAAAATTCTGAGGACAAACAACACACAACCACAGAATGCCTCAGTGATTCAGAGATCACAGAACTATATGAAGTTGCCATATTTGCCAGCATGAAGAACTACATAGTGGTGACGAAGGTTATATTCTTTCAGCATTGCAACATGTTGTGAACGCACCAAACACACTGCTTTCTCATTCATTTCCATGACAAAATATGAAGATAACTATTTTTCTTGGAACACTCTGCACTCTGCGTCCACTTTTCTCTTTCTTGACAGTCGCATATTGGGGCAATGAGGGTGACAAAGCATATAATGCTAAAGGGAGAAGCCGTAATAAATAGCGCGGGCAAAAGACAAAGTAGCTCATCCGGATTGGCTGCGCTTGCTTGACCTACTTGCTCTGCCCCAGTGTAAACAGTTTGCTTGCTTAACACAATTGCTATTGCGCCATCCAGTGGATGCAATTAGAACAGCAGTTTATTTACAAATTGCAGCTCATTTTTATACTTTACAATGTAAAGGAGGTACGATAATCATAATACTTGAAAGCTCATAGGGGCCACATAAAATTAGTTGGTGGGCCGGATTTGGCCCACAGGCCTTGAGTCTGACACCTGTGCTCTAAATCTTCCAGTGATCTGGTTCTCTCCTCTGCACTCTCCTCTTCAGGTCATGCCACAGGTTTTCAATGAGGTTGAGATCTGCGGACTGAGATGGCCAAGGGAGGAGTTTCATTCTGTGCCTGGTGCACCAGTTCTGTGTAAATTTGGCCCATATTGAGGGTCATTATCTTGCTGAAAGACCCATTGATGACCCATCTTCACCTTTCAGGCAGAGACCACCAGATTTTAATTAAAAGTGTCCTGGTACTTCAAAGCTTTCATGATGACATATACCATAAGAATGTTCCCAGTGCCTCTGGAAGGGCCCATAGCATCACCGATCCGTCACATACTTCATATTGGGCATGAGATGCTTTTCTGCATACTCATACTTTATGTTCCACCAGAAACACTTTGAGTGTTTGTTACCAAAAAGCTCGATCTTGGTCTCATCTGACCAAAGCACGCAGTCCCAACTGAAGTCTCAGTGCCGCTTAGCGAACACCAGACGTTTGCATTTATAATTGTGAGTGAGAAAAGAGTTTTTTCCGTGCATGTTTTCCAAACAGCTTGTTGGCATGTGGATGGCGCCTGATGGTTGTTTGGAGACTGTAGAAATGATATGACACGGCAAACAATTCACGAGCAGGTGTAGTAGAGTAATAGAATCCAACAGACCCAACAGTTATGACATGCTGCTGCTGATTCTGTGTAATTGAATCACTGATTGAAAGGGGCGCGTTCAAAATAATAGCAGTGTAGAGTTCAATTAGTGACATCATTCATTCTTTGAAAAACAGGTGCCATTTATTGCCCTTATTTAAGGAAGGAAGCAGCAAATGTTGTACATGCTGGTTATTTAGCATTTCTCTCGAAATTCTGAGGAAAATGGTTCATTCCAGACGTTATTCAGGAGAACAGCATACGTACCTTGATTAAAAAGTTGATTGGTGAGGGGGGAAACATATAAAGAAGTGCAGAATAAGTGCTAAAATAATCCCAAATGCTTAAAAATGGCAAACCAAACCTGAAAGGTGTGGAAGAAAGTGAAAAACTCCCTTTCAAATGGATGGAAGAACAGACAAAAGTGGTAAGTTTTCTTCTCAATACACTGAAAACCTACTAAGAATAATTGCTGGTTTTCCATGAAAGTGTGACAGACTTATTGGCTCAGGAGACTTATTGTCAGGCTCCAATTACAAGCATATACTGAGTGACTTCTCCTCCTTTATCCTGCCCTTAAGAAATAAAGGGTCACTGGGATCCTTTCGTCGTGTGCTTACATTAATGCATGGGCTTGAAAGAAAAGCTGAGCTTTAATAAATGATTCCTGTTTATCATGCATTCTCTCATTTCACTTTTCCATACACTCCCACGTATTGCATTTCTGTACAGTACTTAGCAGCATGCATCAGTCATGTGTACATTCTATTACATGATCCCTGCTTTCAAATCAAGGGGTATAATTCAGCAACCTCTTGTTCGACCTTCTCTATTGCTCTGATCCAGGATTAGTCAATTAGGTCAACTTGAAACTATGATTGATGGACTGTGATCCATGGACTGTTAAAGCCTAATGTTCATTTCTATGGAGACCTGCAGTATCATTGGTGCTCTCAGTATAATTAGATGCCTCATGCTGCATTTATTAAAAGTAAAGATGTAATTTGCATTTCAATATCTACAACAGCTCTGTATATTCAGGCTTTAGGCCAGGGGTCGGCAACCCGCGGCTCCAGAGCCGTATGCGGCTCTTTCACCTCTCTGATGCGGATCCGTGGCTTTTCAAAATAATGAATGTGTATTTTACGGTGGCCGATGGGTGCAAACGTGCTTCATATACAAAAACCACTGCATCACCAAAAACAACTGCAAAAAGAAAATGCTGCTTATTTACTCACAACAGAAGCACTCCAAGCCACCAGGGGTAGTGAGCAAAACGTGTTTTCACCTGAATGACGGCAGAATCTGCCAAAGGCAGAGTCTTGCCACGGTCGGGTACCCACAGGTACCCTGTAGGTAACCTTGCAAAAATGCGCTTTTAGGGTTGAAAATTACAGAGATGAAAATTAACAGTCATGGGTGTGGGCAAGGTGATTTTGTGTGTGTGTTCTTGTGACTATCCTTATATTAATCATCTACATTAAAAGTCTCAATCTTTTTGATATGCTGTGTTGGTGGAGGGAGCAATGCAGCCGTGAGGATGGGCACAAAGAAGTGTCCATCCTCACGCCGGTCCCAAGCCTACATAAATGCAGAGGGTTGCGACAGGAAGGGCATCCGGCATAAAACTTTTGCCAAAATACAAAATGCGAACCATCAATACAAATTTCATATCAGATCGGTCGAGGCCCGGGTTAACAACGACCGCCATCAGTGCTGTCAACCAACAGGGTGCTGGTGGAAATTGGACGACTGTTGGTCGAAGAAGGAGAGGTCGAAGAAGGAGAGGCGGGAGGCGTGTCCGTAGGCAGAGAGACAAGAGGAAAGGCATGAGTCTAGGACTGAGAGTAGGGACTTTGAATGTTGGAACTATGACAGGAAAAGGTAGAGGGCTGGCTGACATGATGCAGAGGAGGAAGGTGGACATACTGTGTGTTCAGGAGACCAGGTGGAAAGGTAGCAAGGCTAGAAGCTTAGGAGCAGGGTTTAAGCTGTTTTTTCATGGTGTGGATGGGAAGAGAAATGGAGTAGGCGTCATCTTGAAGGAGGAGTTTGTCAGGAATGTTCTAGAAGTGAAAAGAGTGTCAGACAGAGTGATGAGTCTCAAGTTAGAAATTGAAGCTGTGATGTTCAGTGTTGTTAGTGCTTATGCCCCACAGGCAGGATGTGAGCGAGAAGAGAAGAAGAGATTTTGGAGCGAGTTAGATGAAGTGATGCAGAGTACCCCCAGTGGTGAAAGAGTGGTCATTTGTGCAGACTTGAATGGGCATGCTGCTGCAGGCAACAGAGGGGACGAGGAAGTGATGGACAGGTTTGGTATCCAGGACAGGAACACAGAAGGACAGATGTTGATAGATTTTGCAAAAAGGATGGAAATGGCTGTGTTGAATACTTTCTTCCAGAAGAGAGAGGAGCATAGGGTGACTTATGAAAGCGGAGGTAAGAGCACACAGGTAGACTACATCTTGTGCAGGCGATGTAATTTGAAGTAAGTCAGTGACTGAAAAGTAGTAGCGGGTGATAGTGTTGCCAAACAGCATAGGATGGTGGTGTGCAGGATGACACTGATGGTGAAGAAGTAGAAGAAGGCAAAGGCAGAGCAGAAGACAAAGTGGTGGAAGCTGAAAAAGGAAGAGTGTCATGTTATCTTCAAGGAAGAGTTGAAACAGGCTTTGGGTGGTCAGGAAGTGCTTCCAGATGACTGGACAACTACAGCTAATGTGATCGGGGAGACAGATAGAAGAGTTCTTGGTGTGTCCTCTGGAAGGACAATAGATAAGGAGACTTGGTGGTGGAATGAGGAAGTGCAGGAGTGTGTAAAAAGAAAGAGGTTAGCTAAGAAGAAGTGGGACATTGAGAGGACCGAAGAGAGTAAACAGGAGTACAGGGAGACACAGTGTAAGGCGAAGGTAGCGGTGTCAAAGGCCAAACAGAGGGCGTATGATGACTTGTATGCTCGGTTGGAAAGTAAAGAGGGAGAAAATGATTTATACAGGTTGGCACAGCAGAGAAATAGAGATGGGAAGGACGTGCAGCAAGTTAGACCGATTAAGGACAGAGAGGGAAATGCATTGACTGATGACAGAAGTGTGCTGGAAAGATGGAAAGAGTACGTTGAAGAGCTGATGAATGAGGAAAATGAGAGAGAAAAAAGAGCAGAACAGGTGACTGTTGAGGACCAGGAAATAGCAAAGATTAATAAGGGTGAAGTGAGGAGGGTATTGAAGAGGATGAAGAGTGGAAAGGCAGTCGGTCCTGATGACATACCGGTGGAGGTATGGAAGTGTCTAGTCAAGGTAGCAGTTGATTTTCTGACAAGAACATTCAACAAGGTCTTAGAGAGTGAGAAGATGCTGGAGAAATGGAGAAGTGAACTTGTGCTCATTTTTAAGAACAAGGGAGACAAGCAGTGTGATAGGAAGGTATCGGCAAGAATTAAAGGAAAAGTGTACAAGACGGTGTTGAGCCCAGCGATGTTGTACGGTTTAGAAACAGTGGCACTGAGAAAAAGACAGGAGGCAGAGCTGGAGGTAACAGGGATGAAAATGCTGAGGTTCTCTTTGGGAGTAACAAGGACGGATAGGATCAGGAATGAGTACATCAGAGGGACAGCACATGTAAGACATTTTGGAGACAAAGTCAGAGAGGCTAGATTCAGATGGTTTGGACATGTACAGAGGAGGGATAGTGAGTATATTGGCAGTAGGATGCTGAGGTTGGAACTACCAGGCAGAAGGTCTAGAGAAAGACCAAAGAGAAGAATTATGGATGTGGTGAAGGAGGACATGAAGGTGGTTGGAGTAAGACTGGAAGATGCAGAGGATAGGGTGAGATGGCGGCAGATGATTCGCTGTGGCGACCCCTGAAGGGAAAAGGTGAAAGGAAAAGAAGAAGAAGAAGTGTTGGTGGAGGGAGCATTCGACGGTACTGCCAAACCCTTGTGCTCATGGCAAGAAGTGTTCTCGCCATCCCAGCAGCAGCACAGCAAGCGAAAGAGATTTTTCCACCGCCGGGATTTGTAATCCAGGAACGGAAATCATAGCTGAAGTAAGAGACGGTGAATGAGATTTGGTTTATGCACAGCAATCTCCGAATTAAATAACTCTCCTCCCGGTGACAAAATAAAAGACTGGGTCTCTGGATCCTCTGTATCTTCTACTCTTACTCCAACTACCTTCATGTCCTCCTTCACCACATCCATAAATCTTCTCTTTGGTCTTCCTCTGGGCCTTCTGCCTGGCAGTTCCAACCTCGGCATCCTACTACCAATATATTCACTATCCCTCCTCTTTACAGGTCCAAACCATCTCAATCTAGCCTCTCTGACTTTGACTCCAAAACATTTTACATGTACTGTCCCTCTGATGCACTCATTCCTGATCCTATCCATCCTCGTTACTCCCAAAGAAAACGTCAACATTTTCATCTCTGAGTATTGTACTCACGGCTGCATTAGTATTGTACTGTATATAGAATATAAGTAATTATCTTTTTTATGAGAAGCATCTTAAAAGTATGATACACACCAGGGGAAATTTCTGTTTACATATAGTAGGTGTCAGTATTTTGGATGCATCAGCCATCAAGCCAGCTTATAGACAATAAGATGTCTTATGGACAACTGCTTATAGCAATAGATATATTTAATTATATACCAGTAGTTTTCATCAGTTATGGCATTACATCTAAAAAGTGTCTGTGGGTTTTGATGAAAAATATAAAGGAGGCATGGTAGTGTAGTGGTTAGCAAGTCAGTATAAAGGTCCTGGGATTGAGTCCTGGGCCCGACAAGAACATTTCTATATGGCGTTTACATATTCTTTGCATGCTAATGTGGGTTTCCTCCAGGTACCCTGGTGTTCTCCCACAGTCCAAAACGTGCACATTAGGATAAGTGGCTGTTTTAAATCGCACCAGGTATGTGAGTGTGAATGGTTGTTTGTGTGTGTGTGTGTGTGTGTGTGTGTGTGTGTGTGTGTGTGTGTGTGTGGGCCCTGCAATGGACTGGTAGGCTGTTCACAGTATATATCCCGCCTTCACGCAGAGTTGGCTGAAATAAGCTCCAGCCTCCACACAGCATCTCCCATTCACACTCATAGTCACATGTGCAACCCTAGTATGATTAAAAAGTTCATGAATTGGATGAATGAACAATTTATGTATAACCTGTTAATTGAAATCTGTGTATTTTCCATCTCGTAGTCACCTCTTTATCCTTGCCGATCAGAGCAGAATACAGTAACAATGAAAGGAAAAGAAAGCCAATCAGAATACGAAGCAAGTAGCCTGGTAACATGAAATTTAATTATATCCTTTCAGTGAACTGAAACAAGACCAGTGATTGCTGAACTACCTTTTCTAATCCCTTAGTTACAAAAGCATGAAAATTTAGTCAGTGTGTTCAGGTTGAGGTCTTTCTGTGCACACAACACAGAAGACATGACATTATCTTATCATTAGCCAAACTGCAAATGGCACTTATGATTATATTAAATTAATGGAAGAAGTACTTGTTTATTTCTTTCTCAATCTCAATAGGTGGCAGAAGAAGCCTAATGGTTAGAGAAGTGACTTTGGGACTGAATGGTCGCTGGTTCAATTCCAAACTAACAGGGAAAATGTGTGGCAGTGGGTGAGTGAGCTCCAGCTTCCCTTCCTCTGCACTCATATGGCTGAAATGCCCTTGAACAAGGCATCTAACCCCCAGCTGCTCTCCGGGCGCCCCCCAATGTGTGTGGCAGTCCACTGCTCCGTGTGTGTGTGTGTGTGTGTGTGTGTGTGTGTGTGTGTGTGTGTGTGTGTGTGTGTGTGTTTCACTTTGAATGGGTCAGGTAATTTCCCTTGCGGGATTAAAATAGTATATAAAAATAAATTCTCCTCCTGTACTCCTGTATATTTAACTTAGCTCACATCATGTCGTTATTACAGATCATTTTCTCATGGAATGAATGGGCCATATCTTTATATACTCATCATATTCATATATTTAATGAACAGTCTTGGCAGTGCTAAAGATAAGGTAAAAAATGTCTTCTGAAGGTGAGGGGGGTTAATAATAATAATGGCATTTGTGTGCTAAATAATCAGCCGAAATCATTGCACTCTGCGTCTAGGGATGTTTCTGGAAAGGGCTCATTTGTATTCATACAATGGAGCTGTGTAACAGGTTTTCAAATAACAATTCAAGATTCGCCTGAGTGGGAATTACTTAAACTCAAGTAGTGTTTGTGCCAAACAAAGACAAAATGAACTCTCCCAGTGCCACTTTTCACCAGTGTTGCTGAGCCCTTCCATCTGGCTGATGACTGAACTGCTGGAGCAAATTTGGAAGCCAAGCTTCAAGGCAAAACTCCAGATATCCATTTGGTAAAATGTCCATTTGTGTTCAGCGGACATCATTCCTTGCCCTTTAACATCATAAGCCAAAGCACAAAATTGTCATGTACTTTAAGCAAAATTTGCTAAACTACCCAGAAACACACTCAGCATTTCACAAAAGTTAGCAGCACGGCAATTCGCTTATAGCCAATGGTATATTTCCAGGAGTAACCAGTTCTAAAACAGATATATTTTTTTTAATTTTAAAACTATACTGACAGTCATTAAAAAAATTTGATGGAGAAATTTCTGTATATCTGCACTTATATGGGGGGGTTGTGGCTTTGTTCAATTCAATTCAGTTTTATTTGTATCACGCTGTTTACAGTTGACATTGTCACAAAGCAATGTTACACCGTAAAAATAGGGGTTTAAAACGTATAAAATAATTGAAACATTTTCTACACCCCTACACATCCCTAATGAGCATCGCCCATGGCGATGGTGGTAAGCTAAAATTCCCTTACTTGATACGAGGAAGAAACCTTGAGAGGAAACAGGCCCAAAAGGGAAACCCATCCTTATTTGGGTGAAACCATACGGATACAAATATACCAGAGAAATTCATTACAGTCCGATTGGTTATACAACTGTAAGTCCTAAATACAGTAATTGTGTTGAAAAGTTTATACTGTCACCAGCAATGATAAGTCATCTTCACAGTCTTAGTACACATTTGGGTCCATTTAGATCTTCGTCAGCAGGAAGGAAAGGCTTCCAAGATGAAAAATCCAGCCAGCATCAGCACACTAGGACAGACCAAAAGACTTGGAAGGTAGAAGGATCAAGAACACTGAAATCCCAGAAGCAGCATGTTTACCTCAACACACACACACACACACACACAGAGAGAGAGAGAGAGAGAGAGAGAGAGAGAGAGAGAGAGAGAGAGATTGCTAGGTATACTCATAATAGTGTAATGGAAATTACAGATTTTATTATTGCTGAGCGCAAGCAGGGATTCCGGCATGACTGGCTATGGCAGCATAATTAAAAGAGAGTGAACCAGGAGGAAAGCAGACATGAGGGCACCCTGTGCCGCTGGGCAATCAGCCAGCCCACTGCTAACAGATCTGGCTGAGCATGTAGAGTGAGGGAGTGACATCATCCAAACATCACAGTTCACCCGAATTCTTTGTCTGAGACCCTCAGATCTGCTCTTTTACCTAATAAAGGATATTAACAAAATGCTCAACTAAACAAGTAAGTTTTCAACCTCGTCTTAAAAATCGAGACTGTGTCTGAATCCCAAACATTAATTTCAAGGTTATTCCATAACTGTGAGGCTCTGTCCCCACAGTAGTCTTCGTTATTCGAGGTATCATTAAGCAGCCTGGCTCCTTTTGATCTAAGGGGCCATGCTGGATCATAAATGGCAAGAAGTTTTCTAAGATAATGTGGCGCAAGACCATTTTAGGTTAAAATTAGTATTTTATATTCAATTCAATATTAAACTGGAGCCAGTGTAATGAGTGTCCCTTCTTTAATCACCACCTTGGAGTGGTTTGTGTGTCCTAATGAACCTAGGAGCTATGTTGTCAGGGCATTATGCCCCTGGTACAGTGTCCCAAGGCAAACAGGTTCAAGGTAACGATCCAGACGAAGTACAGTTTAAAAGACCCCTATAGTGAAAAATAAAAGGACACATTTCCCTTGTCCAGACGTGGGTCACTGGGTTCTCCCCATGAAGTCAGGCTTGGGGTAGGGGCTTGAAGGCGAGCACCTGGTGATCGGGCTTCTACCCATGGGGCCCGGCTGGGCCCAGCCCGAAAAGGAGACATGGGTCCGCCCTTCCATAGACTCACGAACAGTGGGAGAGGCTATAGAGGTCGGTACATTGTGACTGAGTGGCAGCCGAAGGCATGGATTTCTCAGATCGATCCTCAGCTGCCGACTCTGACTCTTGGAACATGGAATGTCACCCCTCTGGTGGGAAAGGAGCTTGAGCTGGTACATGAAGTAGAGACACCAACTAGATATAGTCAGAAACATCTCAACACAGAGCTTTGGCTCTGGAATCACCCATCTTGAGAGGGGCTAGATCTTATTCCAATCTGGAGTTGCTCGATATGAGAAGCAGCAAGCCGGTGTGGGCATCCTTGTTTCGCCATCTCGGTGCTCACACGTTGGGGTTCTCCCTGGTTGATAAAAGGGTGTCTTCCCTCCAACTTTGGGTGGGGGGGGGGTCCTGACTGTTGTTGGAGTACCCACTTTTCTTGGAGTCTTTTTTAGGTGGTGTGTTGGAGAACGCTCCCCCTGGGGACTCCCTCGATGTTCTGGGAGGCTTCAATGCCCATGTGGGCAACAATAGTGTGGCCTGGAAGGGTGTGTTTGGTAGGTATGGCCTCTCCAGTCTGAACCTGAATGGTGTTTCGTTGTTGGACTTCTGTAGTCATCACAGTTTGTCCATCACGTACACCATGTTCAAAGATAAGGCTGGCTATAAGTGCACTTGCACCACAACACCCTAGGCCACAGTTTGATGATTGACCTTGTAGTCATGTCACTGTAATTGTGACCGCATGTTCTGAACACTTGGGTGAAGAGCTGTCATCCGATCACCACCTGGTGGTGAGCTGGCTCTGATGGCAGGAGAGGCTATCCTCCAGATCTGGCAGACCCAACTATGTGGTTAGAGTCTCCTGGGAATGTTTGACAGAGTCTCTTCTCAGAGGAACCTTTAACTCCCACCTTTGGCAGAGCTACATTCACATCCTGAAGGAGGCAGCAGAGAAGGAATCTGAATGGGCCATATTTCACGCCTCCATTATTGAGGCAGCAGCCCATAGCTGTGACTGGAATGTCATTGGTGAATTTCATGGGGGTAACCCCTGAACCCAGTGGTGGATACCTATGGTCAAGGGGGTCGTCCAGCTGAAAAAGGAGGCCTATCAGGTCTTTTTAGCCTGTTGGACTCCTGAGGCAGCAAACAGGAACTGGCAAGCCAAACTTGCTAATCCTAATTAGGGTTGCGGGGAGGCTGGCGCCCATCGCAGCTGACTCCGGGCGAGGAAAGAGTATACCCTGGTACACTGGACAGCTCACCAGGCCATCGCAGGGCGGAAACACGCTGACTGTTTTGCAGCCTACTCATCATCATCATCATCATCATGATGACACTATAGACAGTGAGAGACATGGCCAGCCTTTGATAACCCATTTAGCTTCACTGGGGGGACAGTGACAACCTTGTGGAGAGTGGGACTCAAACCCCCAACCTTGGGATCAGCGATCCAGTGCCCTATACCACTAGTCCACTACTGCCCTCTGGGGGTTTGGGTGGGGGTATACTCATCACTGAACCAAAGTAGTCAAAAAGCTCCTCTGTGGTCAGGTTCTGGGGTTGGATGAGTTCCAAAGTGAACATCACAGGGCTCTGAATGTTGTAGGACTGTCTTGGTTGACACGACTCTGCAATATTACGTGGTCATCGGGGTCCATAATCTATGGGGTCCATACCACCCTGGTAGTCTCCCTTTTTAAAACAGGGGACCAAGTGGGTTCCAATTGTCATAGAATAACACTTCTTCGCCTACCCGGAAAAGTCTATGCAGGGGTGCTGGAGCGGAAGATCGGGATGATGGTTGAACCTCAGATTCAGGAGGAACAATATGGTTTTAGTCCTGGCCGCTGCACTCTTGACCAACTCTATGCACACTACAGGATCCTTGAGGGGGCATGGGGGTTTGCCCAATATGTCCACATGTGTTTAGGGGATTTGAGAAGGCTTTTGACCGAATCACTTGAGCTGTCTTGTCGGGTGTGCTCAGGGAATATGCTGCACCGGACCCATTACTACCGGCCAATCAGTCTCTGTCTCACCAGAGCCAGAACTTGGTTCACATTGGTAACAACAGGTCGAATTTGTTTCTAGTGAGGGTTGGAGTCTGTCAAGGTTGTCCTACGTCACTGATGCTGTTCATAATTTTTATGGACAGAATTTCTAGGTGCAGCTGCAGAATTGAGGGGTTCTGGTTTAATAGTCATTGGATCTCATCTCTGCTTTTTGCGGATTGTTTTTTTTTTTTTTTTTTTTTTTTTTTTTTGGCTTCATAAATCTGGGACCTCCAGCTGAGTGCAAAGTGGCCAGAGTGAGAATCAGCACCTTCAAGTCTGAGGCCATGGTTCTCAGCCAGAAAAGGGTGGAATAAAGTCCTGCCCCAAGTTGAGGAGTTCAAGTATCTCAGGGTCTTGTTCACGAGAGAGGGAAGGATACAGCAGGATATTGACTCATGATGGCTGCAGCCTCTGCTGTAAAGCCAAGGTTGTACCGGTCAGTCCTGGTGAAGAGGGAGCTGGCTACAAGGTAAAGCTCTCAATTTACCAGTCGATATATGTTCCAACTCACACCTACGGTCACAAGCTTTGGGTAGTGACCAAAGGAACAAGATTGCTGATACAAGTGACTGAAATGAGCTCCCTTTGCAGGGAGGCAGGCGTCTCCATTAGAGATAGGGTTAGAAGCACAACCATCTGGGGGAGGCTCGGAGTAAAACCGCTGCTCCTCTGTGTTTGTGGGGCCGGTGGCGTAGTGGTTCGGGTGCTGCACTCATGATCGGGAGGTTGTGAGTTCGAATCCCACTGAGACCCTCACTGTGCTAAGACCCCTGGGCAAGGTCTCAACCACAAGCCTCTGTTCAGCCATGCTCTGTTCACCCAGCAGTATAAATGAATGGGTACCAGTAAAAATATACTGGGAGGGTAACCTGCGATGGACTAGCGTCCCATCCAGGGGGAGTTGAACTCCTGGTCGCTTCACGCTATGGAAACCGGGGATAAGCACCGGCCTGATGAGCCACTATGGCTCGGGTGTAAAAAACCCAACAGACTTTACCTTACCTCCTCTGTGTTGAGAGGAACCAGGTGAGGTGGCTTGGGCATCTGGTTAGAATGTCTCCCTGGTGTGGTGTTTCGGGCATGTCTAACCAGGAAGAGTCCCAGTGTCAACCCAGGACACACTGGAGGGATTCTGTCTCTTGGGTGTTCTGGTAATTCATTGGTGTCTCCCCAGAGGAACTGAAGGAAGTGGCTGAGGAGTGGGACATCTGTACCTCATTGCTTAGGCTGCTGCCCTGCTACCTCACCCCAGATTAAGCAGAGGAGGAGGATGATGGTGATGATGCCAGGGCTGTGTAAATAAGATTGGGATGATATGCTCGTGTCTTCCAGTTCTAGTATGGACCCTCACTGCTGCATTCTGGACAAGCTGGAGCTTGTTTATGCACCTAGTAGAACATCCAGACAGGAACACATTAGAATAATCTAATCTTGAAGTAATAAAAGCATTAACAAGTTTTTCTCCATCATGCAGAGACATCATATTTCTTATTTTAGTAATATTCCTGAGATGAAAGAAGGATACCCGAGTAGTATTATTTATATGAGCTTCAAGTGAAAGACCAGCGTTAATAATCACTCCAAGATCCTTTACTGCTACACATGATGACACTGAAGCACCACCAAACTTATTACATAAACAGAAACCTTATTTCTGGCTGCCTGTGATCTGAGTACAAGTACTTCTGTCTTATCAGGGGTTAAAATAAGGAAGTTATTAAGCATCCTGTAGCCACCAGTAAATCATTTCCCACCTTAAGAAGTGCTGTCTCTGTGCTATGTTGAGGCCTAAATCCTAACTGATACATTTTGTGAATGTTATTCATACAAAGATATGAAAATAACTTCTACAGTTTTTCAAATATCCTAGCGACAAAAGGAAGGTTTGATAATGGTCTATAGTTTTGTATCTGATATCGCTCGAGATCATGTTTTTAATCCGAGTTTTGATAACAACTAGTTTAAAGGATTTAGTTACATAACCAGTGCCAAGGGGAGAATTTATAACATCTAATCAAGGGTCAATCACTTCTGATAATATTTGTTTAAGGAAACATGTAGATACAAGCTCAAACACACAGGTTGATGATTTTGATGAGGACATTAATAAGATTAGTTGTGTTTTGAATGGGGCTAAAACACAAGTTGCGGATGTGATATACGTATTCTTATTTATGGTTTTAGTTGGCGACATATCTGTCTTTAAGATTAGGGAATCAATTTTAACATTAAGAAGTTCATAAGGTCATCACTGCTATAAGTTGATGTACTACATGTTTTATTTATGATCTTACTCCTAGTTAAATCTACAACAATATTAAATAAATATTTTGGATTATTTTTGTCATTTTGCATTAGATTTAAGAAATATACTGCTCTTGCAGCACTAAGAGCTTTTCTGTAACTAAGGAGACTCTCTTTCTATTCTAGTTGAATAACCATTAATTTTATTGGGGATAGTACTTGGGTACTTAAGAAAACGATGAGTTGTCATTTTTTCATGCTTCAGTGCACATGTGTAGGTCACTTTGCAAACGTGGACCACATGCAGTTTGAGCAAAACAAAACTTATATCTGCACAATTTGAGGAATAGTTTGGAAAGTCTATATAAAGGCTCAAAAATGTGTACTATTGTTAGTCTAGTGCACGTCATAAAGTCACATCTATCACATGAACAATGTCTCCGGGCAATGGGTATAGTGGAGAATGGTTGAGCACATGGGTTGTTTATAACCTTTCTGTACACAACAATTTTGGCAGGTACCATTTTGTTTTGTTTTGTCTTTTTTGATGTGCACAGTTTATTCTTGGCACTTTTGTTAGTGTTTTTTGAAGCCAATATTCTAAACAAATTATCCATATTACAAAAAAAACAGTTCATGGGTACCAGAATAAAAAATGGTGCCGAAAATTAAGCTTCAAAAGTTTGCAATTACTGTCAGTGTAGAATATAATGTACTTACAATATAGAATAAAGTGGCTGAAGTTATTTATTTTTGCAAACTATCGTCATCGGCATCCTTGTTTCATAGAAGCGATGGTTAGCACACATGGGGAGCATGACAGGATCTTGCGTGGCTGTAAAGGCCAGTAAAGGCCAATCCTGGAATGGCAGTCCCTCTTGCAGTTGTATGAGATGTAAAGGGATTGGGCGTGCATGGAGGCTGCATGCTTCCTTCCCACTGCTTTCTTTGCTGTATCCCGAGTTTTCCAAGTCCTCCTCAGCTTTCGAAGCCCCAGCAGTTACCCTTTGCCGCCAGGAGTCACGGTTTACAGCAGTGTCCTCCCAGCTGATTTTGTTGATGTTGGCTGCTTTGAAGTTTTGCTTGATGGTGTCTTTGAAGCACAGCAAAGGTTGACCGGCTTGACAAGTGCCGTTACGCAGAATTTCTCATGGCAGGCGCTGAGGCTCTATGCGGTGCACATGCCTGAGCCAATGGAGACGTCTCTGTATGAGCATGGAGGGTATGCTCATAAGACCAGCATGCTGAAGAATCTCGGTATTTGGGACTTTTTCCTGCCATCTGATATGCAGCAATCAGCGAAGAGGAGATGGAACACATTGAGGCATCTCTCCTGTCTGGTGTAGGTCGTCCAAAACTTGCTGCCATAAAGCAGAGCAGACAGGACACAAGTCTCAGCAGGCTGTTGTTGCAGACTTACTTTTTGAGTTTGGCCATGACCCCGGAAGCTTTGGCAATTCTTGAACTGATCTCAATTTCAAGAAATGTTGGGCTGGTCACAGTGGAGCCCAGATAAATAAAGGCATCCATGGCCTTAAGCTGTGAGTCACTGATGGTGATGGATGGTGGTGACTCGACACCCTGTGCCATGATGTTAGTCTTCTCGAGGCTGATTGTAAGCCCGAACTTCCTGCAGGCAGCGGACAGCTTCGTTGACCAAGCGCTGAAGGCCATCTTCGATGTGAGATATTAGAGCAGCAGCATCTGCGAACAACAGCTCACGAATCAGCACCTAGTAGGGCTTGATCTTGGCACGGAGTCTGGTAATGAAGAGTTTATCATCTTGCCTCTTTCGGATGTAAACTCCATCACAGTCGACAAAGGTGTAATGCAGGAGCATCGAAAAAAAGACCCCAAATAGGGTCGGTGCTAGGACACAGCCTTGCTTCACTCCACTGCTGACTGGGAAGGGGTCAGAGTTAGCTCCATTGAAACAAACCATGCTCTGCATATCCTGATGGAAGGAGACAATGACTGCAAGGACTTTGGGAGCACAGCCGGTCTTTGGAAGAATTTGGAAAAGCCCGCTTCTGCTCATCAAATGAAAGGCTTTGGTCAGGTCCACAAAAGCAAGAAACAATGGCTGCTGCTATTCACGGCACTTCTCCTGCAACTGACAGAGAGTGGTCATATCCACTGTGGATCTCCCTGCTCTGAAGCCACATTGCGACTCTGAATAGACAGGCGGTTGGGGACGACTCGGATGAAAATCTTGTCGACAATGCTCAGTAGAGAGATACCCCAATAGTTATTACAATCGCTACAATCTCCCTTGTTTTTATACAGCGTGATGATCTTGGCATCTCTCATGTCCTGAGGACTGTGGCCTTACTCCCAGCACAGACATAGGAGGTCATGCAACGATTGCAGGATGGTTTGCTTCCCTTACTTGAAGACTTCTGGTGGAATACCGGCCTTCCCTGGCACCTTTCCACAGGCAAGAGAGTAAATAGCTTTGCCAAGCTCCACAAGCGTGGGCGGATTGTCGAGCTCCTCCATAACTCGTAGGTTTGGCAAAGCATTAAGGGCAGTCACCGAGACAGTATTCTGTGTCGCGTAAAGCTCGAGGTAATGCTCAACCCATCGTTGCAGCTGCTGACTCTGGTTGATGATGGTTTCGCCAGACTTGGACTTGAGTGGGGCTGTTTTGCTGCTGGTGGGGCCGAGGGCAGTTTTGACCTCTCCGAGAGACCCACTGTCAGGCAGCTGGGAGGCTACATCGAAGTTAAGTCTAGCCAGCTCCTTGTTTATGATGGCTGTCGCGTGGGAGTCATCGATAAATTGGAGGTCATAAGAGAATCTAGGACACATTGTATGGACATTCCAGCTGGCGAATCGAAGTGACTTCTATTGATTTTGTTTTAGGTTGCCTGGTTCAAAATTACACCAATTGGTCGGCACTTATCACCGGTAACTGCCTTGTCCTATTGGTTGATGCTGGAGTCACTTGACTCTGCTGGAGGCCACTCTTCAGGTGTGTGCCAATGGCCTGAGGGTAAATATGGAGAAGCTGTGCTGCCCAGACTGCACTGTCTCCCTCTCAGTGTCACTGGCAGGATCCAAGGGAAAGGATAGGACTTGGTGCCAGGCCAACTGCAGGAGCTGCCGGATGCAGGTGCAGTAAAGCTACAACCATCTCACGGGGCTCCACTCTGGGTCTTTATCCTCGAGGTGACCTTCCTGAAGCCTTTCCAGAGCTCAGGTCTAGCCACAAGGCAGTGGAGGTTTGGAATCAGGGTTTTCCTTCACCGGATGAAGAGCCCCATTTACCCTGGGCAACTGGTTTTGAGGCACCAGTGACTCGCCTTCGCCCCTGCTCCTGTCTGTACTGCCAGTTTCGCGCTCGGAGGCTGGAGTCGGGCTTGGCTATGAGCGACACATGCCATGAGGAGTATTTTGAGATGCTGTGCGAGCCCAAACTTGCAACCCACTCCTCAGCTATAAGAGTCATTCAGAAACTATACTAATAGTTTATATCGTGTTTGTAATGTTACGCTAATTAGACATCATGGTCAATAGAATGCTAGACAAATTTAGACTAAATGTTAGCTAAAATTAAATGTTTGCTGACAAGCAAGGTAATACTTGCTCTCCAAAAGTAAAATTCACTTTCAAGTTTAAGCCTTTTGATTCAGAATAACCAAATTGTGTGTAAACAGGATGCAACTTCACTATTATCCAGCCACAAATAGGTTCTTCCTTTCTATTTTCACCAGCACAAGACTAATATTTTGGATTACACTTGTATAGATTTTAACTGAAATTAAAAGGTGCCTGTGCAAATCTCAACCCTCCAAAATAGTCAAAATGTACAAGCACACCAAACTGCATACAATTTATCACTTTACTCTTAGTAAGAAGTCACAGAAAAGTAATTATGTTGACCACTTCATCTAACTGAGACATCTCTATTCACCTGCCAGTCATTCCTTCTTACACATACATAGGCACTTATTCGGGTCATGGCTTTGGAGTAGTGTTGTCAAACAGAAAATAGTAAAATTTATTTTCCTTTTTTTTTTTTTTTTTTTTTTTTTTTACAATTGCAGATTGTAGCCAAAAATGTAACTAAACAAACTAAAGGTATTGCATAAAGAATGCTACTTTACACATATACGTACTGTAATATAAAGATATAGGCACTGCCTGAAGTCGGAGCTTCTGACGGATATCTCTACTGATAAATGTCCAAGGCTGGTGTTGTAATAGCGTGGCTCCTTTAGGAAGAAATAATTTAATTATTTTCCAATATGTTCTCAGATTTGGTCAAAAGCAAAAAAAAAAAAGAAAGAAAGAAAAGATAAACATTGAGTTTAACTGATTTCTAACTGATTTCCATGTTTATTTGTATCACCTGTCTTGTTAGGGTAATTATCTATGTAATGAGTTCATGTTCTGTGTTGCCACATATGTTCTGCAGTGTTGTGCTCAACAAAAGTTTGTTGTGTCAAAAACAGTCTGAGTTATGGGTTATAAGCCTCTGTATTTGGATTTGGTTTGGTTATTGTGAGAGTCTTAATAGTGGTGTAGGAGCCTGTATTTTTAGCCTTCAGTGTTGTTATTCATTCAAGGGGCAGTGGTATAGGGCGCTGGATCGCTGATCCAAAGGTTGGGGGTTCGAGTCCCACTCTCCACAAGGTTGTCACTGTCCCCCCCCAGTGTGGCTAACTGGGTTATCAAAGGCGGATCACTGTCTATGGTGAGAGGCATGTAAAAGAACCATTGCTGACTTTCCTAAAGAGTAGGCTGCAAAGTCGTCAGCGTGTTTCTGTCCCTTGCTAAAAGGGTTGTGTCAGGAAGGGCATCCGACGTAAAAACCTCTGCCAAATCAAACGTGCGAATCAGATGATTCGATGTGGCGACTCCCGAGTAAAAGGGAAAAAGCCGAAAGGAAGACAGACAGACAGACAGTGTTGTTATTCATTGATATAGCCAGAACATCGAAGTCTGAACTTCGAGAATGCTTTGCAAAGGCTGTCGAAAAGGCCATGGATGATTGCCCCACAGGCAGCGCTACCACACACTGGGACTTCATCTACAACTCTGTGTACAAGACCGCCATAGACACCTTCGGCAAAAGAACCAGAAAGAACTTGAACTGGTTCGAGGCTAGGATTAAAGGGATGGAACTTGCCATAGCTGCCAACTGCTGAAATACAAGAGGAAGCCCTGTGAGAAATCACTGGCCTCCTACCGAGAAGCACACAACAATGCTAAGGGGGTTGCCCGCAGTTGTGCCAATGATTACTGGCTGAAGCTTTGCACTGACATTCAGGCTACAAACAACTGTGAGATGTATGAGGGGATGAAGAAAGCCTTTGGTCCAGGTGCCACCAAGCGCACACCCCTCAAGTCCATCTCTGGCGACATCATCAAGGATACCGGTAAACAGATGGAGAGATGGGCCAAAAATTATGGGGAATTGTATTCCAGAGAGGATGGATAACATCCCATGGATAACACTTCCCTACTGCCCATGCTGAAAGAGATTGACTCACCTCTCACCATCGATGAGCTCAGTAAAGCCATTGACTCTCTGGCATGTGGGAAAGCTCCAGGCAGTGACGGAATCCCACCAGAAGTTGTAAAGTTTATAAAGTTGCTCCATTCTTTTTCTTTTATTGTTTAGTAATTTATACTATTTATGTATCTATTTATTTATTTACTTATATAATATATGTATGTGTGTATGTTTGTACTTGTATCTATTTTTTGCACCCCCTACTGATAGTACCTCAAGAGCCTGTAACAGTGAATTTCTCCATTGTGAGATTAATAAAGCTGTATCTTATCTTATCTTATCTTATCTTATCTAAAGGTGATGAAAGAGAGCGCCCTCATTAGACACCTCCATGAGCTTTTGCTTCAGTGTTGGGAAGAGGGAACGATACCTCAAAACATGTGGGACACAAGGATCATCAAGCTTTATAAGAACAAAGGTGACCGCAGTGATTGCTTTATATACATGTAGTATACTAGGATATACAGCGGGGCCAATAAGTATTGGGGAATGTAAAAATGTGCAAGTTCACCCATTTAAAGAGATAAGAGAGGTTTGTAATTTTCATCATAGGTACACATCAATCTTGAGAGACAGAATGTAAAAAAAATCCAGGAAATCACATTGTATGATTTTTAAACAATTCATTTGTGAAATTGGGAGGCCAATAAGTAGTGGGCAGCTCGAAAACAAACATTATTTCGGCCCCCACTCGTTAACAGTATGACTGACACCTGTTTGAACTGAGTAGATGCATAAGAGACACCTTCAAACCTGCACACACCTTCAAATTGTCAGACTGCAGTTCTGCACCATGACCAAGACCAGAGAGCTTCCCAAAGACACCAGAGATAAAATTATACAACTGCACAAAGCTGGGATGAGTCAAACTGCAATTGGTAAACAACTTTGTGAGACAATATCAACAGTTGGAAACATTATTAGAAAATGGAAGAAGTATAACATCACTAACAACCTCCCCAGGAGTGGCGCTCCATGCAAGATCTCACCTCGTCGGGTTCAAAGGATCCTGAGAACAGTGAGTAATCAGCCCAGAACTACACGGCAGAAACTGGTGAATGATTTGAAGACGGCAGGAACCACCGTCACAAAGATGACAATAACTAACACACTACATCGTCATGAGATGAAATCCTGCATTGCCAGAATGGTTCCCCTACTAAACAAAAAACATGTAAAGGAATATGCTGAAATATGCTAAAGACCATCTGGACGATCCAGAGGAGGTTTGGGAGAATGTGATGTGGTCAGATGATTGAGCAAATTGAACTTTTTGGTTTAAACAGCACTCACCGTGTTTGGAGGAAGAAGAATGCTGAGCTGCATCCCAAGAACACCATACCTACTGTGAAGCATGGGGGTGGACACATCATGCTTTGGGGATGCTTTTCTGCAAAAGGGACAGGAAGACTGCACCGTATCAATGGCAACATGAATGGGGCCATGTATTGTGACATTTTGGGTAAAAACCTCCTTCCCTCGGTCAGAGCATTAAAGATGAAACATGGCTGGGTCTTCCAGCATGATAACGATCCAAAGCACACAGCCAAGAAAACCAAGGAGTGGCTCCGTAAAAAGCATATCAAGGTTCTGGAGTGGCCAGCCAGTCTCCAGACCTCAACCCAATCGAAAACCTGTGGAGGGAGTTAAAGCTTCGAGTTGCCAAGCAAAAGCCCTCAAACATCACAGCTCTAGAGAAGATCTGTGCAGAGGAGTGGGCCAAAATACCAACTAAAGTGTGTGTAGACCTGGTCAAGAACTACAGGAACCGCTTGACCTGTCATTGCCAACCAAGGCCACATTACAAAGTATTAAAAGTAACTTTTGCTGGCTGCCCAATACTTATTGGCCTCCCATTTTCACAAATAAATTGTTAAAAAAAATACAGGAAATCACATAGTATGATTTTTATACATTCTGTCTCTCAAGCGTGATGTGTAACTATGACGAAAATTTCAAACCTCTCCTATCTTTTTAAATGGGTGAACTTGCACATTTTTACGTTGCCCAACACTTATTGGCCCCACTGTATATACTAGTATATATAACTGAACTGGGAAGGAGGGGCACGTTCAGGCTTGTTTGTAAACAATGGACGCAGCGTCATTACGTCAGCGTACTACGTAAGTATGTCTAAACGCAAAATTTGACTTTTCTTTTTTTTTTTAAACGTAAAAGCGAAAAAACATTAAACGGATGAACGTAAGTCAGGAAGCGTCTGTACTATAAGTTCAGTTGTGATGTATGAACTTAATACAGATTTCTGCTAATAATAATAGTAACAATAAAAATAATAATGCATTTTTATTCACTATACGTCTGGATTGGCAGACTGGGGTGGTGGTCCCGATTTTTAAGAAGGGGACCGGAGGGTGTGTTCCAATTATCATGGAATTACACTCCTCAGCCTCCCTGGGAAAGTCTATGCAGGGGTACTAGAGAGGAGGATCCGACCGATAGTCGAACCTCGGTCTCAGGAGGAACAATGTGGTTTTCGTCCTGGCAGTAGCACTCTTGACCAACTCTATACGCTCCACAGGATTCTGAAGGGGGCATGGGAGTTTGCCCAATCGGTCCACATGTGCTTTGTGGATTTGGAGAAGGATTTCGACTGTGTCCCTCGAACGATCTTGTGGGGCGTGCTCCAAGAGTACGGTGTTCCGGATCCGTTGCTATAAGTCATTCGGTCACTGTATCATCGAAGCCAGATTTTGGTCCATATTGGCAACAACAAGTCAAATTTGTTTCCGGTGGGAGTTAGAGTCCGCCAAGGCTGTCCTTTGTCACCGATTCTGTTCATAATTTTTATGGACAGAATTTCTAGGCGCAGTCGAGGCGTTGAGGGGTTCTGGTTTGGTGGCCATCGGATCTCGACTCTTCTTTTTGCGGATGATGTCCTTTTGGCTTCATCAAGTCGGGACCTGCAGCTCTCATTGGAGCGATTCGCAGCCGAGTGAGAAGCAGCAGGGATGAGGATCAGTACCTCCAAGTCTGAGGCCATGATTCTCAGTCGAACAAGGGTGGAATGCACCCTCCGGGTCGGTAATGAGGTCCTGCCCCAAGTGGAGGCGTTTAAGTATCTTGGGGTCTTGTTCACGAGTGAGGGAAGGATGGAGCGAGAGATCGACAGACAGATCGCTGCAGCCTCTGCTGTTAAGCGGTGCCTGTACCAGTCCGTCGTGGTGAAGAAGGAGCTGAGCCGCAAGGCGAAGCCCTCAATTTACCAGTCGATCTACGTTCCGACCCTCACCTATGGTCACGAGCTTTGGGTAATGACCAAAAGAACAAGATCACAGATACAAGCGGCTGAAATGAGCTTCCTTCGCCGGGTGGCGGAGTTCTCCCTTAGAGATAAGGTGAGAAGCTCTACCATTCGTGGAGAGCTCGGAGTAGATCCGCTGCTCCTCCGCATTGAGAGGGGCCAGTTGAGGTGGCTTGGGCATCTGGTCAGAATGCCTCCCGGACGCCTCCCTGATGTGGTGTTTCGGGCATGTCCAACCGGGAAGAGACCCCGGGGTCGACCTAGAACACGCTGGAGAGACTATGTCTCTCGGCTTGTCTGGGACAACCTCGGTGTCCCCCCGGGAGAGTTGGAGGAAGTGGCTGGGGAGAGGGACGTCTGGACCTCTTTGCTTAGGTTGCTGCCCCCGCGACCCGACCCCGGACTTAGCGGAAGACGATGATGATGATAATTTTTATTTATTCATTCATTCATTTTCTGAACCATTTAATCCTAATTAGGGTAGGCGAGGAGGATGGCACCCATCTCAGCTCACTCTGGCGAAGGCAGAATATACCCTGGCCAGGCCATCACAGGGCAGAAACACGCTGACGTCTATGCAGCCTGCTCTTTATGAATATCTGCAATGGGGTTTCTTTCCAGCCACACACAGTGTAAAACATGGCCGGCCTTTGATAACTCAGCTGCACTGGGGGGACAGCAGTGACAACAGTTGTCAGTAGAGCTTGAAACATTTGGGTTGTAATCCAGCACCTCACCACCAGGACACCACTGCCCCATGTATTTTTAATATTTTTATAATAAAGCATCACTGGACATATGGTTTTAATCATGATCATCCTCAAATATAATATAATATAATATATTAACTGATATAAATATTAACCAATCAAATAACTTTTTTCTAAACACAGATACTTGGTTTTAGGTGCTTTGAATGTAGTGTTTGGGGAACAGGAGATACAGGAGTGGTATTTTCTCTACCAACAAATTGTGTGTGTGTGTGTGTGTGTGTGTGTGTGTGTGTGTGTTTGACAGTTTGAGTGTCAGACAGGGCAGGTAATTTTTACCCATTACACTGACATCAACCTGGATAGCCTGCATATTTAACTCTGTGCTACTGTCACATTGTGCTACATAATATTACCTTTTACAAGCTTGAGGACACTAGTAACACACACACACACACACACACACACACACACACACACACACACACACAAAGAGAGAGAGAGGGAGAGAGAGTACACAGAGAACTGAAATCGATGAGAACATTCTGCATTT
Organism: Plotosus lineatus; assembly: GCA_024760905.1. Classification (NCBI taxonomy): domain Eukaryota; kingdom Metazoa; phylum Chordata; class Actinopteri; order Siluriformes; family Plotosidae; genus Plotosus; species Plotosus lineatus. The sequence goes on along the minus strand of CM045733.1, from coordinate 26,680,407 downwards.
TTTAGTGTCTAAGCGTGATATACAGATGTGGTGTCAGTGGTTGTCAAGGTTGACATTGAGATTCATATGGACAGAGATGCTCAACTGCACTGCTGAAATGTAAATTAAAAAAGTGACAAGAGACTACAAGATGCTATGTTGCAGAGTGCTCTCAGTTAATCAATTCAATGTGAAGAGCAGAGTTTGTTCCACTATTTATATCATACTTTGTTTTATCTCACATATGTTCTTATACGGTGGTACCTCACCTTATGAAAGACCCAACAAACAAAAAAATCCAGGTTACGACACGCATTTACCTAAAATTTTCATCTCTGGATACGAAACTAAGTCACGTTACGAAACACGCCATCTCAAAAAATTCAAACAATGCGCGAGTTGCTCTCCCATTGGCTATCTCCCAACATCCTGCCCCGCTGGCCTTCCATTGGCTATCTCCCAACATCCCGCCCCGTTGGCCTCCCATTGGCTAGGAGGGAGCTGCATCTCCATAATACCCATGATGCAGCTCCCTCCCATTGGCTATTATGGAGCTGCATCTCCATAATGCCCATGATGCTTTTTGTGTGCCTTCAACCCATTGTTCTTTCATGGAGTTCTAACACACGTAAAGGACAGAGTTACTGTTGTTTCGTGAGTTTTTCGAGTCAGCTCATTGCAACTTTATTTTTCAGCTCAGGCTTTTAACCTTGCATAAACATTTGTAAGATTATAACTCTGCTAAGAAGACATAGTCAACACACGTGCGAACACACACGCACGCGCACACACACACACACACACACACACACACACACACACACACACGTGCACATGTGTGATACCTGGTGAAAGTGATTCCCGGTGTGAGTGAAAACAAGAAGCGGGCTCGTGGCATACAATTGAGTGATATTGCAAAGGAATACGGCCAAATCCATCTACCATTAGTATGATATTGAAGCAGAAGGAGGCCTTAAAAGGTATACTTTTATAATTTTTAAAGGGTTTAGGGGGTAGTATTGGGTGCCTTGGAACGAATCATGCCTTTTACATGTAAAATGTGGCTCAACTTACGAAAAAAATCAGGTTACGAAACCACTTCTGAAACGGATTAATTTCGTAAGGTGAGGTACCACTGTATTTCTCACCATTTTTTTTAATTGTTGCTGTAATGTCTCTTCTTTTTATTTAAGTTTTTGGACATTCATCTCCTAATGGTTCTTTTACATGCCTCTAACCACAGACAGTGAGACACATGCTGGCCTTTGTTAACCCAGTTAGCTGCACTGTGGGCACTCAAAAACATTTATCCTAAACATTCTTATAAATAAAAATAGGATGAGACTAAAAGCAGACAAGACTCACAGATTTCTGTGCAGCTGAAAGAGTCAAAACATTTTTTCATACAGGCTGTGATTCATTGTTACCTTGTCTTCTTCCAGAACACGTTCTGGTTTTGTCCAATCCAAGGAACCTTTTAATGTAGCCTACTATCTTCAGTACAACATAAAGTGTAACCCTAGTTTGGCATTAGGAACCACAATTTTTTTTTCAATTTTCAAATGAACCCCTAAAAGAACTTTTTTTAATCACATTTCTACCAATCTGGAGACACACAATAGGTAATTCTATCTGCTTACTGGTGCTCATAATTGACTAGTGTTGCACTGATTGACAGGTAAAACACAGTATTCAAAAAGCTCTCTTGGACTTCTGGCTACATATGGCACTGCAAGTATTCAATTCAGTGTAAAAACTGAAAAACTGTAAGCCTTTGTTTATGACACGGGTACTTTCAGCATACTGTATTGGACTTACAAATTGGAGTGAGTGGGCGCTTATTAAAATGTTACCAGCGGAGTGGAACAGTAAGTGCTTATTACCATCGAGGTGGAAAACATGAATAATAACAGAACAATAAAAGAGTTTTACTGGTATTTTCGTTATTCATTTTGTGGTATCAACCAAACTATTTACATGAAAGCTGAAAATAAACAGAAAACAGCACAATGTTTGAAAGAAAGATTACTTTTCCTCCCAGTCTTCTGGTCTTCTTCTTTTCCTTTCGGCTGTTCCCTGAAACATTTTCCCAGAAGTAAAATCGAGCCAATCAACACAAATGTCAACTTTAGCACATGGTGCGTTGAACCAATCAACACGAACATAAACAAAAGCACATGGCCAGGAACGTCCTTAAATTTATGAAGTTATATATGTATGCATTTACACAATTATATAATCAGCCATTTAACATCAAGGTCAATATTGATATATTGAGATATTTTTTTCGTGATTGATGTAAACATTATCTGAAACTTCATTTTAAGCATTGTGCTTCTGCAACAAGACTGGCTAACTAGATAATTGCATCAATGAGCTTGTATTCCTATTAAGGCGAGCAGAGAGTTTATGTGCAAATCATTCATTCATTTTTTAAACAGCTTAATCTTAATTAGGGTCGCGGGAAGGCTGGCAACCATCTCAGTCGATGGACATGGTCCAACAGCATGGACAACTCGCCATGCCATCACAGGGCTGTATGTGAGATTATGAGGGATATTTGTCTCAGGAGAAAAACCTGAGAAGTCGAAGTCTTCTATTAATTTCAGATTGATCTTGGTGTCGAGGAGAAAGTCAAGATAAAAAAGTTTCATTTTGTAAAGTTTCACATGTACTACAGAGAAAAACTGTTTTGGATTTGACAGATTGATGCCTGACAAATAAAGTGAATAGTTTATGCATAGACACCATGTTTATGGGTGATTCATATATAACCTGCTAATTCAGCCCAAGCTACTGGTGACATCGAGTCCATTAGTTGAATAGAATTCAAACATACGTATAGCCTGGGAATATAAAACTGAAATAAAATTACCTTTTAACTTCTTCTTTTTTTTTGGGGGGGGGGGGGGTATTATCATCATCATCATCATGCAGAATGCTTTTTGATGGCATTTCACCACTAAGATGCACCAAGATTTATGAGTATAATTTTCATGAACACCTCCTGAGAAAGCACTAGAAGCCTCAATCCACCATCATCTCCTATCATCTTTTCGATACTAATATGCTGATCAGATTTAAAGCTTGATAATAAAAAAAAACAGACAAACAAATAAATAAAAAGTTGCTCATCAGAAAATACATCTTCCATATAATAAGAATAAAATTGTTTCAAAAGCAAAGAAATGGTTTTATACTCCATTATGATAAGCACATAACCAAAATGTGCCTTTTTATAATTAGTTTGCGCTCATAAGTGGAATGAACAAGATTAAGGAATAAAACAAATCTGGGTAAGAATAATAATTGGATCATTCGTTTTCATTAATCCTCAGTAACGGCTAGTTGCACCATAGGGCTCTGGAGTCTTTCACAGGAAAACAAGAGGAAATTGCAAATATGGTGAAATAAAAAAACATTTTCCCTGCAGAATTTGGTGATTGATCTTAGCAGGTAATAGGAAACATCTAGGTACATACAGAGGAAGATAACGACATCCATTCTTTCAATCATCAAATTGTTTCATCATGTTGAACAGCTCGCCATTCCATCCCAGGGCCACACACACACACACACACACACACACACACACACACACACACACACACTTAGGAGCAATATGGAACGGTCAATAAGCCTAAGGCCAGCCTTTGGACTGTGGGAGGTTTCTAAAAAAAAGATCAAATCTAAAATCCATCTTAACATGTAACATTTTTATACAGGAACTCAAACAGTGTAAGAAAGTACAACCATTAAAGCAGGAAAGCATTCAGTTTTGAATTGCTTCTGGTTTTCTACAACAGGTAGAACCTGAAATATTCGAGACTTCATGAAAAAGTGGGTTCTATCTGAATGTCCTGATTACTGAAGGGATACAGAATGCTGGCTGATGTTTGGCTGCGTTCACCTTTCATGTTGTGAATGAGGACATGCTTTATAATTGGTGGGTGGGTGTCTTCTGTGATCCATTGTCTTACTCCATTTCCTTGGCTGTCCCTCAACTGCATCCTTCCCCTACTTCTACATCTGCCTCTCCCTGTGGCGTTTGATGTATTGTTTTCCACTTCCCTAAATATATCAAAGCATTTCTCTCAGTTTATTTTTATAAACTGTATGTACAGTCGGTCTGTCTTCCTTTCGGCTTTTTCCCTTTTACTCGGGAGTCGCCACAGCAAATCATCTGATTCGCACGTTTGATTTGACAGAGGTTTTTACGTCGGACGCCCTTCCTGTCACAACCCTTTTTAGCAAGGGACAGAAACACGCTGACGACTTTGCAGCTACTCTTTACGAAAGTCAGCAATGGTTCTTTTACATGAACCTCTCACTATAGACAGTGAAAGACATGGCCCGCCTTTGATAACCCAGTTAACTGCACTGGGGGGAGGACAGTGACAACCTTGTGGAGAGTGGGACTCGAACCCCCAACCTTTGGATCAGCAATCCAGCGCCCTATACCACTAGACCACCACTGCCCCCTGTATGTACAGTCGGTAACTGGTGGTAAATAGCGTTTAGAAGACCTTGCAGTTTGTGTGGATCGGGTGTGTGTGTGTGTGTGTGTGTGTGTGTGTGCGCGCACGTCTTGGAATCATATGCTTTCCTTCATTTCCTAACACTTGTTCTTGGACTTTTCCTCTTTCTAAATCTTGTATATAAGTTGTTGTGTACACATAGGACTGTGCTTCCAGTCACACTGTGGTATTACTGTTAATAGACACACAGAACCAAAAGAAGATATAAAGAGGTGAATAACATTCTCACGCCAGTGAGCTGGGCTGGTTTCATGAGGAAACATTTAGATTTCATCTAATTTTACTGATTATGGAAAATAAAATACAAAGGCTCTTGGCTCATGAAGGTCTATGTTTAAGAACAGCTGTACTGGTTATGTGTTGATTTTTAAAAAGTCAGCTTTACACAGAGAAATGCTGGTTGGTATCTAAAAAAAGGAAACCCTAATGGAATGTGTCCAGATTGACAACAGCATGGGAAAAAATGACAAAAATAATTGTAAATAATTTGACAGTTAGATTTAAGGACCAGATGGCACACGGTCTGACACCAACCACTTACCTACATATGTGTGTTTGTGTGTTTTTGAATGTGCTGGTCCATGTCTATGCAGTGGATCTATCTTGGCAGTGTCTTATCCCTTTACTGGGCATTGTGGCTGAAAGCAGCTCCAGAAGCAGGGCAGAGAAACGAGAGGTGGTGGGTGGGTGGTCACATATAAAATGCCCCTTGCTGGTTTGAAGTCTGATCAGGCTTAGCATAATGCCCCGGCAGAAACAAACTGATTAATAAAACATACTCCCCCTTACTGCAGGCTGAATCTTACCTGCCCGAGGAAGAGAAGTCTAAAAACAGACATGGTGAGAAATCACTGGTGTTGTTCTGCAGGCTCAGATATCAACATTCTCCGTACTTAAGGAATACTTCAGCATTTTTTTCAAGGATAAATTTCCATCATGGACATCTGTAATGCATGGGTGATTACAACACACCGAGTTTATGAGTTGCACTGAGAAGAGCAACAGCAACCATTTAACCGAAACTCATAATGAAACTCAGTTATAATACAAACCTAAGGGCAATTTCATAAATAAACATTTATGCAAAACATATTTTTGTACAATGGTTTTAGGAATTCATCAGTCAAATGCCTTTGTTAAGCTCGACATTTGCATAATTCGTTCTTTCAGAGATGAAAATATGACCATATTTTCAGAAGCAGGATACAAAACTGTGGTTAAACATAAGCAAGTCAACATAATGTACGTATGTTATCACCTTGTATTGCAAGCAGGACCAGCATTTGCTAGAATGTTCTACTGTCTTAAATTCACTTTTTTTCATAGATTTTTGTTTTTTGTAATTTACACGAAACTCTTAATAGAGGCACACACTTCTTTTAAGGAAAAAGTGCCAAACTATCCAGTTACTTTTGGAACATCAGGAAAAACCCATTGCATCTATCCCTCCGTCTTCAGTCCCTCTGACTTACACATACACATGGGCATCTTGTGATATTCTTGAATAATTTTCTATCCCAAAAATGGAAAAATAAGAATTTTTTCTGAAGGAGAGTAATATAAAAAAAAGGCATATAACACTTAGGTCATGTGATGTGACATCATCGTTAATGACGTGAAATAAATAAACAACTAATGACATGCTTGTACAGGGATCCCTCACTTTCCGCGGTTAATTGGGGCTCCGATCCCCCCCGCGACCGCCGAATTCCGCGAAGTAGGATCAGCCCCCTCTGACTCCGTATACATACATGTATATGTATATGTCTGTCTGTCTTCCTTTCGGCTTTTTCCCTTTTATTCGGGAGTCGCCACAGCGAATCATCTGATTCGCACGTTTGATTTGGCAGAGGTTTTTACGTCGGATGCCCTTCCTGTCACGACCCTTTTTAGCAAGGGACAGAAACACGCTGACGACTTTGCAACTACTCTTTACGAAAGTCAGCAATGGTTCTTTTACATTCCTCTCACCATAGACAGTGACAGACATGGCCCGCCTTTGATAACCCAGTTAGCTGCACTGGGGGGGACAGTGGAGAGTGAGACTCGAACCCCCAACCTTTTGGATCAGCGATCCAGCGCCCTATACCACTATATCAGTAAATACATATTCAATGCTATAAATGCTTATATCACAATTAAACATTCAAAAATAATGCATAAGATGTAAATAAAATATAAATACACACACATACAGATGTGCCCCCAGTGCAGCTAACTGGGTTATCAAAGGCCGGCCATGTCTCTCACTGTCTATGGTGGGAGGAATGTAAAAGAACCATTGCTGACTTTCGACAAGAGTAGGCTGCAAAGCCGTCAGCGTGTTTCCGCCCTGCGATGGCCTGGCGAGCTGTCCAGGGTGTACGCTGCCCTCGCCCTGAGTTGGCTGGGATGAGCACCAGCCTCCCTGTGACCCTAATTAGGATGAAGCGGTTACATAAAATGAACTGAACATACAGATGTGCACATAAAATGTAAGTAGTTTTGATGGGAGGTTGTTTTTTTTTTTTGGGGGGGGGGTTGTTTTTGTTTGTAAACTTCCCCCATGATGAATGAATATTTTAAAAAAGAAAAAAACGCAATGCACTGAAGCCGCATGAATTGAAGCGCGAAGTAGCGAGGGATCATTATGTTATTGGAATTGTAGTCAAAAACCCCATTGAATGTTATATCAGCATCTGTAGGGAAATGTTAAGTAATTAACTGATGATTCGTGTGTAATAAACCCGTAACTGAACTGTTACTTGATTATTTGATGATCATATTATGTATGTTAACCCTATAATCAAACCATTAAGTGACTGTTAAATTTGTAATCACTTTGTTAAGTGATTAACTGATTATTCATCTGAAATAAGTGGATGGTGTCCAGAAGAATTGCAGAAGGGTCAGAAATTAAACCTGGGTGACGTGCGAGCAATTTCTCCCCAGGACCACCAGATCTTCTATGGAGCATAAAGCTACAGCGCCCAGAAGAGACAGTATGGTTGAACATCGGTCTCCGTCTGACACCTAACGAGGTTACTCCTGGCCAAACCAGACCCAAGGTCAGCAACGTCATCCCAACACAACCAGGGAGTGTTTTCTTTATTCAAAGGTTTGGAAATAATGGTGGCAAGAGCTTGAATAGAACTATTCAAGGCGAGATAAGCTCGTGCTCCAGAGAGGAGGGTAGTTTTGTCTTCGCATGCACCTGTGATTCTTGACACTTTGACTGAATAAATTGTTTCTGATTGTTGAACCCAAGTCTTTTGGTGAATTAAACTGTGTCTGTTACAACAGAATGTTCTCTCAACCTACGGTTTCTAAACAGTGTACTTTACATGCTTAGACGACGATTGTGTATCTGATGACCTAATTTTTATTCCCTTCTATAAACAAATGAATCAAATATATTAATCTTTGTAGAATACGTGCATGGGGTTTGAGGGTTTCCATGAAAAACTTGTCCAGAAAGGAAAACCATATGGAAAATCCACTTTTAGGCAGTGTCTAAATATATATTAGACTTTATGAAATGAAGGAGATCTGTATCAAATGTCGATTTAATTTGTACCAATGTTTCTCTGACTTTTCTGAAACGGTATTAAAAAACTTAAAAAAATCAAATTTTATACCAATGCTTTCTCTACGTTTCCCTGATGTACTCTGATCACAAAAAAAAAAAAAAAATGTAAAAAAATCAACACTTCCAGAATATTTAAGTCTTCCATGAAATTCTGCAATGTTCTCCACTGCGTATCAATGTTTTCAGACTTTCTCTGATGTAACATCAAAATATGATCAGGGCAAATTGGGATCATGATCAGTATCATGTGAGCCTAGTTTTTAGAAATGTGGTGCCCTTACATGTATGTATTCCCAGTTGCAAGAAGCCAAACAGATTGGAACCCTTATAGGTGCCGTCTTTGATTTTAATCCAACACATTTTGTCTGCAAACTATAGGGGCAGTGGTGGTCTGGTGGTAAAATTTGCTGGATCGCTGATCCTAGGATTGGGGGTTCGAGTCCCACTCTCCACAGCGTTGTCACTGTCCCCCCCCCCCCCAGTGCAGCTAACTGGGCTATCAAAGGCTGGCCATGTCTCTCACTGTCTATGGTGTGAGGTGCATATAAAAGAACTATTGCTGACTTTCGACAAGAGTAGCTGCATAGCCGTCAGCGTGTTTCCGCCCCTTGGTAAAGGGTCGGGTCAGAAAGGGCATCTGACGTAAAAACCTATGCCAAATCGAATATGCAAATCATTCGCTGTGGTGACCCCGAAGAAAAAGGGAACAGCCAAAAGGAAAAGAAGAAGATTTCGCCTGCATGCTGTCCATTTTGTGTTTGTGTTAAAGAACACCACACAGTTACACCCAGTGCTGGCTCTGTAGATAGGAAACAAACAGAGTGGCTTGGACTGAGCCACACAACACTATCCCAACCAATCAGCAAAAAAGAGCATTTGTGTTCATGCATCGCAAAACAAAAACATCCTTTTGTTTTTTAACTGGAGGAAAGCTGGAGTTATAGTTATGCAGTTACTATATATATATATATATATATATATATATATATATATATATATATATATATATATATATATATATATATATATATATATATATATATAATAGCGTATATTATTATAGTATAGCTATAGTTGTTTACGTGGTGCCTTGGCTCAGTGTGTCCGTAAATCTGGAAGATACAGCTAGTATTGTGGGCAGGTATGCAGTTTTTGACTGTAAGGTTGCCCTACTAAACAAAAAACAAGGCCGTCTGAAATATGCTGAAGACCATCTGGACGATCCAGAGGAGGATTGGGAGAATGTGATGTGGTCAAATGAGACCAAAATTTAACTTTTTGGTTTAAACAGCACTCGCCGTGTTTGGAGGAAGAAGAATGCTGAGTTGCATCCCAAGAACACCATACCTACTGTGAAGCATGGGGGTGGACACATCATGCTTTGGGGATGCTTTTCTGCAAAAGGGACATTAAGACTGCTCCGTATCAATGGCAACATGAATGGGGCCATGTATTGTGACATTTTGGGTAAAAACCTCCTTCCCTCGGTCAGAGCATTAAAGATGAAACATGGCTGGGTCTTCCAGCATGATAACGATCCAAAGCACACAGCCAAGAAAACCAAGGAGTGGCTCCGTAAAAAGCATATCAAGGTTCTGGAGTGGCCTCGCCAGTCTCCAGACCTCAACCCAATCGAAAACCTGTGAGTTAAAACTTCGAGTTGCCAAGCGACAGCCCTCAAACATCACAGCTCTAGAGAAGATCTGTGCAGAGGAGTGGGACAAAATACCAACTAAAGTGTGTGTAGACCTGGTCAAGAACTACAGGAACCGCTTGACCTCTGTCATTGCCAACCAAGGCCACATTACAAAGTATCAAAAGTAACTTTTCCTGGCTGCCCAATACTTATTGGCCTCCCATTTTCACTAATAAATTATTTAAAAATCATACAATGTGATTTCCTGTATTTTTTTACATTCTGTCTCTCAAGCTTGATGTGTACCTCTGATGAAAATTACAAACCTCTCTTATCTTTTTAAATGGGTGAACTTGCACATTTTTACGTTGCCCAACACTTATTGGCCCCACTGTAGTATTGGTGCTGAAATGTGTCTGAAGTTGGTTAAAAATTTTGATTTTAAGTTAGGATTATATGATAGTATTTTTCAAAATACTCCATTTCTGCAGCCTCATGAATAATGCAACGCAGCTTTCAAACTTAAACTGTAGAGAATCATACAGTATTATTGAGATGAAGAGAAACACAATTTAACTTTTGCCGTTTCAAATATTTCAGGATTCTTAAGTGTCATACAAATGAAACTTGCTTATTGAAATAACACATAATACAGAAAAACTCAACTCTTCTGAAATGCATCATTTTAATATACTGCAACCTGAATTTGGCATGGCTACACTACAGTATTTTAACAGAAACACTGCCATTAATAATGTTTGGGATAAAATCCATAATTTTATATTTGAATCCATAATTGAAATGTTCTCAAAGAACATTTATTGCAGGTTATGAGTCTCTCTAATATTACATCAGTTTCAGCAGCAACACTGTTGATTAAATATGAATAAATTGCATTTAAAATGATTATTTTTTCCAAATGAGATAACATAACATAACACTGAAAACTGCCATTTTAATGAAACATATAAAACCATATCTACAAAAACGACTGATGTTAGAAAGCAAGAGTGTCAATCTACAAATCGGAAAAACTTCAGAATTTATTTTTATGGGAAACAAATTCTCTCGAGCATAAAAAGACAAAAATGTAATCTGTACAAATACTGGGTTTTACCCCTGATGTTATAATATACATTTTTCACTCATGTAAGGATTAACGTATAGCTGGTGTACAATATTAACACACTTGTTTTAAAGGGAATTTGCAATAGTTCGGGCTACACAAAAGACTCCCGAGATAAGCGCTTCATTCAGGACGCAATCTAAATTTAGCACCTGGAAATACAGTCTCCGCTGACGAACGCTTAAGCTCACGAACTTTTCGCCTCAAGAACATTAAATTTGCGAGCATATAGTCTCTGCTGACGAACTAGTTTTCGGCGGACGAACCAAACCACGCGGTCGAACAGCGCCACGGTGGCGGCCACGAGAAGCTGACGCACGCTCACGGCGTCACAGTTCGTCACCCCCTTTCTTTGAGTGCGGAAGTGGTTTGTGTTTGATAGACATTTTGGACCATATTGAATGTACTTTTGCTATTATGGGACCGAAAAAGACCCCACCACAGGCGGAGATCATTGAAAAACACGAACGAGGTGTGCGTTTGTGTGACTCAGCGTCCCAGTACCAGTACGCTAAGTCTACCATTGCTCCCATCCTTAAGAACAAGGAAGCTATTAAGGGTGCGTGTGTGGCTAAGGGTGTTTCCAAACAGTAGGCGTTTCCAAACACGCCTTCCAAACAGTAAGTCCCTCCCTCCCTCCTCCTCCCACTCCATTCCATCAAGCCATCAACTACCATCACAAAGGTAAATAAAACGACTTTATTATACAGTACAGTTTATTTCTTTAATTACAATACAATAGCACATTTATTATACATAAAATAAGGTATATTTTTGTGTAGTTTTAAGGCTTATTTAGTAGAAAATTATGTTTTATGGGGACCTGGGAACGGATTATTCTCATTTTAATGGTTTCTTATGGGAAATAAATGTTCGGAAGACGAACTTTTCGCCTTACACACACTTTCTGGGAACCAATTATGTTCGTGAGCTGAGGTATCACTGTATTTAATATTTTTCTATAGGTCGTGACCCCCTGGAGCTCACATGGCACATGCTTGTACACTGAGCAGGGATGGTACATTTAGACTGGAGTGATATTAATAGCATCGGTACAGCTGCTACTCCACACACACACACACACACACACACACACAAATGTAGCTGTGTCAGGGGATGCTCTGCCCTTGGTAGGGGACTTTGGAAAAGCAGAGTTGTCCTTTTGTCCTTGATTGGGAAGCTGTTAGAGGCACAGCATCAAGGCTCCTGTTTCTACCAGGACCCTCTTCCTAATTAGTCAGATTACTTGCTTTAAAAAAAAAAAGTTAGCCTTCCTGTTGAGATGATTATCATTAGTATACATAGATACACAAAAACACATTCACTGCTGGGTGTTTATGAAGTGACAGACTGCAGGAGGTTTAAACACTGATTTTTTTTTTTTTTTCTTCAGGAAATTAGACAAGCCAAGTCTAGCCTGGTGTCAACATCACTGAAAATGTATGCTGACAATTATCTGGGATTTGATTTACACAACTCCATGGGTACCCCGCCTTCTGGGTTTATGACATCTGTGTCTTCTTTCTCTTTAATGATCACAATTAGATTTCATTGTAGATTTATATAACTTAATGAGCATAATCAATATTAATTCTGCCTGAAGTATAAAAATAAAAGGCTGAACTGCAGACTCCTTAAACTACAGTACATCTGGTTTATCAATCTGGACTAATATAAGGGAATAACCAGCATATTTTATTTCTTGTTATATAACCAGTCCTACACGCACCTGGAACACCAGCCAGGTTTGAGTTTTTATTAAAGTATGAAAGTGCACTGAAATACATTCCATTGGATGAGTTAAGCAATGTCAAGCAGTTGGAGTCCGTGTATAATATTTCAGTGAACTGGTGACATGCTTTTTTTTTTTTTTAAATAATTTGCGTCTTTAAATTTAAGAAGTTAGTAAGCAGTAGAATCGGGTGAAAAATACTCGTCATCACTTTCTGATTGGTCCATATCTGGCTCATCGCTCCATTCATTCAGAGTATCCGATAGTGCTGCTGTAGGACTTTCTAATGGTTCGTCGGTTGTTGGACATGTACCAAGAGAACACAGCAAAATAGTTTCCTGTTTTTTTAAAGCACGGCGGATCAATCAAATCTGTTGTTACTGATGAACATTATAGACATTACCCAGTGGCAGGGGGTCTTGAAATACCGCGTAAACTCACTTTTACAGGCAGTGAACGCCTCATTTTAGGGTTACAGAGACTGATCGAATAAAATTGGCAAGTTTGATCTATGATTTTGCTCCCAGTACACATGGGTGGTTATTAGACGTGAGATCAAAAACACGGGGGGGGGGGGCACTTATTGGAGTAGGGCGCTTATTATGTCAAATACAGTATAGCATATCAATTGTAATCAATCATATGAGTACATCAGAGGGACAGTACATGTAAGAGGTTTTGGAGACAAAGTCAGAGAGGCTAGATTGAGATGGTTTGGACATGTACAGAGGAGGGATAGTGAATATATTGGTAGTAGGATGCTGAGGTTGGAACTACCAGGCAGAAGGCCAAGAGGAAGACCAAAGAGGAGATTTATGGATGTGGTGAAGGAGGACATGAAGGTAGTTGGCATAAGAGAAGAAGCTACAGAGGATCGGGTGAGATTGAGGCGGATGGTTTGCTGTGGCGACCCCTGTAGGGAAAAGCCGAAAGGAAAAGAAGAAGTTGATTGGAGAGGGGAAACAAAGAAGTGCAGAAAATGAGTCTGCTCAGCTGAAATGATCCTGTCTGTCTTCCTTTCGGCTTTTTCCCTTTTACTCGGGAGTCGCCACAGCGAATCATCTGCTTTGCACGTTTGATTTTGGCAGAGGTTTTTACGTCGGATGCCCTTCCTGTCACAACCCTTTTTAGCAAGGGACAGAAACACGCTGACGACTTTGCAGCTACTCTTTACGAAAGTCAGCAATGGTTCTTTTACATGAACCTCTCACCATAGACAGTGAGAGACATGGCCTGCCTTTGATAACCCAGTTAGCCGCACTGGGGGGGACAGTGACAACCTTGTGGAGAGTGGGACTCGAACCCCCAACCTTTGGATCAGCGATCCGGCGCCTTATACCACTAGACCACCACTGCCCCTATGATCCTAAATGTGATCCTAAATGTGTTAAAATGGTAAACAAAAAAAAACTAAAAGATATGGAAGAAAGTGAAAAACTACCATTCAGATGGATGTAAGAAGAGCCAAAATGGCAGGGACTCGTGCAACAATCAGCTCCAGTAAGATCAAAGAAGGTCTAAAGTTACCTGTGAGTCCTGTTGTTACAATTAAAAAAACTTCTATTTGAAGCCGAGCTATCGGCAAGAAGCCCTTGCAATGCCCCAGTGTTGAAAAAAGACGTGCTGAAGAGGTTACAATTTTCCAATGATCACATAGACTGGCCTGAAGAGAATCGGGGCGGTCGAGTGACCAGAGACAGTTTGAGCCTCAAACACTGAATTCAAGCCACAGTCCACTGTGAAGACACTGAAGCATCATGGCACAAGCAGTTCTCAGAAACAGTGTTCATACAACTAAATATTAGTTCAGTGATGCAAAGGAAAACAAAATATTACAACATTTTTTCAGTTGACGGGGCAGTGGTGGTCTAGTGGTATAAGGCGCCGGATCGCTGATCCAAAGGTTGGGGGTTCGAGCCCCCCCCCCCCAGTGCAGCTAACTGGGTTATCAAAGGCCGGCCATGTCTCTCACTGTCTATGGTGTGAGGTTCATGTAAAAGAACCATTGCTGACTTTCGACAAGAGTAGCTGCAAAGCCGTCGGCGTGTTTCCGCCCTGCGATGGCCTGGCGAGCTGTCCAGGGTGTACTCTGCCCTCGCCCTGAGTTGGCTGGGATGGGCACCAGCCTCCCCGCCACCCTAATTAGGATGAAGCGGTTACAGAAAATGATGATGATTTTTTCAGTTGATACAGTGAATGTTTGAGTTTGGAAAGAAGGCAACAGACACTGCTATTTTTTTAACAGTCTAATATTCACTTTTCTTCACTTTTTTTTAAAGGAATAACACAAATTTGAGATATTTTTCTTCATACTTGGATTTGGAATAGAATATGTAAGTTTTCCCAATGCATTTGTGTGGATGGAAATAAAAGTTATTATGAGGAGTTTGAGCTTTATTCACTTTTTTTAAACACACTGTAATTATTTTTGAACGTGTGTACACGTGTACGTACGTACACACACACACATTATATATATATATATATATATATATATATATATATATATATATATATATATATATATATATATATATATATATATATATAGTGTTTTAGTTTAAGATGCATAACATTTTAATGTATAAAAATAACAGCACTAATTTACAATGTGTGCTTAAATGATGTGCAACTTCAAAAATAAAAAAATAGAGAATTTGCTGCATAAACACTTCTCATGATATGAAAACCTTGACTTTACTGACTTCTCTTTTTAGATTAACACTATTAAATGCTTGTCACCACAAAATGTTTGTCACCCTCCTCCAGGTTCCTGCTTCGTACAACTTTCCAGAAGCTGTATCTAGGACATGGGGAAAACACGAGAGCACTGGGATTCAACCATGTGATCATGGCTCAGAAAAGGCCCATAGGCACACCAAGCCTGGGTCAAAACAGGCATCTACAAAGTCACAATATTTCAGCCGAAACACTGTGGTGTATCACACAGCCAAGATCTTTCAAAGTACTGCTCATTTCTGAGCAGTCAAAAGGTGTTGCGAGAAGAAGCGTGGGAGATTCATAGAAATAAAACTCATGAGCAATAAAGTCTTTCGGCTTATTAATACAGTTAGAAAGGAAAACAAGAGTCTCATCACATTTAGGCACATATACTAAAGTATTCAGAATTGGTCTGAGATTTCTAATCCAGCTACTGACAATTACTCGTTCACTGTGTGAATCCTTCTCACGTCTGAGTAAAACCTGACAGGGTAAAAGGGAAATAATGAAGATATCACACTGATTTCCTGTGCAGAGGGCTCTCAAGTAAGACTATTAGAGATGAGAATAAATTGTAAAATAGTTTCCTTTCTAATTTATCTCACTCTCACACTGCCACCTAGTGGAAGCCAGAGAGCTCATAGCTAATTTCACAACAATGGGTCCCCAAGTATTTCCTCACTTGGTGAACCACTTATACTATAGTCGCAGGGAGGCTGGAGCCCATCCCAATCAACACCGGATGAAAGCGGAGTACTCCTTGAACAGCGTGTCCATTGCAGGACCAACATACATAAACTACACACAGAAATGCCCGAGCCTAGAACTTGAACCTAGGACCTTCTTGCTGTGAAATAGCTGATTTGCTGATATGATGCCACCATGGACCTCATCAATAAAAATAGACCACAGGGGTCCAGACGCTCCCACCGAAAGGACCATTTCATGATATGTCAATATAGAACATGCATATTAAAGTTCAAAAATCCCCAGCTTCAGTGTGCGGCAAGTAAGTGTCCAGAAACCAAATATCCACTTTTGCCTCTGTGATCGTGAAATCTAGGTCAAGGTCACCGACACACAACCTCAACCAAGCACTCATACTAATAAGCCAGCACACCAAGTTTGAAGCCCCAGCTTCAGAGCATGGCAAGTAAATGTTGGAAAACTGAAGTGTGACAGGCGGACAGACTTTGTGGGTGGGAGCCAAATAACATCAATGTGAAATACAAAGAGAAATACATAATTGGTGTTTCTTCATTGCATCTGATCAATGGAATTCCAGAATATGAATAACTCAAAACTGTTCATAAATAATGGTAAACCACATGAAAACATACAGAAACTCTGGCTAATATAATAGATTAATTTTATTTACCATTGGTAAATAAATTACCAATAGTTCCATCCCATACTGTCAGATTGTTTTTTTTTCTCAAAACAATCTGACAGTATGGGATGGAACTATTCTATGTTCTTTACACAACTCATTCATTACATCAACTAAAAGGTAAAAGTCTGTCTGTTGGGCTTTTTACACCCGAGCCAAGCGGCTCATCAGGCCGGTGCTTATTTCCGGTTTCCGTAGCGTGAAGCGACCAGGAGTTCAACTCCTAAATGGGACGCTAGTCCATCACAGGTTACCTTCCCAGTATATTTTTACTGGTACCCATTTATACTGCTGGGTGAACAGAGGCACACTTGTGGTTCAGACCTTACCCAGGGGTCTTAACACAGTGGGGGTCTAACTGGGATTCGAACACACAACCTCCTGATCATGAGCCCAGCACCCTAACCACTACACCACCAGCCCCACAACAACAACAACAACATCAACTAAAGCCTGGTGATAAATAACTGATCAAAATGATACTTTTTTATTTTTAAATATTTGTCCTGGGGAATATTTAGCTAAAATTAAAGATGTTACATGATATGCACATGGTTTGGTCTATAAGTCTGACTCATTTCTATTCTCATGGGTTTCTGCACTCTGATTGGCTGCCTCACAAAAAAAAAGATATTGTTCTTGTGTTATTTTCAGGAAAGCTACACTGCTATTAGCAATGCTAACTTTTCTATAAATATCATCCTCTGTGGAAGGCTGAATGATCATCCTGCTCCATTTTGATTCCGTAGCAAAGCAAATAAAATAATTAATAATTAAGCACTGAAGGCAAGGTGGCTATCACTTTTTAATTCAGTGACCTTCACTAACCCTGAGCATGGCGGCTTTAGTATATACTACACAGAAACCCCAACACAAAAAGAGCAAACTACAACAATTTTTATATCGTTTATTTTCAATATTTTAACCATGTGAGAATTATTCAGGTGGGTTCTGTATGCTCAACTCTATGCTAAAGGCTAATCGTACGAAGTCGGCTCTTCCGATTATTGAACAATAATTTCAGAAAAAGCAACAAAATTTGAAATTAAACTCTTTAATGATGACGACCGTGCATTACTTTTACTTGACTGTTTTCTCGGCCTCAGCTTTGACTCATGTTGGCGAGTGAGGAAGAAGCCATTAAAAAAAAAAAAGGTATGAGGCATGCAGCTAGCGGGCAACATTCCCTTCTATTCTAATTGACTGCTATTCCTAGCTACACTTCTTTCTGCCTCACTCAGCTTTTAATGGCTTCTTTCCTGCTCATTGACTTGAGTCAGTGCTCAGTAAAAGCTAAAAACAAGATTTTGTGATTTATTTTTGTATTTTAAAGACGTACTGTGATGACTCCTGCTCCGACTATAAGGAAACTCATTCAGCTATTTTGATTCAGGAGAAATAAGGTTTTTATAAAACTAAAAAAATCCACCAATCAGATCGAGCTATTTCTGTGTCGTATATCCTAATAATGTATACACACATGGCACAACAGGAAACTCCAAAGAAACAGCAGATGCAAAAACAATAAATATAATACAGGGATCTCTCGCTACTCCATCGAATTAAAAAAATAAGGAAATTAAGGAAGAATAGGTGGAAAAGTTAAGGAAAATGAAGCAAAAACGAGGCCAATTATGCAAAAAAAAAAAAAAAAAAAAAAAAAAAAAAAAACCCTAAACAAAAACAAATAAACAACCCAAACCGCCCCATCAAACCTACTTACATTTTTATGTGAGGTGCGCATATGTGTGTGTGTGTGTGTGTGTGTGCGTGCGCACGTCTGCATGCGTGTGTATTTATATTTTATTTACATCTTATGCATCATTTTTGAATGTTTATTATAAGCATTTATAGCATTGAATATGTATTTATTGATATTATATACACATATATCACATGTACAGTGATACCTCAGCTCACAAACATAATTGGTTCCCTGAAAGTGTATGTGAGGCGAAAAGTTCGTCTTCCGAACATTTATTTCCCATAAGAAACCATTAAAATGAGAATAATCCATTCCCAGGTCCCCATAAAACATAATTTTCTACTAAATAAGCCTTAAAACTACACAAAAATATACCTTATTTTATGTATAATAAATGTGCTATTGTATTGTAATTAAAGAAATAAACTGTACTGTATAATAAAGTCGTTTTATTTACCTTTGTGATGGTAGTTGATGGCTTGATGGAATGGAGTGGGAGGAGGAGGGAGGGAGGGACTTACTGTTTGGAAGGAGAGTTTGGAAACGCCTACTGTTTGGAAACACCCTTAGCCACACACGCACCCTTAATAGCTTCCTTGTTCTTAAGGATGGTGGTAGACTTAGCGTACTGGTACTGGGACGCTGAGTCACACAAACGCACACCTCGCTCGTGTTTTTCAATGATCTCCGCCTGTGGTGGGGTCTTTTTCGGTCCCATAATAGCAAAAGTACACTCAATATGGTCCAAAATGTCTATCAAACACAAACCACTTCCGCACTCAACGAAAGGGGTGATTTAACTGGGACGCCGTGAGCGTGCGTCAGCTTCTCGTGGCCGCCACCGTGGCGTTGTTCGACCGCGTGGTTTGGTTCGTCCGCCGAAAACTAGTTCGTCAGCAGAGACTATATGCTCGCAAATTTAATGTTCTTGAGGCGAAAAGTTCGTGAGCTTAAGCGTTCGTCAGCGGAGGTTTTACTGTACGTATACATCAGTCGGGGGGAGGGAGGGGGGTTGATCCTACTTTGCGGAATTTGGCAATTGCAAAGGGATCTCGGTCCCAATTAACCGCGGAAAGTGAGGGATCCCTGTATATAATGTTTGTGTTTGAAGAACTCATGTTCTTCATTCTGAATATATCCTTCTTCCTTCCGGCCGCAGATATCAATTACCCAAACTTAAATCAAAGAGAGCCCGTACATCCTATATACCAACTAGCATTTTCCTTTTAAATAAGTAGCCTCCACCTTTAGTCTCTTGTATATTGTTACATTTTGTACCACTGTTTTTATCTGTTGCGTTATCTAATTTAAAAACTCAGTTTTATGTCTTAAGTCGTTACATGTCCGTTTAACATACAGTATTCTTTAAAGTATTTTTAAATTTTATTTTTGAAATTTTAGTGCTAGTTTCTTACATTGCACCTTAAGATATTTAATATTTAATATTTAATGTTATATATGTATTATGTCTTCATGTTGTAATATGTTATGTATGTATGTTTATGGAGCCTGTGTACGTGCAAGACAAATTCCCTCCTCGGGCAATAAAGTATTGTCATTGTCATCATTGTCATTGTCATTTGCTGAAATGAATGTCGAGTAAGAGGGCGGTCAGAGCGGGAAATAAGAAATAGAACTCGTTACATTTACCTCAAATTTTTTTCTTTAATTAACAAAGTGAAATGATTACAGTGCGCCATTGTCACCACATGAATCTCTGCACTGCAGTGCTGTCTGGCCAGCGGAACGTTTTCTGGATGAAGATGTAGATTGTCGCTGCATTGACTGCAGTATACAGAGCGAATTCAAGCAGCAGTCTAGGGAGGGATGGAAGTGGGACATGGAGCCGGTACAGCAAATACGGCAAAATAAAATACCGGAACTCAAGAAGTTTCTGAGGAATCGTCGCCGCCACCAGACATAAGCAAAACGCCAGAATCCAAAACAGTGACTTGGAATTTAGAGTGTCAACAAAGCTCCACGCCGCAAACAAATACGCAGGGACGAGGAGAAAGCGAACCAGTTCGTGCTTCTGGAAAATTCTTTTCCACACATAGAAGGGAAAATGCCTGTTATCTGCTAATAGGTACTTGTGCACAAAAGTGAACTTCCACACCAGGAGAAGAGACAGAGCTGTGATCAAGAGAAAGAGGAAAGGACGCTTCTGAAGAGACTGCCCAAACCTGACAAGTCTGTGGTAGCAAAGAGTTAGAGGGAGGGAGAAGATCAATGTGAAGGAGAAGAAATAAAACAGCTGAGGGATGTTCAGGCAGGCTTCATGGCTGGTTCTGTCTCCAACCACAATCCCATTATTTAACACCACAAAAACAACAAATCCCAACGCAACTACCCCATAAGGCCAGGCTGATAAAGTCACACTCTTTATGTTGACTGGCGATGTGAGATATTTCAGTACAAAGTGCACTAGTTTCATCACACCACTGAACTGCAACGAGATCTGTGAGGTCGATTTCTCATCCCTCTTTTTTGACTGTTCCACCCTCCAGGTCTCGTCCATTTTCTGAGCCACAACCGTACCAGCACAGAAAGCCACCCAGATGATATTAGTCTGGCGGAACAGGATGGCGCAGATGCCCAGGAGAGCTGATGCTTTGTGACACCTGTACAGACACATGAGGTAGGCGAAGAGAGTGAAGAAAGTGGAGCCGGCATCTGTGTAGTAGAGGAATGTGAAGAAGTAGAGCACTGGGAAAGAGGACAGCGTCAGGGCAGAGAGCACACGCCGTCCAGTTGCACAGGACTATAACAAAACAAGAGACAGAGACAGTGTGGTGAGAAAAGGGTTGGGAAAAGGGAAATTCAGTTGATTGCAATCTGTAACCTCACCACTAGATGCCACTAAATCCTACATCCTGTGCACTTTGTACATAGTAACTTTGTTTTAGTAACTACCTATTCAGATGGAATTTATGACTTCTTCATAAGAATTTGTGGTTTAAATACCTTGTCCTTTGGGTGTATTTTGCAGATTAAGATATAGAGGATGTAGAGGTTGCCACAGTTGAAAAGCACATTGATGAAACGTAGCATAGAAGTGGAGCATACAGCTCTTCCTGTCAAACCCACCAACCACATCACGGGTTTAATCACTCCAACTGACAGCAGGTACAGACCAGGCAGTGTTGTAATCATAGGATCCCACTGAGGAAAACATCCAGGTCACTATTTACCGACACAGCCTGTACACATGCTCAGAAAATACAAATAAAGACCCTTGAAATAGCAATTACATTTTTATTATTTTTAGTACTATATTAATCCAAACAATACTTCATCAAATCACAAATTCACAAATCTTCATTTCACCCATCCAAAGTAAACACACACACACACACACACACACACACACACACACACACACACACACACACACACACACACAGTGGGCTGCAACACTACACTACAGTGCCTGGAGAGCAGTTGGGAGTTAGGCATCTTGCTAGAGGGCACTTTAGCCCATGAATGTGGAGGAAGAGAAAGTGCTGCTCCGACACACACGTGAAACTGGCCTGGTGCACTGCAGGATGCAAAATGTGAACATCGATAGATATGTACTATGTAATACCCAGCAAAAAATTGGACACTATAATATTTGTGTTGTATTGCCATTAGCCTTGATGAGAGTCTAATCACCTTCGCATTATTTCCACAAACTTTAGCAACTTTTAAAACATTTATTTCGATCCAGATTTGTGTTCTTTTTCCATTTCATTTTTCTTCTTGAATTGATGATTGGAAAATCAAACCGCTCCATAGAATATTCTCAAGCACATCCCAAAGACTTTCAGTAGAGACAAGGGGGGTGTCTTTGGTGCAAGTTCCTGCTTGGAAAGGATTCCTCATTCTCCTTGAAACACTCATTATTTGAGCTCTGATTTACTATCTGTACCATCAGAGAAAAACACGCATTGATTGGATAACCTGACCATTCTGCACATTCAAATCGTCAGCTAACTTCATTATACAGTGGAGCCTCGGTATTCGAACACTTTAGAGTTCGAGCAAATCGGAATTCCAATAAAAAAATAGGGGATTTTTTTGTCCCAGAAATCGAACAAAATCCAGAAGTCGAACTCGAAAAACGCACAAGAAAAACCGAGACCGAGAAGGAGGAAAAGTGTGTGACTTCCGGAAGTTGTTGATACTATGTATCATCCTGATAAAGCTCGCGCTGTTCTGGGGAAGTCTGGAAGTTGTTGATACTATGTATCACCCTGATAAAGCTAAAGCACTAAAGCTAAGATAAAGCACTAGCAGCACTGTAAACACCTTTAACGACGAGGTCATGAGCCACTTCCGAAAGATTATGAAAAGAAGGCTGAAACAAGCCACGTTAGAAATGTTCTTCAAGAAAAGAAAGGAACATCTTGAAGATGAGTCATCCATGCAAAGTGGTAGCAAGAGGAAAAAACACCTTTGGCTGATTTACCTGAAGCTGTTATGGAAGGGAATCCTCCTCTTCTCTCCCTCTCCAACATTTACGTATGCCAACTGATCACCACCACAAAGGTAAAAATTCTTATCTTTATTGTTTTTATTTTAGTGTTATGGTCTCTTTTGTGAGCTCTGGTTTTGGTGGCTCTCACTCTCTTTTTCTCTCTGCGCGTTGGAGAGAGTGTGGCTGCCACACGCGGGTGGAGTGCTAAACACACACACCTGATGCCACTTAGCAATCACAGGGCTTCTCTAACAGTGACTACAATGTTCCTGTGCTCTAGTGCCTTCCCTGTCGGCTGAATTTTCCTGGCATCATAGAAGGGCTGATTCTGTGACACCAGGAACATTCAGCCAAATCCAAAATGCAGGAGACAGTGTTATGAAAACAGATGAGCTTTATTGTTCACAGGGAAGGCACTAGAGCATGGGGAAATTGTAGTCACTGGTAGAGAAGCCCAGTGATTGCTAAGTGGAATCAGGTGTGTGTTTCGCACTCCACCCGCATGTGACAGCCACGCCCCCTCCAACGCGCAGAGAGAGAGAGCCACCAAAACCAGAGTGTCTCACAACACAGACCATAACACACTAAAATAAAAACCACAGAAAACTTAGAGCCTCTCACGATACAGACTATAAAATAGTTTATTGAATTCACTTAATTTGCGGACCTATAGTATGAGTTACGGTACCATTAACTTTTGTTCAAAAGACGACGGAACGGATTAAGACCATTTACATTATTTGTAATGGGAAAAGCAGATTTGGAATTCGAACAAATCGGAGTTCGAACAGCCTTCTGGAACGGATTAAGTTGGAGAACCGTGGTTCCACTGTATTACCTCATACTGTTGCTGAGCCTCGATGTGACAAACTGAAGTTAGATGCCATGGGGGTTACTTTCTGTAATCAAGGATGAAGGCGGTCCCCAAAAACCCCCTAAAATTATATATAATTTATATAACTACACAGACTTCTTTTTCTTTCGACTTTTTCATTCGTGATTTAATCAGAATCATCTGATTAGCATGTCTGGTTTCAAATAAGTTTCTACATCGGATGCCCTTCCTGACACAACCCTTTGGCAAGGGGCAGAAACACGCTGATGGCTTTGCAGCTAATCTTTACGAAAGTCAGCAATGGTTCTTTTTCATGAACCTCTCACCATAGACAGTGAGAGACATGGCCGGCCTTTGATAACCCAGTTAGCTGCACTGGGGGGGCAGTGACAACCTTGTGGAGAGTGGGACTCGAACCCCCAACCTTAGGATCAGCAATCCAGCACCTTTTACCACCTGGCCACCAATGCCACTACACTACACTACACTACACTACACAGACTAACTAACAATATAATATATATGTTCTTCTTCTTCTGGCTGTTCCCTTGAGGGTTCACCACAGCAAATGATCTGTCTCTATCTCTCCCAATCCTCTGCATCTTCTACTCTTACTCCAACGATCTTCATGTCCGCCTTCACCACATCCATAAATCTTCTCTTTGGTCTTCCTCTGGGCCTTCTGCTTGGTAGTTCCAACCTCAGCATCCTACTACCAATATACTCACTTGAATTTATATTATATATATTTGCTCTACCAAAAAGTATTGAGCACTCTCCTACAGAAGGATCTACTCAGAAAAATCCTCTCTCTCTCTCTCTATATATATATATATATATATATATATATATATATATATATATACACATATACAGTATATATATATACTGTATATATATATATACTGTATATATATATATATATATATATATATATATATATATATATATACATACATACAGTTTATATATATATATATATATATAAAATATATAGTTTGAGTAGTGTATATAAAAAGCACTTCTAAGTTTTCCAAGCAAAACATACAAATGAACAAAAAATGTAAGTGCTGCAAATTGCATAACATTCTTAATCTAAATTATACAATTGCAAAAACTTGACCTGAAGTTACTGATACATTTTATAAAAAGCAAAAGCTGGTATTTTCTTATGTAGACGCATACGACCACACAGTTTCATAGTAGTGAGCACATCCACCTCACAGCAAGAAAAGCCTGGGTTTGAGTCTCAAACTCAGCTTTTCTGTGTTGAATTGTACATATTATTTCTGTGCTCTTGTGGTTTTCATCCAGGTATGCACAGTAACCTGATTGACTATTCCAAATTGCCCCTAGATGTGTATGTTTGTTTGAATGGTTGTGCGAGTTGCCCTGAGATTGTCTGTGGTGAGATGTTCAGGGTGTACCCCGCCTTCACCTAGCCTAGCCTCAGCTGAGATAAGGATCCAGGATCCCTGAAACCCAATAACAGGATTAAGTGCTTTGGAAAATGAATGAGTGACTGTAGAAACATCCAATGCATCTTTGCACCACAACACTCGTGCCGACATGTGTGATAATGCACACGTTCCAATATAAAGGAGGAAATGACGTCTATATCAACTTAAACATGACTTAAAAGTCCCATTCGTTGGTGGCATCTTGTCTTAACCAGTGATATGAATGCTGTGTTGAATATTACATGATTTTACAATGAAATAACAATAAATATCTCTGGCAATAGGAAATTAAAACAAACAGTAGATACATAATAAAACAGTGATGAGTCAGATAACAGGAGTGTAACACATGATGTTTTAGGGAGGAGGGTGGTGTGTGTAGATGTTTTACCTGGTTAAATTTCCCTTCACAGTATTTCTGTGCTTGTGGAACATGAAAGATTTCGTCCATGTACGACTCTCTCTGCTCTCGGGTGATTGTCGAAAAAAGAAGGCATGATATTAAAAAATTGATGCTGCAAACAACGGGGAACATGTAGCCTTCAAGCCTCTCCATCATCACTTGTTTATGAATAATTTTATGTCAAAAAATGAACGGTTTAACAACATAAACACTTTCACTACACCGTCCCTGCATCCATTGCTGTTAATCTTGCCTGCTACTTGCCTAAGGTGTAAGATTTCGTCCTAAATGAGTACATTTTTTAAAAAGAGTGCGCTGTGTAGGTCGTGTCGTCGTTTACTTTATACCCTACATAGGGAGGAGGACACCATTTGGAACGTAAAACTTAGCGTATTTGACAATTTCACTGGTCCAGCCATTATTACTTTTCCGGGTGGCCGTTGCAGCTTTCACTAAGGTGTTCCGCCTCAAGTGTGTGTGTGTTGAGTTATTTCCAGTTAAATTAATTTAATATCGTAGCAGATAACCTAATCATGGGTCTACTTTTTTTTGTTTAAATGTATTTTATAACGGACTAGTGTTTAAACTTTGGAGAAACCTTTTACGCGCTCGGAACGTTATTACCGTTCACAGTGTCACATTATTATTATTCCGCCGTGCTATACATGCTGTGTTTGTAGTCTAATCAGGTTGAGACAGTTTGGAGAGCTCATGGTTCTTCACGATGCATCTAACTATTGATTTAGAGCTGTTTCCGGAGTTCGCCGTGACTCAGTTGCTTTTCAGAGATGTTAAAAACTGTGCAGAGTTGAGAAAGATGGCAGTGGAGGGGAAAATACCCGGCGCGTTGATAAACCCATGTATGGTGAGTGTTTCAAATTGAGGTTATTTCATTCTCTTGATAGTTCTGAGTGTATTCATAAATATTCACTTGTAAATATATAGGAATGTATACGGGTTATTCCATAGGAAATCAACAGATTTTAATAAAATATCCCAGATTTTTCTCAAATTTTTACACACTCATAGAACATTTATATATTAGTAGTTTGGGAAAAGTGAAAATATCACGGTTTAATTGTAAATAGTTCCAAAGTTATAACCATTTGAATTAGGCAAGGATACTCAACAATTGTGACCAAAATTAAGACTTGAAATTTTCAGCTAGTTTCAGGCTTCTATAACTTCAGAACAAGTGCTAGAGGTCGAGCATTTTCAGAATAATTTCACAGGAATATATACAGTCCTCAGAAATGTGAAAATATTTACTTAAAATTTGAAACTGTGTGTTACAGAGATTGAGAAATTTGAGAATTTATCCACCACAAACTTCTAAAATGCTACTTTTGGCCACCTATTACAGAAAACCTCATCATTATATTCATTAGAAATTTTATGTACAATATCTTGGCTACCGAGAGAACAGATTTGTGTAAAATGAAGGTGTTATGTTATGTTATGCATGATAAGTATATGAGCATCTGAACATCAAACATATCTGTCCCCTTCAGATTGAAAGGTCAATATCAACATGTAGGATTGGTAGTGTCACAAAATAATGGACTCCATGTGAAAGGACAGGGATTGCCCTAAATTTTGACACCAAGCCCAACTTGCTTCTATAAATCCTTCTGTGTTAAATATTCAAATTTAAATATGCACATTTTTGCCCCAATATCTGAGCCAAATCACAAGCCAAATTTGGGCACTGGATCGCTGATCCTAAGGTTGGGGGTTCGAGTCCCACTCTCCACAAGGTTGTGACTGTCCCCCCTGGTGCAGCTAACTGGGTTATCAAAGGCGGGCCATGTCTCTCACTGTCTCTGGTGTGAGGTTCATGTAAAAGAACCATCGCGGACTTTTGACAAGAATAGCTGCAAAGTCGTTAGTGTGTTTCTGCCCTGCGATGGCCTGGCGAGCTATCCAGGGTGTACTCTGCCCTCGCCTGGAGTCGGCTGGGATGGGCGCCAGACACCCTGCAACCCTATTTAGGATTAAGCGGTTACAGAAAATTAACTGAACTACTGGTGTTATAGAATGGGGCAGTGGTGGTCTAGTGGTATAGGGCACTGGATCACTGATCCAAAGGTTGGGGGGTTCGAGTCCCACTCTCCACAAGGTTGTCACTGTCGTCCCCCCGTCCCCCCCCCCCCCCGCAGCTAACTGGGTTATCAAAGGCGGGCCATGTCTCTCACTGTCTATGGTGTGAGGTTCATGTAAAAGAACCATTGCTGACTTTCGTAAAGAGTAGCTGCAAAGTCGTCAGCGTGTTTCTGTCCCTTGCTAAAAGGGTCGTGACAGGAAGGGCATCCGACGTAAAAACCTCTGCCAAATCAAGTGTGCGAATCAGATGATTCGCTGTGGCGACTCCCGAGTAAAAGGGGAAAAAGCCAAAAGGAAGACAGACAGACTAATTTCAGCTGAGCAGACTCATTTTCTGCACTTCTTTATGTTTCCCCTCTCCAATCAACTTCTTCTTCTTCTTTTCCTTTCAGCTTTTCCCTCCAGGGGTCGCCACAGCAAACCATCTGACAGACAGACTGGTGTTATAGAATATGTCAATTATTATATATTTCATGTTTATTATTATATTATGCATGACTCTGAATGATATTTGATTTCAGCATTTACAAATAACAAGTAAGAGAGTTCAGGACAAGAAAAAAGTTATAAAGTAAACAAACCGGTTGCTAGCTGGCGAGGTCTGCCTCCCTTTATATGCGTTTTAATGTGAAAAACGCCCGACTGCGCACTGCTAAATTTTGCATTGCATATTGTGCAAAGGGTCGTGTCATGCTTCTTAATAAATGGATAAGTTGTTGAATATTCCGATAAAATTTCTTGCCTTCTTTTTACATTTTGGGTTTCCTGCAACTGTTAAATGATTGGCTCTGGTTCTCACGGAGTATATGTAAGCGAGCCGCTGGTTTGTGGAAATTGACCTACGTTGCTGCCGGTTAACGAATCACGTGGTAACATACAACAAATATTCTGTGAATATTCTCAAATATTCTGACATCCTGTGAGATTATTTTGTGAGATTATGCAGAGACTTGGCTTTGCCAGGAAGGTAAACATGTAAACACGGATCAAATTTGATGAAATTGATCAGAATTATTGATCAAATATTGTCAAATAAAATTGAAAGTTGCATATTTTCCTGAAAGTTTTAAATTCTTATTAATGTCTGAATGAATCGTATTGCCGTATTTTGTTATTTTTCGTATGAATACGGATAAATTCGTACCAGTTGGCAGCCCTGCATTCAATAATCATTACCTGTTGATAACAGTGTGGGGCAGTGGTGGTCTAGTGGATAGGGCGCATAGGATCGCAGGATGAGTCCCCACAGGGTTGTCTACCCCCCCACCCCCACCCTCCACCCCCCCCACCCCACCCCCGGTGCAGCTAAGTGGGTTATCAAAGGCGGGCCATGTCTCTCACTGTTATATGGTGAGAGGCATGTAAAAGAACCATTGCTGACTTTCGTAAAGAGTAACTGCAAAACCGTCAGCTCAGCATGTTTCTGTCCCTTGCTAAAGGGTTGTGACAGGAAGGGCATCTGACGTAAAAACCTCTGCCAAATCAAACATGCGAATCAAGATGATTCGCTGTGGCGACTCCCGAGTAAAAGAGAAAGAGCCGAAAGGAAGAAAGAAAGAAACATATTGATAACAGTGAAAAATTTCTCTCGTGTTCCAGTATGTTTTGGTAGTGTTGGTTAACCATGATGCAGCAGTAGCTTCGTGGAGATGCTGGGATCTGTCTATCTGAGCTTAAGTCACTTGGTGACACCAACCCTACTGCAATAACAATTCTGTTTTGATTTATGTATAAATCTAATAAAGCTTACATTTAAATGCAGTGTGTGTGTGTGATTTGATTTGCCCTGTCTGTCTGAAGGTGTTAGATCCGTTCCAAACTTTACTAGCAGCAAATAAAGCTGTTCATGTGCAGAAGATTGGAAAAATGAAGACACGGAGCCTGTACTCTGAAATCATCTTCAACCTTTCACCGACAAACAATGTAAGTGTTGCTTCCCTATTACATGGTTAGAATTCTCAAGAATAGGTTTGGATTTTATGAATGATGTTTGACCAACAATCATGCAAATGGCACAGAGCCATAAACACCAAATTACTATTGGGTTGAAATGATTTTTCTTCCAACCCCTGTACAGATCTCTGAGGCTTTTAAAAGGTTTGGGATTTCAGAAAGTGACAATGCAGTTCTCATTGTCTTGGTTCATAACAAAGAGGACGCGTGCAATAAGGATGATGTTGTGTCTAAGGTGGATGGCCAACAGATCCCAGCTGATCAAATATCAACCCTCAGTGACATTGCCAAGATCAAAAAGGTTTGATTTTCTTTACTTTGTTTTCTTTCATCTCAGTTCTGTTCTATAATTTAATCCAGGGGTGTCAAATCCATTATCACCGAGGCCTACGTTCCTAAATTTACACGTGATCGAGGGTCAAATAATCACTGAACACCTATTCTAAAAGAGCGACCAAGAAATCCGCATGATAAAATGGTTTGGTGAGGCCTTTTCTCCTCTTTTCCTTTATTCATTTGCATTGTATGACGAGGCTTAACAATGACAAGCTAGCGTACAATCCTTCTTGAAAAAACCTGCCACCAGCAAGGGGATGAATGAGGTTTCATTGTAATGGTCAATAGAAGGAATGTACGATAATCATATTCTTCGAAAGCTCTTGCAGGCCACATAAAATAAGGTGTTGGTGACTGGGGGTCCTGCTTTGGCCCGCAGCCCTTGAGTTTCAGTCCTAATTGGATGTTTTCTTTTGTCATTTCAGCTGTACAAAATTGCACCCCAAGAGGCAAAGTGTGGAAGTGATCTGGATGCTGTTATCTGCAGAATGGCTGCTAAGGATGTTATCTAGCTTATTTCTTATTACTGTATTCGAAATGCACGTTTTTTTATTTATATATATATATATATATATATATATATATATATATCCGTTATTGTTTTATTGCGTTTATTTCTGTGAGCATTGTCTTAAAGGTGGAGAGTTCCTTAAGTTGGGGCAGTGGTGGTAGGTTGTTTGATTACTGAGCCCAAGGTCAGGGGTTCATTCTATCAATGAGTTGTCACTGACCCCCGCAGCTAACTGGGTTATCAAAATCCGGCAATGTCTCTCACTGTCTATGGTGAGAGGCATGTAAAAGAACCATTGCCGACTTTTGATAAAGAGTATGCTGCATAGCCATCAGCGTGTTTCTGCTCTGCGATGGCCTGGCGAGCTGTCCAGGTTGGGTGGTTCAGAAAATGAATGAGTTCCTTAAGTTCCCTGTATTTATATGATGTGAGGTTGGCGGGACCAAGTGCACAGGACATAGGTACCCATCTTTGTTCTGCACATTTTAGTGTTCCCCTGCTCTAGAACAATTTGGAAACCTATGCTGTAGGCCAAAGCTTTTACTAGAAGTTCTCTGCTTTCATGCCAGATGGGTAAAAAAAAAATTCCTACTTAAATGCAGAAGCTCGCTACAAGTGTAAAGATTTCACGACTAGCTTGTACAGCACCAGTTAAACACACTTTTCCCACAAAAGTTGATTGATTTTAATAAAAGCAGAAATTAAAATCCCTGGCTGTGTAATTGGTGATTGTGTCTTTTTATACCAATCAGCTCTGACAGCACATGTTTTTTTTTTTATAATCCGTTTTGATTATTCTGGGTTTGTCGGGTGAAAAATGTCTGTTTGTATATACTACACAGAAATGGCACAATCTGATTGGTCTACTCTCTGAAGATTAAAAATGTTCGGTGTAAATAATGATTGAACAATGCTGGTTATTATTGGCATTTTTTTTATATATAGTGTGAGAGTAGGATGGAAAGTTCATAGGTTGACATGATGTAAGTCTCTGCTGTGGCATTGAAGCGTTTCGATCCCCTTGGTAGAGAAGCTTTCAAGTTTCAGTGCTGTGGCATTAGAACATCTCAGATTATGAACTTTTCAGCCCACCCTCGTACTGACAAAAAGCTGTTGGCGATATATGGCGGCTATCTTGGCTTGAGGTATGCAGAACTCACCTGACCTTCCTCTGTCATGGGTAAAATATGTAATGTAATTAAAAATAGTTTGGTTATTTTTCCAATGTAGTATATTGTGGAGTTTGCATGTTCTCCCTGTGCTTGCGTGGGTTTCCTCCCACAATCCAAAGCCATGCACAGTAGGTTAATTGGTCGTTCTAAATTGCCCGTAGGTTCGCATCGTGCAGAAGGCAATGGTAAACCACTGCACTAATCCTGCCAAGAAAACCTCCATGAAGATGATAGCCAGGGCGTTATCCTTCATGGCAGGTCGCCAATGGTCGTCCTACGACTCAGGCACTAGATAGATAGATGGTATATTCTAAAACACTTATGTGCTTCAGGCTCAATGGATGTTTTGACAATCAGATTATGCTCTTCCCATTTAATATGTACTGACTGGTGGCAGATGTAGTCACAAAAAGGTTCTGCTGTGATGTAATCTTGTAAACAAACAAACAAACAACATTGAACAGCCCACATTTAAATAAGAATACCTGGATACAATTAAATATTTTTAGAATATATTATCATGAAGCTTTGTTTTTTTTTCCTACTTTTTCTATTAATCCCAACACTGAATTCAAATGAGAATTCACACCACAAGACTCGACACACACACACAGTTATTGATCTTTATTTGGGAAGGATTTACTTACATTCCTTAATGTTGACTTTTAGTTGACACTAGAAGTTAGAAGTGTGATTTAATTGGTTCTTGGGAAAGTTGAATGGTTACAGCAACAGTGAAATCTCTACCTGTTTTCTCTAAAATAGTCCAAGCAGAATGGGGTTCGGGGGCTGCAACTTAGAAATGTGGAATAACCAGATTGTTTATTATGATGCAGCCATTTTGTTTTTCCATTTATGAAAAATAATTGTGATTCCACTGTCAGGTAAGCAAAAATCTTTAAAACAACACACAGGTGATGCTGTAATGCAGTCTAGACATTACAGTTGCGCATGATGTCCATGATCTCTGCGATTTAAGATCACTCTTGGAGCACGATCGGCGAAAAAAAGGAGACCTCGCATCCAGGAAATAAAACCTGAAGAAGTCATATTATCAAGTTCAGCAAAATCCCCTACACTGACACATCAAGGTCTATTAAACTCTACTGCCCTCCTCTACAATTCCCATGTTCTATCACAAGTAGTGCTAAATCAGAATGCAAGGGGATAATCATGTCAAATTTTTTGATAGTCAAGGCTTTTGCCGTAATTGCCAGGATTTCTACAAGTTTTCTCAAGTCCATCGTGATTCCACAAAGTTCCCAAGATCATCACAATTACACCAAGCTCCTTCAAGATTGTCATGATGCAACCCCAAATCCAACAATGCTCATCACAATACACTCAAATCGTGGAGATTGTGGACATCATGCCCCAGTATAATAGTTTTGTGTAACTCAGTCTGGGAAACTGGAAAGCTCATCTTTGCCAATGTTCCCTCCACTCAGGATGACCACAACATTCTTACCAGTAATATCTGGTATCCTGTTATTAATCAAGGCGGCAAAGCCAGCGGATCCTGATGGTTCGACAACCAAACCGGCTTTATACAGAGCAGAAACTGCAGACTTGATTTCCTCATCAGTCACCAACACTATCTCCTCCACATACTTCTGAGAAATCACATATGGCAAATCACCTAAGACACAGAACAGAGAAAACTCATTATCTGAGAAGTACTAACGGACATAACGGTCTGTGCACTTAGCAGCCATTTTCTTCAAGCAATTTACAAAGTGTTTCTTTCATAAATTAAAAATATGTAGATACAACAATCAGCCATAACATTTACACCACCTCCTTGTCCTACTCGTGTTGCCAAAGCAGCTCTACCGCTTCAAGGCATGAACTCCACAAGAGCTCTGAGGGTGTGCTGTGTCCTTTAATTCCTATAGGAGTTACCAGATTATGAGGTCTCCATGGTTTGTGCAGCACATCAAACAAAAGAGGAATTGGAGTGAAAAGCTTGGCCTGCCGTGAGGAGCTTGGGGTAGAACCGCTGCTTCTCCTCATTGAGAGGAGCCAGTTAAGGTGGCTTAGGATGCCTCCTGAACGCATCCCTGGTGTGGTGTTTCAGTATGTCCAATGGGAAACAGGCCCAGTGGGCAACCAGAATACGCTGGGCTGGGAACACCTTGGTGGAGCTGGAGGAAGTGTTTGCGGAGGGGGATGTGTGGGTCTCACTGCTTAGGATGCCG
The DNA here is from genome assembly GCA_024760905.1 of Plotosus lineatus. NCBI lineage: Eukaryota > Metazoa > Chordata > Actinopteri > Siluriformes > Plotosidae > Plotosus > Plotosus lineatus. The sequence continues at coordinate 26,646,582 of CM045733.1, read as the reverse complement.
TCCCCTCAAAACGACCCCAGATAAAGCAGAAGATGAGGATGATGATTATGATCAAACGGATGGGGAATTTGGAGGTAGGTTTTTTCCACATGCCAGGGAGCATTATTCTGTTGAAATAGGCTGCAAGAATGTGTAGGTGGATAGGATGTGTCGGAATAACCCACATAATTATAGGACCCAACGTTTCCCAGCAGGAAATTGCCCAGATCATCATGTTGATTACTGTGGCTTGCCTTCTTCGCATAGTCCATCCTGACATCTCTTAACCACAATAGTGTCTCAGACATCAGACACACCGAGCTGTCTATTAAAGGGGGGGTGTGTGATTCATCAGACCAAGCCACCTTCCGTTTGTCCATGGTCCAGTTTTGATCCTCAGATGCCATTGTAAGTACTTTCAGTGATGGACAGGGGTTACACATGCGCACCCTGACTGTAGCTAGACAGTATCATATGAAGCAATCTACAATGCACTGTACATTCTAAAACATTTCTATTATCAGCAGCATTAACTTTTTTTGGTAGGTAGTGGTTGGCACATCCACCTCACAGCAAGGTCCGGGGTTCGATTCCCGTCTCGGTTGTTGTTGTGCTTGCGTGGGTTTCCTCTATGTACTCCGGTTTCCTCCCACCGTTCAAAAACATGCACAGTAGATTCATTGGCTGGTTCCAATTGCGTGTGAATATGAGTCTGAATGTTTGTTTGTGTGAGTGTCACCCCTGGCAAGCTGTCCAGGGTGTACCCTGCCCTCAGCCGAGACGGGCGCCAGCCTCCTCGTGACCCTTATTAGGATTAAGCGGTTCAGAAAATGAATGAATTAACTTTTTCAGGATCAGCCTTCATTCCCAGTGTGTGTGAATGAGCCCAAGGTGCCTGTGAGACTGTTCATATCTTACATTTCTTTCCTTGTAGCACTTCTGATATGTACTGCATTCCAGGAGGACCTCACAAGGGTGACCGAAAGTTTTGGAAATGAATAAACTCAGTCGTTTAGCCCCTATGCCGTGGGCCTTTTCAACGTCATTCTGATCCTTATGCTTTCCCCTTTTTCCTGATTTCAACACATCAACTTTGAGAGCTGACTATTCACTAGCTGCCTAATAACCCCAAACCCCCCCCCAGGACAGATGCCATTCAAATGAACACTGTGGAAATATAAAGTTATAGCTGACTGATGTAGCTTTTAATGGTGGGCTCTCTTTATGATGCTATGTGACTGCATATAAATATTTAAATGAACCAAGCTCTTGGAATGTAGACTGGCTAATTAATTCACTAACTCGAGTTTTTAAATGAGATTTCCTTCCGGCTTTTTCCCTTTATCAGAATGATTCGCACGTTTAATTTGGCATAGGTTTTTACGTCGGATGCCCTTCCTGACACGACCCTTTAGCAAGGGACAGAAACACGCTGACAGCTTTGCGGCTACTCTTTACGAAATTTAGCAATGGTTATTTTACATGCCTCTCACCATAGACAGTGAGAGACATGGCCGGCCTTTGATAACCCAGTTAGCTGCACTGGGGGGGCAGTGACAACCTTGTGGAGAGTGGGACTTGAACCCCCAACCTTAGGATCAGCAATCCAGCGCCCTTTACCATCAGGCCACCACTGCCCCTAATTCGAGTTTTTAAATATCAACCTCAGTTGTGGCTCATTTAATCAGCTACATTAATAGTATCTATCTTTAGGCAGCTAACTGAGAGTGGAAAGTGTTTTCACAGACAATCATGGATTCTTTTTGTATTATTTACTCTAGCTGTTCGGATTACTGAAATGTCAGCATAGCTTGTAAATCTAAACAGTGAAATGTACAGAGAGGTAATAAATTATGTCAAATCCAAAACTGATGCATCTTCATTGGCTCAAAGTCCATTCAATTAGTCAAAATTGGTCATATGAAGCACTACTATGACACAAAATATAGCCACAAGTCAGACCTTAGGGCGGCACGGTGGTGAAGGGGTTAGATCAGCCTTGGGCGTTTCTGTGTGGCATTTGCTTGTTCTTCCTATGAGAGATGTACGACAGTGGTGAGGTGTGCTGTCGGTGTGACAGAAGAGTTCAAGGTGGAGGTGGGACTGCATCAAGGGTCAGCTCTGAGCCCCCTCTTGTTTGCTATGGTGATGGACAGGCTGACAGATGAGGTTAGACAAGAATCTCCATGGACTAAGATGTTTGCAGATGACATTGTGATCTGTAGTGAGAGCAGAGAACAAGTGGAGGAAAATCTAGAGAGGTGGAGGTATGCCCTGGAAAGGAGGGGAATGAAGATTAGCCTCAGTAAGACAGAATACATGTGCATGAATGACAAGGACCCAAGAGGAACGGTGAGGTTACAGGGAGCAGAGATAAAGAAGGTGGAGGATTTTAAGTACTTAGGCTCAACAATCCAGAGCAATGGAGAGTGTGGAAAAGAGGTGAAGAAGCACATGCAGGCAGGTTGGAATGGTTGGAGAAAAGTGTCCGGTGTGATGTGTGATAGGAGGGTATCGGCAAGAATGAAAGGAAAAGTGTACAAGACGGTGGTGAGGCCAGCGATGTTGTTTGGTTTAGAAACAGTGGCCCTGGGGAAAAGACAGGAGGCAGAGCTGGAGGTAGCAGAGATGAAAATGTTGAGGTTCTCTTTGGGAGTAACGAGGATGGATAGGATCAGGAATGAGCACATCAGAGGGACAGCACATGTAAGATGTTTTGGAGACAAAGTCAGAGAGGCTAGATTGAGATGGTTTGGACATGTACAGAGGAGGGATAGTGAGTATATTGGTAATAGGATGATGAGGCTGGAACTACCAGGCAAAAGGCCTAGAGGAAGACCAAAGAGACGATTCATGGATGTGGTGAAGGAGGACATGAAGGTCGTTGGTGTAAGAGAAGAAGATGCAAAGGATAGGGTGAGATGGAGGCAGATGATTCGCTGTGGCGACCCTTGAAGGGAAAAGCTGAAAGGAAAAGAAGAAGAAGAAGATTTGCTTGTTCTTCCCAATGTTTGCGTGAACAGTCCCAAGACATGCACATTAGACTACTTCGCTGTTCCAAATTATTCCTAGGTTTGTGTGTGTGTGTACTGGCCCTATGATGGCCTGGCAATCTGTCAAGGGTGTACCCCGCCTTCACCCAATGTCAACTGAGGTAGGCTTCAATACATAATCACTAATAGTGAAGCATTAAAATGCAACTGATATCACATTCTGACTTTATTTTTAATCTTATCTTTATTTAAGCAGGGAATTTTATGTAGATAAACCTTCCATTTGTTTCTAACCTACTGATCACTGATCCTAAGGTTGGGGGGGTTCAAGTCCCACTCTCAACGGGTCTTCACTGTCCCCCCCCCCCCCGTCCCCCCCCCCCAGTGGCGTTAATTGGGTTATCAAAGGCCAGCCATGTCTCTCACTGTCTATGGTGTGAGGCGTGTAAAAGAATCATTGCTTACATTCGACAAGAGTAGCTACAAAGCCATCAGCGTGTCTCTCCCCTGCGATGCCCTGGCGAGCTGTCCAGGGTGTACTCTGCCCTCGCTCGGAGTCGGCTGGGATGGGCGCCAGCCTCCCCCATGAACCTGATTAGTATCAAGCGGTTACAGAAAATGAATGTAGGATGTTGAATGTGCAGGATTACTTATCTTGGATACACTGTCAAGCTTGAGTATATACAAGAAGTAATACAAGTATTTAACATGACAAGATCCCATTTCATCATGCACGATAAATGATACCTGCAGATGGTGGTGCAAGACCAGAGGCGATGCTTTTGCTGTCCATAACTACAGGTTTCTTCTCAATAAAGCTTTTGTACATGGTGCAGGCTGTGAAAAATCAAGTGATGATAAATGACCAAATTAACCTCATAAACCAAGACATCAGTTTATCCAAAACATGCTTTTCATCTCCTTACCTCCTTCTGGTTCCACACCATAAATTCTAGTGTTCTCATAACCTGAAAGCTTAATGACAGCTGCAACTCCAGCCAGTAAACCCCCTCCACCGCAACACACCACTACCACATCTGGATTAGGAAGCACCTCCAGGATCTCAAACCCCAGACTACACATTCATACACAGACCAGCACAGAGAAGAGAATTACTACCGTGCTTTAATAAAGTACAGTAAAGTACAGTTTGCTAAAATGATTGTTATATACCTGCCATGTCCTGCTATGAGATCCAAATCATTGTACGAATGAAGTAAAGTCATTTTTTCCTTTTGAACACATCGATTCACAACATCCATAAGACACTGGGTTGGCACTCTTTCAACCTCGATACCAAAACTCTTAATAACAATAAGGACTATTAGTGGAATTCAGACCAATCACGTATTGCAGCATTATACATGTATTTCTAGTGTGGCCTCACTTCTATGAGCAGAGATCTGGAAATCGGAACTGTGTCAGGCATCACCACTTTGCCTTTAGTTCCATAGTGTTTGGCGGCATAGGCAAAGGACTTTCCATAATTCCCAGCAGACAGTGTGACAAAATGTCCTTCACTGAAGCGTTGGGTGAACTGATTTGCTACACCTCTGATCTTAAATGAACCTGGCAAAAACAGAAAACATCACGTGTGAGCTAGTCATAAACAAATATCTACTAAATTTAGTCTTTTAGCATTCAATGGAGTCGTCGTCTTCCTTTCGGCTTTTCCCTTTTACTCGGGAGTCGTCACAGCGAATCATCTGATTCGCACGTTTGATTTGGCAGAGATTTTTATGTCGGATGCCCTTCCTGTCACAACCCTTTTTAGCAAGGGACAGAAACGACTTTGCAGTCTAGCCTTTACGAAAGTCAGCAATGGTTCTTTTACATGCCTCTCACCATAGACAGTGAGAGACATGGCCCGCCTTTGATAACCCAGTTAGCTGCACTGGGGGGGGGGGGGGGGCGGTGACAACCCTGTGGAGAGTGGGGCTCGAACCCCCAACCTTTGGATCAGCGATCCAGCGCCCTATACCACTAGACCACCACTGCCCCACATTAGCATTCATTGGAGTATGTCGGAATTTTCAAATTGTAATCAGCACCCAACTTCAACTTCCACGAGTACTGAACCATGAATAATTGTGGAGGGTGCTGCCACAATAATCCGATCCCTTGTGCAGTTAATATTCAAAAGCAAACCTACCTGTCCTCTGCATGTTCTCCAACTTCAAATAGGCATTACAGGGCACCTGGAGTGACAACGTCGTCTCACTCCAGAGGATCATGGGGGTTTTGATCACTCCCAAAGGGCTGTTTATGACCCTCTCCCGAGCATCATTAAGCATCTTGAGTGTGATGCCTTCTGCTAGCAGGTCCTCCATGTTGCTGAAGGATGAAAAGTAAAGCAGAACTGTATTTACTTACACCACTAAATCAGTTTATCTATAGTGTGGTTTTAATTTTTGTGTATTTAATATCATATCACACTGTAATGCTGCACCTTACAGCTGTAGTGAAAAGGACATTAGGTGCCAAAGGAAAATGAGCACAAATGCACAATTTTATATACTGTCTTATCCACAAGTCCCTGTGGGATCACAGATTAGCACTCCATATACTAAAGAATACATTTAATTTCATGTTTTCATTTTGGCTGTCATGCTGTCGAGGTGCATGCTGGGAGGCTGGTAATCTGGGAATTAACTGTGTTCAGATTTGTTCCTCATTGTTCATGACGTTCATGATGATTCATCATGTTCAGATTTTCCTCGTTTTGATCAGCTCATGTGTAAAAGTCAAGCAGAGCTGGCAAGCAAAACACAAATTGACAGAATGAAAAAAAACTTCAACATACTTGTAAACTCTCACGCATCAAGAGACTCACGCATTTAATCTCCTCCTCAATCTCTCACGCAAGGTGTCTAAAATCTCACGCATTAATACAATTACTTCCAAATTTTATTTTATTTTTTGTTATTTTTTTAAAGATGTAATTTCCGCGAGCAAATAACATTGACTCTGGCTTTTGCGTAAACATACAGCTTCTCTTTCCGCTTCTGGCTGCGGGATCCTTTACCGTAAAATCAGATACATACGCGCACTTAAAAACTAAAGGTTGTGAAACTTGCTCACATGATTTTTTTCATTTACTAATGTAGTTAAATGTAGATTTAGTTAGAATTGTTAACATTGGTAATAAGTTTCAGTTTGTAATTCCATGTGTTGTTGCAAGGCTGCTGCATAGGATACTTGCCATCTATATGAGTAGATTTGTTAACATGGTTAATTAGTTTCAGTTTGTAAACTAATTGTGTAGTTGCAAAGTTTGTGCATATGACACATGCCATCTATGAGCAAAGACAGCAAAAGATTATTATGAAGAAGTATTTGGATAAAACTTCAAAAAAGAGAAATGGTACAATTAATACTTTACATTAGCCAACCTTATTTTTGATATATGTTATTAGTTTACACTCTGAATGTTCTAGAAGTGAAAAGAGTGTCAGACAGAGTGATGAGTCTCAAGTTAGAAATTGAAGGCGTGATGGTCAATGTTGTTAGTGCTTATGCCCCACAGGCAGGATGTAAGCTAGAAGAGAAGGAGAGATTCTGGAGTGAGTTAGATGAAGTGATGCAGAGTACTCCCAAGAGTGGTCATTGGTGCAGACTTCAATGGACATGTTGGTGCAGGCAACAGAGGGGACGAGGAAGTGATGGGCAGGATTGGTATCCGGGACAGGAACGCAGAAGGACAGATGTTGATAGATTTTGCAAAAAGGATGGAAATGGCTGTGGTGAATACTTTCTTCCAGAAGAGAGAGGAGCATAGGGTGACTTATAAAAGCGAAGGTAGGAGCACACAGGTAGACTACATCTTGTGTAGGCGATGTAATTTGAAGGAAGTCAGTGACTGCAAAGTAGTAGCAGGTGAGAGTGTTGCCAAACAGCATAGGATGGTGGTATGCAGGATGACGCTGATGGTGAGGAAAGTGAAGAAGGCAAAGGCAGAGCAGAAGACAAAGTGGTGGAAGTTGAAAAAGGAAGAGTGTCGTGTTGTCTTCAAAGAGGAGTTGAAACAGGCTTTGGGTGGCCAGGAAGTGCTTCCAAATGACTGGACAACCACAGCAAATGTGATCAGGGACACAGGTAGGAGAGTACTTGGTGTGTCCTCTGGAAGGAAAGTAGATAAGGAGACTTGGTGGTGGAATGAGGAAGTGCAGGAGTGTGTACAAAGGAAGAGGTTAGCTAAGAAAAAGTGGGACATAGAGAGAACCGAAGAGAGTAAACAGGAGTACAGGGAGACACAGCGTAAGGCGAAAGTAGCAGTGGCTAAGGCCAAACAGACGGCGTATGATGACTTGTATGATAGGTTGGACAGTAAAGAGGGAGAAAATGATCTATACAGGTTGGCACAGCAGAGAAATAGAGATGGGAAGCACGTGCAGCAAGTTAGATTGATAAAGGACAGAGAGGGAAATGTATTGACTGATGACAGAAGTGTGCTGGGAAGATGGAAAGAGTACTTTGAAGAGCTGATGAATGAGGAAAATGAGAGAGAGAAAAAAGAGTAGAAGAGGTGACCATTGAGGAGCAGGCTGTAGCAAAGATCAGTAAGGGTGAATTGAGAAGGGCATTGAAGAGGATGAAGAATGGAAAGGCAGTTGGTCCTGATGACATACCTGTGGAGGTATGGAAGTGTCTAGGAGAGGTAGCAGTAGATTTTCTGACAAGAACATTCAACAAGGTCCTAGAGAGTGAGCAGATGCCGGAGGAGTGGAGGAAAAGTGTGCTGGTGCCCATTTTTAAGAACAAGGGAGACATGCAGAGTTGTGGCAACTACAGAGGGATAAAGTTGATGAGCCATACGATGAAGTTAAGGGAAAGAATAGTGGAAGCTAGACGAAGGGCAGAGGTCAGCATTTGTGAACAACAGTTTGGTTTCATGCCAAGAAAGAGCACCACAGATGCAATGTTTGCTTTGAGGATGTTAATAGAGAAGTACAGAGGGAGCTACATTGTGCCTTTGTGGATCTGGAAAAAGCATATGACAGGGTGCCAAGAGAAGAACTGTGGTATTGCATGAGGAAGTCTGGAGTGGCAGAGAAGTATGTTAGAGTGGTGCAGGACATGTATGAGAGATGTAAGACAGTGGTGAGGTGTGCTGTCGGTGTGACAGAAGAGTTCAAGGTGGAGGTGGGACTGCATCAAGGGTCAGCTCTGAGCCCCTTCTTGTTTGCTATGGTAATGGACAGGCTGACAGACGAGGTGAGACAAGAATCTCCATGGACTATGATGTTTGCAGATGACATTGTGATCTGTACTGAGAGCAGAGAACAAGTGCAGGAAAATCTAGAGAGGTGGAGGTATGCCCTGGAAAGGAGAGGAATGAAGGTTAGCCTCAGAAAATCAGACTACATGTGTGTGAATGAGATGGACCCAGGAGGAACGGTGATGTTACAGGGAGCAGAGATAACGAAGGTGGAGGATTTTAAGTATTAGGCTCAACAATCCAGAGCAATGGAGAGTGTGGAAAAGAGGTGAAGAAGCGTTTGCAGGCAGGCTGGAATGGTTGGAGAAAAGTGTCCGGTGTGATGTGCGATAGGAGAGTGTCAGCAAGAATGAAGGGAAAAGTATACAAGACGGTGGTGAGGCCAGCGATGTTGTATGGCTTAGAAACAGTGGCGCTGAGGAAAAGGCAGGAGGCAGAGCTGGAGGTAGCGGAGATGAAAATGTTGAGGTTCTCTCTGGGAGTAACGAGGATGGATAGGATCAGAAATGAGTATATCAGAGGGCAGCCCATGTAAGATGTTTTGGAGACAAAGTCAGAGAGGCTAGATTGAGATGGTTTGGACATGTACAGAGGAGGGATAGTGAGTATATTGGCAGTAGGATGCTGAGGTTGGAACTACCAGGCAGAAGGCCTCGAGGAAGACCAAAGAAGAGATTTATGGATGTGGTGAAGGAAGACATGAAGGTCGTTGGAGTCAGAAAAGAAGATGCAGAGGACAGGGTGAGATGGAGGCGGATGATTTGCTGTGGCAACCTTTGAAGGGAGCAGCCGAAAGTAAAAGAAGAAGAAGAAGACTCTCCTATCGCACATCACACCGGACACTTTTCTCCAACCATTCCAGCCTGCCTGCACACGCTTCTTCACCTCTTTTCCACGCTCTCCATTGCTCTGGATTGTTGAGCCTAAGTACTTAAAATCCTCCACCTTTGTTATCTCTGCTCCCTGTAACATCACCGTTCCTCCTGGGTCCTTCTCATTCACACACATGTATTCTGATTTTCTGAGGCTAACCTTCATTCCTCTCTTTTCCAGGGCATACCTCCACCTCTCTAGATTTTCCTGCACTTGTTCTCTGCTCTCATGCTGTTCTATAGACGTTCATACTGTACTATACATCCATAAATACCATTATCGTATCTCATAAAACACCCCTAAATCAATTATTATAGACATAACATTGTAAAATAATATCAAATACTATCAATATCAATTTCAAATAAATTAAATTCAAGCAAAATAATTTCAAATAGATAAATTTTAATCAAATTTACTCATCAAACATCAAATACAGTATCGAATATAACCTTTAACATTCTCTATGATGTGATCTTTCTGCTTGTAAATGTTTCTGATGGTTGATGGATGGTCACTGTACATGAAGCTGAGCCATGTCACTTTACACAAAGCTTAAAACAGCCAATCAACGCTTACAATATGTGAGGCACTCCATCAAATAGTTGCTCATACTTGAGACAAAGTGCGGGTTATACGGACTTCCGGTCTTTCAAATGAGCAAGGGCGCCGTTGAATACTTGTTTAGTACTCAGCCTGCACTGATGTGAATCACCAGCAGAGCGGAAAGTTCTCTTTATTTTCTGGATTCGGGTTCTCATTAATTTTACAACTCTCTTTGCTTAACTGAGTATGCATGGTAGATTGCGCCGATCCGAGCAGATAGGTAATTCAGTCTTGGGAAAACTGGAAATTCTTAGTAGGCTTATGCTTCTTACTAACCATATTTGCTTAGGGTTACAAAAGTCCACAAAACAGTATAAACACAAAGATCACAGAGTCTTATCACAAGGGTAACACGCAGTGAACTGGGAAGCAGCAGTGCACATTCAGTCTGTCGTTTGTAAACAATGGATGCAGCGTCATTACGTCAGCGTACTACGTAGGTACGTCTCATACTCAAAATTTTACTTTTTTTTTTTTTTTAAAAACCCCGTAAAATCGAATAAACGTAAAACGGATGAACGCAAGTTGGGGAGCATCAGTATACGTATTCACTTATAACCAACAATTCTGGATAGTATTATTTAATTTTTACTTGGAACTGTTCCACATCAATTCCAATGTAAAATTTTCAGCATTAAGTACCTCAATGATATCATCTATTGGAAGGACATATAAAGCTTTCCATCTAGGAACAATATGCCTTTCTGTGTGCATTTCACATAAGTTTTTGTGTGTGTGTGTGTGTGTGTGTGTGTGTGTGTGTGTGTGTATGTGTGTCTGTGAATGTGTATGTGTATGTGAATGAATTCAAAACCAGACATCAACTACCTAACTGTAAACGTATGTACAACAAGGCTTGTACACATGTACACTTACAGATACGAAAAACATACCATCGAATAGTTGCAGGGTGTGGTAGATGAAGTTTCTCTCGCAGAAACTGATAAGCCTTTGAGCTGTAAAAATGTAAAGTTGTTGCAAACTGCTTCCGATCTTCAGAATACTCATGAACAGGTCTCGTGAACAGCTCCACGGGGATGTCTACAATTGGAAGATAATATAAATGTTTGGTTTCATGCCAAGAAAGAGCACCACAGAGATGCAGTGTTTGCTTTGAGGATGTTAATAGAGAAGTACAGAGAAGGTCAGAAGAAGCTGCATTGTGCCTTTGTGGATCTGGAGAAAGCATATGACAGGGTGTTGAGAGAGGAACTGTGGTATTGCATGAGGAAGTCTGGAGTGGCAGAGAAGTATGTTAGAGTGGTGCAGGACATGTATGAGAGATGTAAGACAGTGGTGAGGTGTGCTGTCGGTGTGACAGAAGAGTTCAAGGTGGAGGTGGGACTGCTCAAGGATCAGCTCTGAGCCCCTTCTTGTTTGCGATGGTGATGGACAGGCTGACAGACGAGGTTAGGCAAGAATCTCGATGGACTATGATGTTTGCAGATGACATTGTGATCTGTAGTGAGAGCAGAGAACAAGTGCAGGAAAATCTAGAGAGGTGGATGTATGCTCTGGATAGGAGAGGAATGAAGGTTAGCCTCAGAAAATCAGAATACATGTGTGTGAATGAGAAGGACCCAGGAGGAACAGTGATGTTACAGGGAGCAGAGATAACGGAGGTGGAGGATTTTAAGTACTTAGACTCAACAATCAAGAGCAATGGAGAGTGTGGAAAAGAGGTGAAGAAGCGTGTGCAGGCAGGCTGGAATGGTTGGAGAAAAGTGTCCAGTGTGATGTCCAATAAGAGAGTGTCAGCAAGAATAAAAGGAAAAGTGTACAAGAAGGTGTTGAGGCCAGCGATATTGTATGGCTTAGAAACAGTGGCACTGAGGAAAAGGCAGGAGGCAGAGCTGGAGGTAGCAGAGATGAAAATGTTGAGGTTCTCTCTGGGAGTAACAAGAATGGATAGGATTAGAAATGAGTGCATCAGAGGGACAGCCCATGTAAGATGTTTTGGAGACAAAGTCAGAGAGGCTAGATTGAGATGGTTTGGACCTGTACAGAGGAGGGATAGTGAGTATATTGGCAGTAGGATGCTGAGGTTGGAACTACTAGGCAGAAGGCCTAGAGGAAGACCAAAGAAGAGATTTATGGATGTGGTGAAGGAGGACATGAAGGTCATTGGAGTAAGAGAAGAAGATGCAGAGGACTGGGTGAGATGGAGGCGGATGGTTTGCTGTGGCGACCCCTGAAGGGAACAGCCGAAAGGAAAAGAAGCAGAAGGATGCTGAGGTTGGAACTACCAGGCAGATGGCCTAGAGGAAGACCAAGAGAAGATTCATGGATGTGCTGAAGGAGGACATGAAGGCAGTTGGTTTAAAAGAAGAAGATGCAGAGGATAGGGTGAGATGGAAGCAGATGATTCGCTGTGGCGACCCCTGAAGGGAAAAGCCGAAAGGAAAAGAAGATGATAAATTTTGTCAATATAGTCAACCATAATACAGTAGGTCTGCTTTGATTATATATGCAACACAGTTTAATATAAACATTGGAAAGTTCTTAAAGGCTGTTGCTTTTATCTTTCAAAATTCTATCGTGCTTATTACTTGTTAGGGAAATAAACATACCTTTATAAGCCTCCAGCATCTGGAGATTATCATCAGACAGCTTCTTCTGCTCTGCCAGCTCATGTAAGATCTTGCTAATGCAGACATTGGCACGCTTCTCCCGACGCTTTGTATTGTGGAGATCAGTCTGTACCTCCTCTAGCTTCTGGAGGGTATCAATATACTTCCGCTTGAGGGTATCAGGCTGGCAGGCGTAACTGTGCTCTGAAGTTACTACCTCCACACAAGCACCACCGTCTGCTGGAGGTGGTGGCTCCTCCATGGATTCCGAGGATGAAGTATGCATTCTATGACTCGCTGGCCTGGACTGGTTCTTCAGAATATAAAAACACACTATAAAATACCTATTGATACTTACAGTGGGGCCAATAAGTATTGGGCAATGTAAAAATGTGCAAGTTCACCCATTTAAAAAGATAAGAGAGGTTTGTAATTTTCGTCATAGGTACACATCAAGCTTGAGAGACAGAATGTATAAAAATCATACTATGTGATTTCCTGTATTTTTTTTAACAATTTATTTGTGAAAATGGGAGGCCAATAAGTATTGGGCAGCCAGCAAAAGTTACTTTTAATACTTTGTAATGTGGCCTTGGTTGGCAATGACAGAGGTCAAGCGGTTCCTGTAGTTCTTGACCAGGTCTACACACACTTTAGTTGGTATTTTGTCCCACTCCTCTGCACAGATCTTCTCTAGAGCTGCGATGTTTGAGGGGTGTCGCTTGGCAACTCAAAGCTTTAACTCCCTCCACAGGTTTTCGATTGGGTTGAGGTCTGGAGACTGGCTGGCCACTCCAGAACCTTGATATGCTTTTTACGGAGCCTCTCCTTGGTTTTCTTGGCTGTGTGCTTTGGATCGTTATCATGCTGGAAGACCCAGCCATGTTTCATCTTTAATGCTCTGACCGAGGGAAGGAGGTTTTTACTCAAAATGTCACAATACATGGCCCCATTCATGTTGCCATTAATACGGTGCAGTCTTTCTGTCCCTTTTGCAGAAAAGCATCCCCAAAGCGTGATGTGTCCACCCCATGCTTCACAGTAGGTATGGTGTTCTTGGGATGCAACTCAGCATTCTTCTTCCTCCAAACACGGCGAGTGCTGTTTAAACCAAAAAGTTCAATTTTGGTCTCATCTGACCACATCACATTCTCCCAATCCTCCTCTGGATCGTCCAGATGGTCTTTAGCATATTTCAGACGGGCCGTCTTCAAATCATTGACCAGTTCCTGCCGTGTAGTTCTGGGCTGATTACTCACTGTTCTCAGGATCCTTCGAACCCCGAGGTGAGATCTTGCATGGAGCGCCACTCCGAGGGAGGTTGTCGGTGATGCTATACTTCTTCCATTTTCTAATAATGTTTCCAACTGTTGTTCTTTTCTCACAAAGGTGTTTACCAATTGCAGTTTGAGTCATCCCAGCTTTGTGCAGTTGTACAATTTTATCTCTGGTGTCTTTGGGAAGCTCTCTGGTCTTGGTCATAGTGAAGACTGCAGTCTGACAGTTTGAAGGAGTGTGCAGGTTTGAAGGTGTCTCTTATGCATCTAATCAGTTCAAACAGGTGTCATTCATACTGTTAACGAGTGTGGGCCGAAATAATGGCCTCCCATTTTCACAAATAAATTGTTTAAAAATCATACTATGTGATTTCCTGGATTTTTTTTTACATTGTGTCTCTCAAGCTTGATGTGTACCTATGATGAAAATTACAAACAAACCTCCCTTATCTTTTTAAATGGGTGAACTTTCACATTTTTACATTGCCCAATACTTATTGGCCCCACTGTATATGAACCTTTGGTAAACTTGAAATTAACCACAATATACCTGTCTGTCTGTCTTCCTTTCGGCTTTTTCCCTTTTACTCAGGAGTCGCCACAGCGAATCATTTGATTCGCACGCTTGATTTGGCAGAGGTTTTTTTACGTCGGATGCCCTTCCTGTCACAACCCTTTTAGCAAGGGACAGAAACACGCTGACGGCTTTGCAGCCTGCTCTTTACGAAAGGCAGCAATGGTTCTTTTACATGCCTCTCACCATAGACAGTGAGAGACATGGCCCGCCTTTGATAACCCAGTTAGCTGCACTGGGGGTGACAGTGACAACCTTGTGGAGAGTGGGACTCGAACCCCCAACCTTTGGATCAGCGATCCAGCGCCCTAGACCACTAGACCACCACTGCCCCGTCAACCACAATATACCTGTACGTATACAAAATTTGAAAATAATATATAAAATCTTAGAAAACCCTTTAAGTTATGGGCCCTGGTAGAGAAATTCCACAAATTCATGAAAAATCAAGAACTGAGTTACTGCTATAATAATACTTAACAGTTATTAAAGATCCAGTGTAAATGTATGTTTTGACCAACCCACATTGATATATAATATTGTGCAAATGAATTAAAGTTAAAGGTTTCTACCTCATGCTGCCAAGAAAAAAGAGATGGCACGGCAGTGTTCTTGAGCAGCTTCAAATGCCTGTGCTTGGAGAGATAGAAGTCGTCTTCTCTGAAGTGTTCAGAACAAACAACACCATATCTTGATGGCACCCATTGCTTCTTTGTCACTGCATCAATGCGGTTGATGGCGTGCACCCATAATTGCCTACGATGCTTATCTGATGGTACTCTGGAGTAATAAAAAAAAAGTTCTTAAGAACTTAAGAACTCAAGAAATATAATTTCTGTAGCTATGCTGCTTATATCAATTTATTAGCCCGATCCATAGCTATGTCTAAACGTAGATCCTGCTCAGATTTAGTGTTCTTCTGATGTAATAGTGGTTAGAAAAACTCAATGGTCTATGGGAGAAGATTTTAATGAACTTACTAACTTATTGCTATTGTCAGGGTTCTGCCCAGGATTTTAAGACAGGTGGGTATAATTTGCCTCAGAGAGTGAAAAGTGCCAGAAGCGCTAAACTTGTTGTTATGTTTCTTAAGCTTCAAGCCTACTGCCTAATGGAGGTTAAACTGAAACACACTTACCGGTGAAAAGTTATTTCTTTGCGACCACCTGCACGGTTTTGACAGCCAACAGCGCAACAGGAATTAACCATATTGACACCAAAAAGCTAAACCTAACGTATTCCAATTAAATTCGATGTTATTATGTTTCACAACGTACGGATGCCAAAGGATGTCAATTTTCAAGTGAAATAGTACCCAAATCAATGTTTTCCCTGACCGGAAGTTGAAGCCGAATTACTACGTGAAAGGGGCCTGTGCGCAGTCCAGTTTTTCTTTTCCGTCATTGGTCATTACTCTGCCCGTCCAGGTCCGTTAGGAATAATGAACGGAAGAGAAACAACAATGACATGAAACACGTTCCAGTTGTAAACGCTTTCTAAATGTACAGAGTACTAAGAGTAAAATGTAACTGATTATAATTATTCACTTTGGTGAATCTATTCACATTCATTTGTGATGTGTTACATAATGCACTCAATGAAAAAAAAACAACAACAACAAAAAAAACATCGTTTCAGTTTCCTGTCGGACAATATTTGTGTGTTGGACCACAAACATGGCTGCGCACAGTACGCGAATATGACACTTTCAATACATTCTGTATTCTACATAAAATAACATGAATGGTTTGGCATTGGTGTAGATGCCATGGGTATAGTGAGACATGTTGTGTGTGCCATGTCTGGCGGGGTGGACAGTTCTGTCGCTGCTCTTTTACTCAAACGACGAGGTGAGAAAGAACTCTTGATTAAACCTAAATGTGCCCGACCCTGGTCCTGAATTGCCCTCAGTCGTGCAATCTCCTCTGATAAGACTTCATTTAAATAGCCGATTCGTTGAAATTTAAATATTAGGAGTAGAGAAATCACTAAAAGCGCGAGGACAGAGGCTGCCGCAGGACCAGGGTCCATGAGAACCTTTGAGAATATTTTGCACATATGTGCATTGTGATTTACATGGTTTTCGCCCAAATTGTGAGGAAATGTTTTCGCCTATCTTAATTTTTTTTCAGACAGACAGACATTTTATTCAATAAAAGGCCATTAGCCCAAAATACAGATAAATAAAAGCATGAACTATTGTTGTGGACCAGTTGAATTTCTAATTTTCTTAATATGGATAAGAAATAAGCTTAGGTTACGGATTGCATTAACATCAGTTGATGACATAATATTAATAAAACTGTGTTGTGATAAGGGGTACTTCAAATATTTACTTAATAGTGTATTTCTCATACCCGTGTATCCTTTGCAATAAAGTATTACATGGATTTCATCTTCAATTTCATAGATATTGTTTTTCTCACATAAAGGACAAAATCTTAAATTATAAGGAACATTTTTATATCTATCAGTCTCAGTGCAGAGTTTGAAAGTACCACATCGAAAATTTGCTGAACAGATTAAAAAAAAAATTTCACCTCTTACAAAGGAAAGTGTTAAAACACTGTATGCCACCAAAGTAACCTAACTCTAACCCTAACCCTACTTCATATCCTAAATAAACTTTGTATATATGTGTATACATGTTTACGTTACTTATACTTTTCCCACAATATAAAAAAAAAATTTGGACGAAAAACATGTTCCTACAATTTGGGCGAAAACCATCTGGGTGAAAACCAGCTGAAAACCGTGTATAGTGCTATAAATGATAATGAGAAATTATCCCACACAATATAAGATGTGTTTTATCGTTTTCATGGTCAGGGTTGTCTTTTTTAAAATTATACAACGGACCCCTTTAAGTAGTCACTTGTATACTTTATGACTGTCTCTTGTTATTTTATTTTATTTATTTATTTTTTTTTTGTACATTGAGAGTAGTCCCAGCTACACTAGTGAAATCTTTTTGTAAATTCTGATAAATAGTTCACAGGAAAATGTTGCTCAAATTTTGACCCAGGAAAGAATTTAATTCTCTCCGCTTTAATAAAAAAAAAGGAGTTTTTACCTGATAAAATTTTGAATTGCCCTCCTAATTACTAACTAACTTTTACTTTTGGAGGGGTCTTTTTCTACAATCTAAAAAGATGTTTTTCTGCTTGTAAATTCTGTTTAAGTTAAATGGCTTTGTCGGAATCCTTTATCCATCAAAAATGTCTTCTCCGGAAAGCAGGCATCACATGTGGACAACAGACGTGCTTTTTCCCCCAGACATTACTGTAATTGCTTTTTCTAAAGCAGCATAGTAGTGTCTAGCTTGCTGTAAAATATAACTGGGATTTGAGGCAAAACACTTTCTGTATAGAGGTCCATATCAGCTTGTTAAGCATATCCATCAAAAAGGGTCTTCTCCAGAAAACCACAATGATTGTCATTGATGCTGTTTTTAGCACAGTTAATAATATATACAACAAATGTTGCATGAAACCTTCTCAGATAATGCAATTCATGAACTTTTACTCTTAATGCTATGAATTCTTTACAAGTGGTGCTGGATTGTAGATTCTAAATTTTAGTTTTTCCAGTGACCCTGTACTTGTTATACTTTCACACAGTGTCATTTTTGGACACCAGTCGACTTGCAACTGTGATACTTCACACAAAATATTTTTGTCTCATAAGGTGTAGACTGGCAACAAGAAATGTCAAAATCTAGGAGTTTTATTTATGAGCTACTGTGAACCCAACATGTAGACCCTGATTGTGAAACAGCCCATAAGCATTTCTGACACATTCTTAAACAGTAAATGTTCTGATTAATAACAGTGACTACTAACTGGTATGTATTAGATTCCAGAGTATCATGTGTTCGGTTGTAGTGATGTGATCATTTTTCTCCATTTAGGCTACCAAGTTACTGGAGTTTTCATGAAGAACTGGGACTCTCTGGATGAGAGTGGAGTGTGCACAACGGACAGAGACTGTGACGATGCCTATAAAGTGTGCCGAATGCTAGATATCTCCTTCCATCAGGTGTCTTATGTTAAAGAGTACTGGCATGAAGTATTTAGGTATGGCACTTCATTGGTATTGTTAACAGTCCTGTATGGCATCCAACAGTTTATTTCTGAATCTAAAATGCATTTATGTCACTGCACCCCACCCCCCACCCCCAGTGCAGCTAACTGGGTTATCAGAGGCCGGTCATGTCTCTCACTGTGTATGTTGTGCGACTGTAAAAGAACCATTGTTGATTTTCATCAAGAGTAGCTGCATAGCCGTCAGCATGTTTCCGCCTTGCGGTAGCCTGGTGAGCTGTCCAGGGTGTACTCTGCCTTCGCACGGAGTCGGCTGGGATGGGCACCAACCTCCCTGCGACCCTAATTAGGATTCAGCGGTTACAGGACATTGAATGAATGAATGTCTTTTTATTTTACTAAAGTCTTCTAATTAATTTTTTTTTACTACTTATTTCTTCAAATATACAATTGCTGTGGTCTGATGATTAAATATTTCTGTACTTGAATAAACTGTCTGGTTTTTGTTTTGTTGTGTTTTTTTTTTTGTTTTTTTTAAGTAATCTTCTTGGGGAGTATCAGAAAGGCAGAACACCAAATCCAGACATAATGTGCAACAAGCATATCAAATTCAAGCACTTCTCTCAGTATGCAATCAATACTTTAGGTGAGGCTGCATACCTCAAATACTCAGTGTCATCATGGTAATGTTGTTTTTTAACGAGTTGGTGAAAATACTAATTTGTTTGCACTGCAGGTGCTGATGCTATTGCAACCGGTCATTATGCAAGAACATCTCAAGAAGATGAGGAGGTTTTCCAGCAAGCATACAAACCAATGGCAGAGTTTATCTTCAGAGATCGGTTCGAAATCAGAAACCGTGAGTCTTTGTGTTATGCATGCAGTACAGTAATGTTTTCACGTTTTCCTGCACCATCACTTTAGAAAGTAGCATGGCCCCACAATAAAATCCCCAGTGGACTGATGTAAACACCCTGGGTTTTTGGTTTAACATGGGATTTTACTATGTGGAGTTTAATGCTGTGAGTTTATCAGAAGGTTAAAAGATTTTCTGTTTTCTAGCTGTGAGGCTGTACCAAGGTGCGGACCATCTTAAAGACCAAACCTTCTTCCTCAGCCAGATTTCACAGGGTGCCCTGCAGCAGACCATTTTCCCATTGGCTGCGCTCACTAAAGAATTTGTAAAGAGAATGGCAGCTGAGGCAGGGTTCCATCATGTACTAAAGAAGAAAGAGGTGATAATGCTTACAGTAACATTACATATTAATTACTTGATTAACCTAAGTCTGTTGGGCTTTTTACACCCGAGCCATATTGGCTCATCAGGCCAGTGCTTATCCCCAGTTTCCATAGCATGAGGCGACTAGGAGTACAACTCCTCCTGGATGGGACGCTAGTCCATCGCAGGTTACCTTCCTGGTATAGTTCTTACTGGTAGCCATTTATACTGCTGGGTGAACAGAGGCACACTTGTGGTTGAGACCTTGCCCAGAGGTCTTAGCACAGTGAGGGTCTAACTGGGATTTGAACACACAACCTCCCGATCATGAGCGCAGCACCCTAACCACTATACCACCAGCCCCACCGCACTTAATTAACCTAATTATTTATAATTCTGTGCCAATACAGAAAGAGGTCTTGCTACACCATCTCAGATTTTGTTCAGATTTTATGAATATGTTATTTTGCTCAAAGTTATCTGCAATATTTAGAATTGATTTTAAGAATTTCATATTTCTAGAGTTTTTTTCTATTCTACCTTGGAAAAGCTTCTTTTAAGTCAAAGTACTTCAGCGCATGTGGGTCTGGTGGCATAGTGGTTAGGTTGCTGTGCTCATGATCGGGAGGTTGTGTGTTCGAATCCCATTTAGACGCCCACTGTGCTAAGACCCCTGGGCAAGGTCTTAACCACGAGTGTGCCTCTGTTCACCCAGCAGTATAAATGGGTACCAGTAAAAAATATACTGCGAAGGTAACCTGCGATGGACTAGCGTCCCATCCAGGAGGAGTTGAGCTCCTGGTCAATTCACACTACAGAAACCAGGGATGAGCACCGGCCTGATGAGCCACTATGGCTCGAACGCATGTCCAAAGTATTGAAAAGCGCAATAAAATGTCAGAATTTCAGCACTATAGGCTCTATATCAAATGTAGCAGTCCAGAGCTGGTATTTTGGTTATATTAACACACTAAAATGACTGTGGATTTATTTAGAGGGCCATGAAATTTGGTATATATATATCAACTCAGTTCAGATGAGTAATTTCAGGTTGCTTCCATGTTGAAATTTTACATACCGTATTTGACGTAATAAGCGCCCTGATCCGTGATCCAATAAGCACGGTATTTCAACAGCCCTGCCACTGGGGAATATCTATAATGTTCATCAGTAACAACACATTTGATTGTTCCGCCGTGCTTTAAAAAACAGGAAAATATTTTTCTGTGTTCTCTTGGTAACTGTCCAACAACCGATGAACCATTAGAAACTGCTACAGCAAAACTATGGGATGCTCTGAATGAATGGAGCGATGAGTCAGATATGGACCTATCAGAAAGTGATGACAAGTACTTTCTCCTGCTCACTAACTTCATAAATTTAAAGACGTTTCTGGCCATGTGCTTTTGTTTACGTTCGTGTTGATTGGTTCAACGTGCCATGTGCTAAAGTTGTCATTTGTGTTGATTGGTTCAATGTGCCATGTGCGAAAGTTGACATTCTTTGGCTCATTTTACTGGGGAAAATGTTTAAAGGAAATATTTAAAGGAAAAGCACCAGGACGGAAAAGTAAGGGAAGGAAAAGTCTTTTTTTAATGCTTTTTTCTGTTTATTTTCAGCTTTCATGTAAGTAGTTTGGTTGATACTACAAAATGATTAACACAAATACCAGTAAAACTGTTTTATTCTGTTATTATTCATGTTTTCCACCTCAATGGTAATAAGCACTTACAGTTCCACTCTGCTGGTACTATTTTAATAAGCGCCCACCCACTCCAATTTTTTTTAAGTGCCCTGGGCGCTTATCATGTCGGCTACGGAATATGCATTATTTTGCTCATTCAAATGTGCTTATTTAGTCACCTTAATTTAGCTTTGAAGGGAAATAAGTAAATCACAACTCTACTGGCATCACTATAGGTTTCCCAAAGTCTTTCTGATTTGACAATGAATAGCCCTGCAGTGACTCGCCAGTAAACCCAACATGTGTACTGTCTATTATAGAGCATGGGAATGTGCTTCATTGGTGAGCGACATTTTGAGGATTTTATCCTCCAGGTATGTGTGATTTTTTTTTCTCCATGATTGAGGAACACAATAATACCTAAAGTTATGAAATCTGAGGCTGACTGAATGTGGCACTCTTCCTCCGACAGTACTTAGAGCCCAAACCTGGACATTTTGTATCCATTGAAGATGGGAAGATAATGGGACTGCATAAAGGTACTTATTATATATTGTATGTCGCAAGGAAATATTATAACTCCTACCCATACCAGTTTAAATTATGATAATATTTCTTAATATTAATCTAAATAGCACGGGCAGAGGTGGCCTGGTGGAAAAGCTGCTGGATCACTGATCCCAAGGTTGGGGGTTCGAGTCCCACTCTCCACAGGTTGTCACAGTGCAGCTGACTGGGTTATCAAAGGCTGTCCATGTCTCTCATGGTCTATGGTGTGAGGCCATAAAAGAGCCATTGCTGACTTTCATTAGTAAAAGGCTGCATAGCCGTCAGCATATTTCTGTCCAGCAATGGCCTGGTGAGCTGTCCAAGGTGTACTCTGCCCTAGCCCGGAGTCGGCTGTGATGGGCGCCAGCCTCCCCGCGACCCTAATTAGGATTAAGCAGTACAGAAAATGAATGGATGAATGATGATAATCTAACTAGCAAATATAATGCACTCAGAAGGGTGTCAGTTCTGTTATTCAGAAGCGTAGCACTAAATGTGCTAATTGTGTTTTTATAAAGGAATTATTATAATGAGCACAATGTAATTATCACCCAGAGGATTTTGGTATGCGCCTGCCAATTTGGTGTGCGCCTGCCTTGTGCTTTTTCTATGACCCTCTTTCACATATCACCTGAATCTGATAACACCTTGGACTTCATTCTCTTTTGTACTTCTTGCTCAGATGATGCCTACTGTGACCCTGCAGGACACCCGAAATGTGTCTGCTATTTATGTTGCAAGCTGTTCAAGATACAAACACTAAAAATAACAATCTCACGTTTTCTTCCTGTAGTGTAAATATTTTTCAACCTACAATATATGGAGTATCTAGCTCATGTGTGTGAGTGTAAACGGTTATGGGTGGGTGGCCCTGCGATGGACTTTTGAGTCACTGAAGGTCTACCACAGCCTCACTTAGAGTCAGATGAGATATGATCCAATCTCCCTGCAATCCTAATAGGATTAAACAGTTTGATAAATAAATGAATGAAAGTATACACGCCACATGTGCACTGTTGTACAATTCAGAGGATGAGTAGGTCCAAGATTCAGCCAGCATTTAAAGAGACATTATAAATGTGTTATTAAAGTAATTCTATGGAACTGAAATATGTCAGGCTGGTGCTGTTTGTCCTATGCTTTATAACATAGATATTAAATCTTTCCACAGGTTGGTTTACATTTACTTTAGGACAAAGAGCCCGAATAGGAGGGCAAAAAGACGCTTGGTTTGTCGTGGATAAAGACATTAGGACTGGTGAAATATTTATTGTGAGTTGCACATCATTTATTGCTCATTGTTTAAGAGCTAAAAAAAAGTCTTTTCATGTAATTAAAGTAAAACTGTTTGCTTTCTCGCCTTCTCAGGCACCGACTACCAACCACCCTGCACTGTTACGAGACACAATACAGACAAATCGCTTCCACTGGATAAGCGGAGAGCCTCCCGCTGAACTGGTGCGCACACAGATGATGGAGTGTCAGTTCAGGTTCATTCACCAGATGCCTTTAAGTAAGTTATAATATGTGAGAGGGCAGTGGTGGCCTGGTGGTGTAAGTGCTAGATCACTGATTCTGGTTGGGGGTTCAAGCCCCACTCTCATCGGGTTGTCACTGTCCCCCCCAGTGCAGCTAACTGGATTATCAAAGGCCGGACATGTCCCTCACTGTCTATGGTGTGAGGCATGTAAAAGAACCATTGCTGACTTTCATCAAGAGTAGCTGCATAGCCGTCAGCGTGTTTCCACCCTGCGATGGCCTGGCGAGCTGTCCACGGTGTATTCTGCCCTCACCCAGAGTCGGCGGAGATGAGCGACAGTCTCTCCGCGACCCTAATTAGGATTAAGCGGTTGCAGAAAATCAATGAATGAATGAATGTAATATGTTAAAATAAAACACATTGAAGGTACTTTTAGCTTACAGGGAAAATCATCAGATAGGGTGATGTCATGTGACCTGATGTTTCTGCTCCAGAGTTAAGCCATTGTTATTAATTAACAAATGTGGCAGCACAGTTGCGCAGTGGTTCGCACGTCTGCCTCACAGCAAGAAGACCTGGTTTCACTTCCCGGGTTCGGTGTTTATGTGTGGAGTTTGCATGTTCCCCCCGTGCTTGCATGGGTTTCTTCCAGGTATTCTGGTGTCCTCCCACAGTCCCAAAGCATGCACAGTATGACAAATGACTGTTCCAATTTGGTGTGAATGTCAATGTGAACAGTCGTTTGTGTTTGTTGGACCCGCGATAGTTTGGTGTACTGTCCATAATGTACACCGCCTGTCCTCCCCCAGAGTCAACTGAGATGGCTGCCAGCCTTCCCGTGACCCTAATAAGAGTTAAGTAGCTTAGAAAATGAATGAATTAATAAGTTATATTGATTTAAGTTTAATTCATGAGGGGCGTGGTGACGTACTGGTTAGCATGTCCGCCACACAGCAAAAAAGTCCTGTGTTCAAGTCCTGGGCTCAGGCATTTCTGTGTGCAGTTGAAGTATACTCAGTGTGCTTGTGTGGGTTTCTTCAGGGTATTCTGGTGTCCTGTCATAGTCCAAACATATGCACATTAGGATATGTGGCTGACCCTAGTAAGATTAAGCAGTTCAGCAAATGAGTGAGAGAGATAGAGAGAGCGAGAGAGAGTGAGAGAGAGAGAGAGAGAGAGCGAGAGAGTATTACATGCATATGAGACCTGAGCAGTTACACCTAACATTGTTAGTTTAATGAATAAAAATAAATTTAAATGGTGCACGATATCATTTTTTTTTTTTTTAGTTTAAATGTCATTTTAAACACAATACGTACCGTTTTTGGATTTGTTGTGGAACTTTTTGTAATTTTGTGTTTGTGTGTTTTTCAGCTCGCTGCTGTGTGACTCTGAATTTGGATGGCTCGGTCTGGATAAGGACACAGCAGCCACTGAGGGCACTGACCCCTGGACAGGTAATTAAAATGACTGAAATATGCTCTCTGTATTTTACATG
Source organism: Plotosus lineatus (assembly GCA_024760905.1). NCBI lineage: Eukaryota > Metazoa > Chordata > Actinopteri > Siluriformes > Plotosidae > Plotosus > Plotosus lineatus. The sequence continues at coordinate 26,622,019 of CM045733.1, read as the reverse complement.
TTTCAATTCCAGGCTGTGAGATGGGGCTACACAGTGGATGTCCGCCTCACAGCAAGAGGGTTCTGGGTTTGAGTCCCAGACTCGGGCGTTTCTGTGTGGCGTTTGCATGTTCTCCCTGTGCTCGCGTACATTTCCTCCAGGTACTTCGGTTTCCTCCCATAGTCCAAAGTTATGCAAATCGGGCTAATTACTTGTTCCAAATTGCCTTTAGGTGTGAGTGTGAGTGTAAATGGTTGTGTGTGTGTTGTTCTGCAATGGAGTGGTGAGGTGTTCGGGTCACACCCTACTTTCTCCCAGAGTCAGCTGAGATGGGCTTCAGGCTCCCTGTGACCCCTAATAGAACTAAGCGGTTCATTAAATGAATGTGAGAAATTCCAGGCTTAGGCCAGGCTCGTGTGTCCTATAGAAATTGTATTTTGCTATCATGATGATTTTAATTTGATAAGATTGTAAGAGAATAAAATACACATATTAAAGAGTAATAAATATTTGATAATAACATAATAATTAATAACAAACAATTTTTGACTAGATTAATAAATACTCTACTGCCAAATGATATTCCTGCACAAGGCTGGATTAAAAAAAAAAAAAAAAAAAAAAAAATCCCGGTTCCTCATCAGAACTTTTTGGAAACCTAAATGCAGCACACAAGCTGTTTGTTTGTTTATTTGTTTTTTAATAGAGAAATGAGGTGATTGTTGAAGCTAACACACCGTCTTGTTGTGTCATTTTTTTCCTTATCTGTGGAGTTTTCAAGGTTTAGAGTATGGGTTTTGGTGGCACGGTGGTGTAGTGGTTAGCATGTCTGCCTCACAGCAAGCGGGACCTGGGTTCATTTCTGTGTGGAGTTTGCATGTTCTCCGCATGCTTGGGTGGGTTCCCTCTGGGTACGCCAGTTTAGAAAAATATGCACAGTAGGTTACTTGGCTGGTCCATATTGCCCCTAGGTGTGAATGTGAGTATGAATGTTTGTTTAAGTGTCGCCCCTGCGATGGCCTCGCGAGCTGTTTAGGGTGTACCCCGCCCTTGCCCAGAGTCGGCTGAGATGGGCTCCAGCCTCCCTGCGAGCCTAATTAGGATTAAGCAGTTCGGGAAATGAATGAATGAATGAGCATGGTATTTTGTGGGCGGATCAGATGCTGCAGTAATTTCCAGGTGCAGGCGCTGATGAGAAACCGAGAATTTTTTTTTTTTTATTCAGTCTTACAGGATAAATAATAAATAAGTCTCATCTGTTAATTCGAGGATTTTCTGTTCACTGGAAGGTACTATGCTATAATTATAGAGAAATTGATTTTTATTATATCTATTAATTATTATTGACTAAGTTTTTTTTTTTTTTTTTTACCTAATAATGATCTACACTGTAATATTGCCCTGGTTTAAGAGTTCTGTACATGTCTCTTGCAGTTTGCTGTGTTGTATAAGGGAGATGAGTGTCTAGGCAGTGGGAAGATTATTCGACTGGGCCCCAGTCAGCACACACTCCAAAAAGGCCTCAATCAGCAAACACCAGAGCACGCTGTCTAAAATGAGGCGCATCAGAGGAGACCCACATGCATGCATTCACACATTACAGGGGTTTTCGCATTTGTACCTAAAGACAAACATAAAGATGTGAACCTTTAAAATCATTGTGGACAAATTTAGCTGCATAGACTCTTTATACTTTTTTAATAATTTTAAAATACCTGTTTTGTTGATGGACTCCACTCAAAATCCTACATGTGAAATTAAACCAACTGCAATAAATGAATGTAACTTTTCTCCCATATCAAGACTATTTAAATTAATTTTCTTTTTAATGGGAGCGTCACAACTGCTATGTGTATAGTACTATTTGGATTAATTCAACTGTATTTTTCTGAGTTACTTTATTTGTTCTTAATGCTTACTGAAACACTTACACGAGATTTTTCATGATTAATGGGAGATATGATTCTTGATTTTTCTTAATCGGATTCAGAATACTGTACTTTATTGATCCCGGAGGAAATTGTGTCAATTAATTGATAGTATAATCCTATGACAAATGTGCCTGATGAAATAACTAAAAGTGACACATTTATTTCAAACTAATAATCACTTTTTCTCCCCGAAAAAGAACATGGATTACATAGATTTTTTTTAATAAAATGTTAAAATAATGTTGTAGCGGTTGGTGTAATTTTTGCTTATGCCCAATAGAGGGCGCACTGAGATAAATTACGACAAAAAGAATTTACATACTGGTACGTATGATGTTGATTGCCATATGCTGTATATTCACTCATTAATTTTCCAAGCCTCTTAATTAGGGTCACGAGGAGGCTGGTGTACTTCTCTCTCAGCTGAGTCTGGATGAAGATACACCCTGAACAGTTCACCAGGCTATCAGAGGGCCAACGTGCACAACCATCCACGCTCATCACACAACTAGGGGCGATTTGAAACAGCCAGTTAACCTACTGTGCATGTTTTTGGACTGTGGGAGGACACAGGAGTACCTGGAGGAGACCAGTGCAAGCACAGAGGGAACATGCAAACTCCACACAGAAACATCCACACCTGAGAATCAAACCCCGAACCTCCTTGCTGTGGGGTAGATATGCTAACTACTACACCACCGTACCGCCATGGATTATATTTTATTATTTGATTTGCATTTAATGGTGATGATGGTTGTTTTGAAAAATTTGATTATTTGTTTAACTTGATTTTGTTTACCACTCACTCAGTCTCGTTTGCTAAACCACCTAATCCTATTAGGGTTACAGCAGGTAATTAGGAGAAGCCAATTAGCCGACTGTGCATATATTTGTACTGTGGGGAGAAACTGAAGCACCTCAAGAAACCACACGTAAGCACCTGGAGAACATGCAAACTCCACATTGAAATGTACTTCAACCCGAGACCTTCTGGGTATACAGTGGAAATGCTAACCGTTGCGCATCTGTGCTACCTGTTTTTAATTCTTTTAACTTTACATTACTGATGTTAGGCCTTCTTTAAAAAAAAGTGCTGTTATTTTCTCCTTGTCTTTGTTCAAATGCTGGAGTTAGATCACTTGTCACTTGCTTGGTAAATACCGACTTAAAACATTCATTCATTTAGGTATTCATTCATTTTCTCAACCGCTTAATCCTAATTAGGGTCAAGGGAACGCTGGTGCCCATCTCCGCCAACTCTGGGCAAGGGCGGAGTACACCCTGACCAGCTCACCAGGGCATCACAGCCCCCAATCCCCATAGACAGAGAGCGACATGGCCGGCCTTTGATAACCAAGTTAGCTGCACTGAGGGGACAGCAGCAACAATCCATCCATGGTGGAGCTTGAACACCCGACCATTCTTCTTCTTCTTCTTCTTCTTCTTCTTCTTTTCTTTTCTTTTCAGCTTTCCCCTTCAGGGGTCACCACAGCGAATCATCTGCCTCCATCTCACCCTATCCTCTGCATCTTCTTCTCTTACACCAACTGCCTTCATGTCCTCCTTCACCACGTCCATGAATCGTCTCTTATCAGATCAGTAATTCAGCACCTTACCACTTTAATGCAAAAAAAAACATTTCATGAACTTCCCAACCTGAAACACTTCTGCAACTTCATAACTTTGTTGGCACGATACATGGACAGAATACATTTTTGGGATAAATGCGTTCCTTAAATTTACTGACTGGAGAGATTGGGTTTCATTCCCTTCTTTTTTCTCCAAACCTGAATTTACTGGGTTTTTTTTTTTTTCAATGTCCATCATTTGTCTCTTTCCACTGCTGTCCCTCTGACGGCTTTAAACCTGCTTTATACAATACAAAATATCTACACATGGCAACAGAACACTTTTATAAACATTTATTAGTTCTCTCAATTTGTTGATTTCACTCCAGGTTTGATTCAAATTAACACATGAGCTTCAATATATTACTCAATGTATTTTTCTATCATCATCATCATCATCATCATCATCTTCCGCTTAGTCCAGGGTCGGGTCGCGGGGGAAGCAACCTAAGCAAAGAGGTCCAGACGTCCCTCTACCGAAGCAACTTCCTCCAACTCTCCCGGGGGGACACCGAGGCGGTCCCAGACAAGCCGAGAGACATAGTGAGAGATCGACCCCGGGGTCTCTTTCCGGTTGGACATGCCCGAAACACCACACCAGGGAGGCGTCCGGGGGACATTCTGACCAGATGCCCGAGTATTGGATGTATTTTTCTAGTGGACTAATAATTTAAATCTGTGTAATCATGGCCTACGTTAATCAACTAAAAGTGGTCTATTATAATAATTATCTCAGATTAAAATTAAGGTTTTTTTTTTATTTTATTTTATGAGTTATTATTTAATTGAGTTCTTTGGTGTTCTTGGCCAAAGACTTGCTAAAGTAACCTCTTAGAACCACATCAGAAAGACTAACAAAGGCTCTTCACACACGAAAAGGTTTTATACTGACATCCTATAGCCGGTGTTCTTCTTTTCCTTTCGGCTTTTTCCCTTTCTCAGGGGTCGCCGCAGCGAATCATCTGATTCGCATGTTTGATTTGGCAGAGGTTTTTACGTCGGATGCCCTTCCTGACACAACCCTTTAGCAAGGGACAGAAACACGCTAACGACTTTGCCGCTACTCTGTACGAAAGTCAGCAATGGTTCTTTTACATGAACCTCTCACCATAGACAGTGACAGACATGGCCGGCCTTTGATGACCCAGTTAGCCTCACTCGGGGGACAGTGACAACCTTGTGGAGAGTGGGACTCGAACCCCCAACCCTAGAATCAGCGATCCTGTGCCCTTTACCTCTAGGTCACCACTGCCCTCATATCCTTTCTCCTGTAATATTCTCTTTATCACTGTATGTATCTTTTAGTCGTGTTTTCTCGTGCCATTGTGTTTAATCTAATTGGTTTACTGCAAACGCAGCTGAAAATGTTCTCAGCAATAAGCACACTTAAACGTCCCGAGTATTTTCTGCTATAAATACATTTCACTAAATATCAAATTGTGAAATCTATTTTTAAATATTTATTTTTTAATTGATAAATTATCCTAAATCTAATCAAAACTCTCATCCATCTATTTGATGAACTGCTTACTTCTGTTAGGGTCATGGGGAGGCTGCAGCCCATTTCAGCCAAACTTTAGGCGAAAGCGGGATACATTCTGAACTGCTCGCTACTCTATTGCAGGGGGACGAAACCCCACACACACACACACACACACACACACACACACACACACTCACTCATGCAGCCATTAACACTCACATTCACACCCAGGGATAATTTGTAACTGTCAGTTAACCTACAGTGGAGTAGTGAGGTATTCAGGGTGTACCTCTCCTTCACCCGGAGTATGCTGAGATAGGCTCCAGCTTCCCTGCGATCCCAATTACAATTAAACACTTGAGCCAACAGGGCAGTGGTGGTCTAGTGGTATAGGGCGCTGGATCGCTGATTCAAGCAAGGTTGTCACTGCGCCCCCCCCCCCCCCCCAGTGCAGCTAACTGGGTTATCCCAGGCCGGCCATGTCTCTCACTGTCTATGGTGTGAGGCATGTAAAAGAACCATTGCTGACTTTCGTAAAGAGTAGCTGCGAAGCGGCACTTGCCTTTCCATTGGATCCTTCCGGTGGCGCCGAGACGGGGGACTTGCTGCTTGGGTAACAGCCTGTCCCTCATTACTCCCTACCCGGGCTCTGCGCACTGGGGAGTATCACCAGCCGGGATACCAGCCAGAGCGCAGCCATAGTCCTTCGGGACTGACGGAGGCCTACCAGCTGCGAAGCCACTGGCATGTTTCCGGCCAGCGATGGCCTGGCGAGATGTCCAGGGTGTACTCTGCCCTCGCCTGAAGTTGGCTGGGATGGGCACCAGCCTCCCCGCGACCCAAATTAGGATTAAGCGGGTACAGAAAATGAACTGATGGCACTTGAGCCAACAAGTGACTGAGGATTGAGGATCAATGAAACCAAACCCCAGGAAAGTTTGAACTTTGAAATGCTCAGCTCAGTTCATTTTCTGTTACCGCTTAATCCTAATTAGGGTGACGGGGGAGGCTGGCGCCCATCCCATGGTCGACTCCAGGCCGGGCGAGGACAGACTACACCCTGGACAGCTCACCAGGCCATCGCAGGGGTGGAAACACGTTGGCAGCTTTGCAGTGTATTCTTGCTGAAAGTCAGCAATGGTTGTTTTACATGAACCTCTCACCACAGACAGTGAGAGAGAGCTGCACTGGGTGGTGGTGATGGTGGTGGTGGTGGTGGGCACACGACACACACACACACACACAGTGACAGAGTGGAGAGTGGGACTCGATCCCCTAACCTTACGATCAGCGATCCAGCACCCTTTAACTTTAACACGAAATCACTACTGTCCGATGCTTGAAATGCTGAGGAGCAGAATGACAGTAACGCACGTGAGGCTGAATGGATGAGGCGGTGAAGTGCGTGCTGAGAGATCCGGGCGCGCGCAGCAGGTTTTTATGCTAATGTCCCGCAGGGGTGGGGAGGGAGGGGGAGGGGAGAAGGGGAGGGGTGTAGAGGGAGGGGGGGCGCGCGCACGGAGCCATCTTGGCGTCGCCTGGAACTTGGTGGAGGAACGAGCGACAGTTTCAGCTCTATGGAGCGAACCGGAACAGAAAGTGGAGATTTACTTTTTTTGCGGTGATTTATAATAACAACAACAACAATAATAATAATAATAATAATAATAATAATAATAATAAACTACCATGAAGGATAAAAGAAAGTCGAAGTTTCGGGAGAAGGAGAGTTGATAGTGCAGTTGTATGGGATTTATTTATTATTATTATTATTATTATTATTATTATTATTATTGTTATTAGTATTATATGAAGCGCTTTGATTGAAACCATGGAGGTGGTCGCGCGGCTGCTCCTGATTCTTCTGTCCGTGTCTCGCGCTGGATGTTTCGACCTGCACCTCGCGGACACTTTACCGCCCGGGTCCGTTCTGTTGGATTTATCACTTGGACCGAGCTGGACTTATACACTCGAAAGGACTCTGAGTTCCCGAGCGCTCGGAGACGTTTTAAAAGTGGACCGGTATGACGGAACGGTGAGTCTCGTGCGCGAGATGAACTGCACGCGCCTGGACCACAACCCCGTCCCGCTGAGTTTCCAGCTGCAGTCCTTCTCGAGCCGGGACTCTGTGCTCGCTCACTTCGACGTGTTCGTGCACGGACCGAACTGCTTCATGAAATCCAGGACAAAGAGCGGCTCGAACGCGCCTGATGTTCGGGTCGAGTATTATCTTCGGACTTTTGGACACACTTCCTGCTTTCCTGCAGATGTTCGGCTCGTGGACCTCGTGCGTTATGTACCCGCCGTGTCCCGACCGCACGTTCGGGAGCTTTCGGACCGCGCGTGCGTTTCGGAAGGCTTCACCGGGGTCGTGCGTCAGGGCAGTGTGTACACACGGGATCACACCTGTTTCAACAAGAGGACACAGGGGACTGTAACGTGTAGGCTACACGAGTCTCACCCAGATCCCGTCTCCGTCCGGGTCAGGCTGCACCTGGAGGCCCCTCCAGGGCGATGGAAGGTGCGCACCAGGAGAACCATAAATTCTGCGCCCGTCTTTCAGCTGCCCAACTACCAAGTGTCGGTCCCTGAAAACGAGGCCGCAGGCACACGGGTCATCACTGTCAAAGCCACAGACGTGGACAGTGGGGAGGCTGGCAGGATCGAGTACAGCATGGAGGCGATCTTTGATAGCCGCTCCAATGACTTCTTCCAGATTGACCCTCAGACCGGTAGCGTTGAAACCGAGCGGCCCCTGGACAGAGAGTTCAAGGACACCCATGTGTTTAAAGTGATCGCCACTGACTTCGGCACCCCTCGGCGTTCTGCTACATCTTATCTGACCGTCACGGTCAGAGACACCAATGATCACAGTCCTGTGTTTGAGCAGACAGAATACCGAGTCAGTATCCGAGAGAATGTAGAAGTAGGCTTCGAGGTGATGACAGTGAGGGCTACGGACGAAGATGCGCCCTCCAATGCCAATATGATCTATAAAATCCTGAACGGCGAGGGTGTGAATTCCATCTTTGAGATTGACTCGCGGAATGGACTTGTGAGAGTCAAAGTGCGTCCAGATAGAGAAACCATGGCGCAGTATACACTCATCGTAGAGGCAAACGACCAAGGAAAGGATCCAGGACCTCGCAGTGTGACAGCCACAGTGCATATAACTGTAGAAGATGAGAATGATAACTATCCTCAATTTAGTGAGAAGAGATATGTGGTCCAGGTGCTTGAGAATGTACCCGTCAACACCCGAGTGGCTCAGGTGAAGGCCACGGACAAAGACGAGGGCAACAACGCCAAAGTGCATTACAGTATAATCAAAGGCAATGTCAAAGGCCAGTTCTACATTCACTCTCTGACTGGTGTCATTGATGTTATAAACCCCCTGGATTATGAAACACACAGGGACTATAATCTCGGGATTAAGGCCCAGGATGGAGGCAGACCCCCTCTCATTAACAATACTGGACTTGTCATTGTGCAAGTAATTGATATAAATGACAACGCACCCATGTTTGTGAGCACTCCTTTCCAGGCGACCATTTTGGAGAATGTACCCATTGGGTATTCAGTGCTTCATATCCAGGCCATTGACTCGGATTCTGGTGAGAATGCGCGCTTGGACTATCGTCTCACAGACACCAACCCCGGTTTCCCGTTCACTATTAACAATAGCACAGGCTGGATTACAGCTAGTGCTGCACTGGACAGAGAAACCACAGAGTATTACACCTTTGGTGTGGAAGCTAAGGACAATGGGATCCCAGTGATGTCTTCTTCCGCTAGCGTCAGTATAACAGTTCTGGATGTTAACGATAACGCACCCACGTTTACTGAGAAAATGTACTCTCTGAAAATTAACGAGGATGCTCTGGTGGGGAGCAGCGTGCTGACAGTGACAGCTGTGGATCGAGACATCAATAGCGTAGTGACCTACCAGATATCCAGTGGCAATACCCGCAACAGGTTTGCTATCACCAGTCAAAGCGGTGGTGGTCTCATCACGCTAGCCTTGCCTTTGGATTATAAGCAGGAGCGGCAGTACGTTCTGACCATCACCGCTTCAGATGGAACTCTTCTTGACACGGCACAGGTCTTCATCAATGTCACTGATGCTAACACACACAGGCCCGTGTTTCAGAGTGCCAACTACCAGATACTGTTTAGAGAGGATCAGCCTATTGGGTCGCTAGTAATGATAATCAGTGCTACAGATGAAGACACTGGCGAAAATGCACGTATAACATACATCATGGAAGACAAAGTTCCGCAGTTTGCAATCGACCCGGACACAGGCGCCATCACCACACAGATGGAGATCGATTATGAGGACCAGGCCTCCTACACACTGGCTATTATCGCTCATGACAATGGCATCCCTCAAAAGTCAGACACCACATACGTGGAGATCATCGTCGCTGATGCCAATGACAATGTCCCTCAGTTTGGCCGAGATAAGTACCAGGGTACAGTGTACGAAGATGCACCTCAGTTCACCAGCGTCCTCCAGATCTCTGCCTCAGATAGGGATGCTGGATCCAACGGGAGGGTAAGCTACACCTTCCAGGGCGGTGATGATGGAGAAGGAGACTTTTTAATTGAACAGTTTTCCGGAATCATCCGAACAAACCGGAAATTGGACAGGGAAAACATTCCAGTGTACAACCTTAAAGCTTATGCGGTGGATAAAGGGATTCCTCCCCTCAAAGCAGCGGTGGAGATCCAGGTGTCAGTGCTTGACATTAACGATAACGCGCCAGTGTTTGAGGAGGATGAGCTGTATATCGATGTCAAGGAAAACAGCGCTGTCGGTTCTGTGGTGGCACGGATAACTGCCAAAGACCCTGATGAAGGAACGAATGCTCAAATTATGTACCAAATAGTGGAAGGAAATATACCTGAAGTATTTGACTTGGATATCTTTACTGGAGATCTACAAGCACTTACGGATTTAGACTACGAGACAAAAACTGAGTATGTGATAGTCGTACAGGCCACATCTGCCCCGCTAGTCAGTAGGGCGACTGTCCACATTCGTTTGGTTGACATCAACGACAATCAGCCTGTCTTGCAGAATTTTGAGATTATTTTTAATAATTATATCACTAATAAATCCAATAGTTTTCCGACTGGGGTTATAGGAAGAGTACCAGCTCATGACCCAGATGTTTCCGATAAGCTTAAGTATAGCTTTGTGCGGGGGAATGAATTAAATCTGCTCATCCTGAATCCAGATAATGGGGAGCTAAAACTTAGTCGGGACCTGGACAATAACAGACCACTGGAGGCCACCATGAAGGTATCCGTCACAGGTAAGAGCCTCTACTCTACTGATGTGTTAATTGGTTTTAGTTAATTTATGTTATTAGTATGAAGTATATTGCTGGTTCCAGTAGAAGTGCACTGAAGTAAGAATAATATCATTGACTCATCTGATGAATTGTCTCTCTAGAGGATGTGTTAGCTCCAGGCTGTAGCCGGATCCAGTTCTGCTGCTTTTAAACTGTTTGTGTATTTTATTGAACTGTTGCTCTTGATGAGGGACGAGTTCTTTTATGTGCAAGTATTAAGTTACTGTTGCTGGTCTTTGTGAAGTTGTCCCTGATGTAAGTTTTATATATATATATATATATATATATATATATATATATATATATATATATATACATACACACACTAGTGTATATATATATATATATATATATATATATATATATATATATATATATATATATATATATATATATATATATATGTGTGTGTGTGTGTGTGTGTATTTATATATATATATATATATATATATATATATATATATATGTGTGTGTGTGTGTGTATATATTTTTTATCAGAGTTTATTTGCTTTTGCTTGCACTGGATCAGCGGTGGTACAGTGCCATAGTGATTAGATCATCCACCTCACAGAAAGAGGGTCCCAGGTATGAGTCCCAGCCTTAGGTGTTTCTGTGTGCAGTTTATATGTTCTCCCATGGTTTCTCCTCTGGGTTTACTCCAGGTCTTCAGCCCCCCCCCACCCCCCCCACCCCCCACCCCCCACACACACACACACACACACAGTCCAAAGACACATATTAAGCTATTTTCTGATCCAAATTGCCAGTAGGTGTTAGTGTAAGTGAGGGTGGATGTGCATGTGTTGTCATTGCAATGGTCTGGCAAGCTGTTTAGGCTGTACCCTGTTCTCACTCAGTGTAGGCTGCGATAGGCTCCGGCCTCCACACGACCCCAGAAGCATTAAGTGGTTCAGCAAAGAAATGAGTGAGAATGTACTGGATCAAGTGTAGGAATCTGAATGTAAAAGCAGTGCTGAAAGTAATAGTGTTTCACAACAACACACCTTATCTGTCATTAATTTGGCATCCCAGGTGATTAGGCATGTGGCTTTTTTTTATTCTTTCTTTTCTTTTCCCACATCTGAGATCCATAACAGTCTTAACACCAAAGATGAGATAAGTCATATTTTGGAAGATGTGGATAACGTCTGCTATTAAATGACCAAAATAGAAAAAATGGAGTTCCTTTCATCTTCCTCATGACCTGAAATATTATTGTTAACATTCTTCCTGATGTTTTTTGTTGAAAAATCTTTCAGGTTATTTGTCTTGAAAATGGCTTTCTGTTGGTTAGACACTCTGGTTCTCAGCCCTTCATTTACAAGCGATATCTCAAGACCAGCTGACCATCTAATATACTCATCCAACTTTGCATACTTACTCCTTTGGGATATATCCAGAATTACTCCTGATTATCAGAATGTTTTATTAAAGGGCCATTGTTACGGCGGTTTGAGGAAAATCACCTAAATAACATCAGTGGGGTTATTAAAGAAGACATAATCATTTATGTCAAGAAATTTGGTTTACAAAAAAGAAGACATGAATTAGATACGTAGGGGGCAGTGGTGACCCGGTCGTAGGGTGCTGGCTTATTGATCCGCAGGTCGGGGTTCAAATCCCACTATCACCGAGTTGTCACTGTTGCATCCCCATTCAGTATTGCATTCCCCATTCATGCAAGCATGCCAAACTCATTCATCAGGTGTTTATTTATTCTTTAGGAAAAGAAGCGCATACAGTCATTCACACAAAAGCAGTTGTTCTGAGAGAAATGTCTCGGACACCGTCTACAGTTCTGGAGTGGTTTATCTAGTGCCCATTCCACTCTTGATTGGTCTTCAATGACATCATCTGTCAACTTGATCTTGTTTTGATTTATCCCTCACGACATATGTCATGCCATTGAGTTGTCCTTGAGGTATCTTGTCTTCCCCCCCCCCCCCCATCGCTGAGAACGACCGTTTTGTTTTCTTTTCAAGGTCAGTCAAGCAATACCCGTACAAATATAATCTTACACTCACTTCAGTGAATAAACTCCTCATACTATAGTCATATAAATCATCCAATAATTGAATGGTGCAGTAAATCATACAATTTCTCTTCTCTAGGTATAAGCATTAACAATTTAAATACAGTGGTACTTACGACTTACTTATGACTGTATGACTTACGAGTGTTCTTTACAACGAATTTTCCATGATAAGAGTGTCGATGCTACCAAAAATCTGCCCCATCCAACGAAATCAAATTGTTGATTTACAAGCTCTACTGGGAAAATGGCTTTTCTGGGCCGATTAGCCTCATATTCTTCCGCGTGTATTCTTCCGCGCTCCTAGAACGCCTTGTGTAGTGCTTCTCAATTATTTTCTGTGACGCCCCCTCCAGGAAGAAAACAAAACATTTCACACTCCCCCAGCACTCCGCACGCGACTATATATAGTGTTCACTGCACTTCATATCGTTTGCTCGATACTTTTCCCCAAACCATAGTGCGACAATAAGAGCGCCACTGCCAACTACTGTAGTGGATGTTCAATTACACTTCATTCTAGTACGGTATGGAAAAAGAAAAAACATGTTCCCCAGGGTCATACACGCCTCTCCTGGCATCACACCATGCCAGGAGGGGCATGTATGAGAATGTATGGCGCCCCACTATTTGAGAAGCACTGGCCTTGTGAGAGCTCACCCCGAGCCTTTCCTTGCTGGCATTCGTAGCGTGCACACGCCCAAAAATTCTCCTCCTCCTCCTCCTCCTCCTCCTCCTCCTCCTCTGTTACACACCACCTCCTCCCTGCTCACGTGACATCTTTGTCGCAGTCAATGATAGGAAAAGTTAGTTGACTTATTGTTTATTCTTGTTTTATTAATTTTTATTATTAATTATTATTAATGTTAATGTACATGTATTATTATTATTATTATTATTATTATTAATAATAATAAATATTTATTGTTTTTACATGTTTATCTTTAATCTATTAGGTTAAATATATGTGTTTGAGGCAGGTTATATGAGTTTGGGAGGAGGTTGGAACGGATCAATTGGTTTTCTGCTATTTCTTGAGAATAAGTGTTTCATCTAATGAACTTTACGGCTTACGAGCTTGCCCTCGGAATGGATTAAATTTGTTAGACAAGGTATCACTGTATTTATTTTTCTTTAGAGATGACATCATCAGACAGTTCTCCATTCAAGATTACAAAAGGCTTAAAAAAAGAGATATGATCACTCAATTCCAATGTTATTACAATTTCTGTGTCTATATTCATATGCATGTTGATGCTGTTAATGTTCAATAATTAATTCGAGTACATGAGAGAGAAGCCCAGTGATTTGCATATGATTTATGGAGGACCAGTTACATGACATTATGACATTTCCATGCTAGCAGACCATAGGCCGTCCTCAATTCAAGGGTCCAAAACACAGCGCCCCCATTGGCACCTGATTCCCCGATCTTCCTCCAGTTTATATTCAGTTCTTGAAAACTGTTCAGCCTAACAAGATTCCAAAAAGTCCTTGTTGTAATCCATTTATATCCATTCCATGTCAGCCTATAAAACTTTAAATTCCTTTTGATTTTCAAGTTAAAATAGACTTTTCTGATATTCATTGCATGTTTAGATGATTTTTGGGAAAATGTGTTTTGGTAAAAATAATGACACACAGAGCTACTTGAAGGTTTCCTGGACAATCGTTTCAGATTTCCATGCTTCTTCTATTGCACGCCTGTGTTTCCTCTAGTTATTACTTCTATGCTTTAAAACTTAATTTTTCAGTTTGTTACCAAGGTAAGGTGTGCAGCCTTGTCAGTTTGATATTACTGTTTTTGAGAAATTAACTGAAATTAATTAAGAACAGCGAGAATGTGTATTATTATAATAGCGAAGTGGAACAGCACGAGATGCATTGCTGCCCTTTTCCTGACTTATCTTTGTCATTTAAATTACAGGGATTTCAGACCTTCGTAGTAATTCTTTTTCACTTTCTTTCCTTCCCGTTTCAGTCTCAGGCATTCCTTTTCCAGCCTGCTTACAACCTGCATTTTGCATCCAGCCCATTCACAGCGAGCCTCTTTTGCTCCTTTGTGTGTTGCCGGTAGCTTTATGGCTTACACATTGTTCTCGTGATTGCTGTTCTTGAGCTCAATGTCTGTGTCCACTGTTAGCTCTTTGTAGGTCAGCAGTGACCATCTTTCCCTTGTTGTCCAGTTTGTTTCGGTTTCCTCATTGTCTTTATTACCTCAATCTCATATCCTCATGGCTTTAGATTTCGCTCAGATTCTTGCTTTTAGTTCTGTCCTTTTTACTCTCTCTCTCTCTCTCTCTCTCTCTCTCTCTCTCTCTCTCTCTCTCTCTCTCTCGCTCTCACGCACGCTTGCGTGCTCTCACTCTCTCTCTCTCTTTTTCAGTTTCTTTCAATCTTATGAACGTATTGCATAGTAAAACCCCCTCCTTCCCCCATGCTAATGACAAATTCACATGTCAAATGTTAGGTAACCATTAACACTGGTTGTATGACCTCTTCACCTTTGACTCAGGGAAAGGAAATTGGCTTGAAGGCATAACAGCTGACTGACTCTCATCTAGACCTCAGCTTTTAGCTAATGAAAACTTTTGACAAGTTCCACATAATTGTGCTACTAATCGGTGTTTTGTTTTTTTTTTTTTAAATTCTGTCACCTAGATGTGATCCGCTGAACACTTCACTTTTTTTGCAAAGAATAAATCGAGAACTGACAGATTTCCCTGTCTGATAAAAGTAGGTTAACACTGTAGTCACAACAAAGGCTTGTCTATCTTACAAAAACTCATTTAGGATTGCAAACAAGCAGGAATGAGGGCTAGGTGTTTCAGCTGCAACCTAATCTACCTTATCACTATCACCCGAGCCTTTTTCGCCATCATCTGAGGGGTCTATGTGTAAGCATGGTGGCTCTCACCATTGTGAGGAGTATTGATTTTGGTCCGCTTCCTATCCGCTCTGTTTGAGCAGATAAATACAGATGATAAGCCTCATGGTGATGGCGGATAGACTCTGGAGGCCAATGCTTAAATACTACATGTGAAAATTGAAGATCTGTGCTTTGTCAGAGCTCTTCAGCTATTCATCTTGACTTGATGCTGTGTATGGCATTCAAAGGAGATGAGATGTAAACATGACAGCAAGAATGCCACATTCAGGTGTTAGCGAGCTGCGCTCACTGAGACAGCTGTCCTCTCTGAACACCAATGAGCACAATGAGCTTATTAGTAAAATAAAGTGGGGTAAATGAGGTAGACTGTTCGACTCTTGGTCTTACAACACTGTCGTGAGACATCTCCGGTCCGCGGTCAGCAGAGGATGCTTGCTGGTACATGTAAGCCCTGAAGCCACTTGGACTCGGGCGTTTTATGGGCTGCTACAGGATTCACATAGCTGGGCTTTTTCACCTTTCTCACCCCAGATCATTCAAGTTTATCTCAGTTTTAACCCCACTGGCAATTTTTACAGCCCCAGATTGAACGCTATCTCCTTCTCTAATCTCTGTTTACTATTTGTTCAGTGTGTAGGAATCTACTGTCTGTCTTCCTTTCGGCTTTTTCCCTTTTACTCGGGAGTCGCCACAGCGAATCATCTGATTCGCACGTTTGATTTGGCAGAGGATTTTATGTGTGTAGGAATCAATGTTTGCTCACAATGGGCAGTTGTTGAATTCTGTCAATAAATACTCACACTTCAGGGCTGCGATGGAACCAGATCAAAAAGTACATATAAGAAAGAATTTCTTATTTGGTTTTAAGACAACTCAACTAAACCAAGTTTCAAGTCTGTGTATTCTGTTAAATGCCAAGTATGTTGAAATTTTAATAAATCTTTTTGTGTTTAAGTTTGCTTTGTATATATGCGGCTTATGAAGTGTTTTTGTATGAAATAATGCAGCTCGACTGTGTGTTAAGGGACAAAAGAGTGTGTGGGAAAGAACAGATTCTGCAGCAGTGGCCAGCTGTGTCTATACATCAACTCCTGCCACTCATATAGCAGCTGCGCAAAAGACAGGACAAGAAGAGATAGAGCTAGAGATATAGAGTGAGTGAGAGAGCGAGAGAGAGAGAGAGAGAGAGAGAGAGAGCACATACTCATACACCCATTACCTTTAGGCCTAGTGTACCTAGTGTATAAATCATCCTCGCATTTCTCAGGTCACTCTAACATCAGCCCTGTTCTGTGCTCCTTTTTTCAGCCTGTTGTGATAACACAGTACCGTAGTCTCTTTCCCAGGTGTAAAGTCACTTACTACACATGACCTTCTGCCCTTTAACCTCTCAGTACTGCAGGTCAGGGTGTCTGGCTTTGGAAGTCTCATGTTCTCATGTACCTTGTGCCTATAATGGTGAAACTTGAAGTTCTTTGTGTATTTCGGTGGTTCTCAAAGTGATGTTGAATATGTAGATTTAGCTGCTGCCTAAAAGCAGAGCTCCTTTATGATTTCCCTTACTTGACAAGTTTTTTTGTGGGAACTCGCAAAACCCATACACGTATCCTACGCATATATGAGATTTCCTTTCAGCTTTTTCTCTCTCTGTATTTTTTTTTTTTCGGGGGGGCGCCACAGCGAATGATTTGCATATTTGATTTGGCATAGGTTTTTACGTTGGATGCCCTTCCTGACACAACCCTTTAGCAAAGGACAGAAACACGCTGATGGCTTTGCAGCTACTCTGTACGAAAGTCAGCAATGTTTCTTTTACATGAACCTCACACCATAGACAGTGAGAGACATGGCCCGCCTTTGATAACCCAGTTAGCTGCACTGGGGGGACAGTGACAACTTTGTGAAGAGTGGGACTCGAACCCCCAACCTTAGGATCAGCGATCCAGCGCCCTGTACCACCAGGCCCCCACTGCCACTATCCTATGCATATATATCAAGATTAATTTATTGTATAATAACTTGTTTGAAGGAGGGAATAAAATTTGGGTAACCAAACAGGCAATTTTGTTCTTGACAAATAAAGTAGAACATTTATAAATTGTAGGTTTAGAGAACATTCCAGGCAGTGGTGGTATAGGGCGCTTGATCACTGATCCTAAGGTTGGGGGTTTGAGTCCCACTCTCCACAAGGTTGTCACTGCCCCCCCCAGTGCAGCTAACTGGGTTATCAAAGGCTGACCATGTCTCTCAATGTCTTTGGTGACAGTCATGTAAAAGAACCATTGCTGACTTTCTCCGTCAGCGTGTTGATGGCCTGGCTCGGATGGGTGCCAGCCTCCCTGTGACCCTAATTAGGATTAAGCAGTTACAGAAATGAATTGAACTGAGAACATTCCAATAACACAAAAATATCATTACTTGTTTATTTATTTTTGTTATTAATGATATCACATCACATGACCTGAATCTTAAACTCCTATTGTTCACTATATTACTTTCTCCCAGAAAAAAAAAAATTGTCTGTTTTTCTTTTTCGAAATATAAAAATTTCAAAGAATTAACACAGGATTCACATGTGGACATGGAGGACACAGGGATGGCCACATGCTATCAGTTTTTCTTGACGTTCCGAAAGCAACTCAATGGTTAGACGCTTTTCTTTATTAGTGGTATGCCATGCGGGGGCTCTGCTATAAAGCATCATCAAGGAGTGGCACTGTTATTGAATTCATATTCAACTGTTTGATTGGTCACTTAAATTGAAAAGCTGGCAAAATATTACTGTATGCCAGTGCTTCTCAAATAGTGGGGCGCGCCCCCCCAGGGGGGGCGCGATGGGATGCTGAGGGGGGCGCGTGTGACCCAGGAGAACATGCTTTTTTTTCGCCGTACTACAAGAA
Organism: Plotosus lineatus; assembly: GCA_024760905.1. NCBI lineage: Eukaryota > Metazoa > Chordata > Actinopteri > Siluriformes > Plotosidae > Plotosus > Plotosus lineatus. Next base: position 26,603,816 of record CM045733.1, on the reverse strand, counting down.
AGTGTAATTGCACATCCACTCCAGTAGTTGGCAGTGGCGCCCTCATTGCCCATTGTGCGCAGCAAGTACAGGTCCCAGCTAAACATTGAGCAGGAGCTGAGAGTTGCAGTGTCATGCTTCAAACCTCGCTTTGAGAAGCTGTGCGCTGCAAAACGTGCTCATTGTAGCCATTAATCTTGGCTTCCTCATTTTGAGAAAAAAAAATCAGCACAAATTGTTCTATTTGTTCTTATTTTGTAGGTTAAAGTGTTTATATATTGTGCTCCTGAGTTAATGTTTCTGAAGTCAATTTGAATTAATTATTTATTGATTTTATTTTCAGCAGCAAATGGTGTGGTAAGTTTGTCAAAAATGTAACAAGGATATTATTATTTTTAAATTTAAGGCAAATTGATGCACTTTCTTTTACAGACTAATAAAAAATGTTAAAGTTATTCTTGTAAGTTGAACTATATCTCTTTCTTTTTGTTTTATTTATGTTAACAAGGATACGATATAATGAAGAGATATACCTGTAACTATATTATAGAAAAAAGTTATAATTTATACTTGCGGCGGAAAGTGGGGGGGGGGGGGGGGGCGAATTGTTTTCTTCTTGCTAGGGGGGGGCGTAACAGAAAATAATTGAGAAGCACTGCTGTATGCATTTAACTAGTGAATAAATCATATTGAAACATTTGAAGTTCATCCATTGATAAAAACATACTGAACAGATTTGTGCCAAAAGTGTGAAGCATCACAATGTCATGGCACTTCATGAGGAATGTTCAATTCTGAGACATTCACCAAGCTTAGGTGCATAAATATTTTAGTATACTGTATACAACATGAGAACAAAAGTAATAAACAAAACAAGATTTTTTTAAAACATATTTTACCCATTAAAGAGGAAGATTTTTTTTTTACATTGTGACATATAGGTAGTAGGTAAAGTCTGTTGGGCTTTTTACACCCGAGCCTAGTGGCTCATCAGGCCGGTACTTATCCCCGGTTTCCGTAGCGTGAAGCGACTAGGAGTTCAACTCCTCCTGGATAGGATGCTAGTCCATCACAGGTTACCTTCACAGTATATTTTACTGGTACCCATTTATACTGCTGGGTGAACAGAGGCACACATGTGGTTAAGACCTTGCCCAGGGGTCTTCACACAGTGGAGGTCTAACTAGGATTCGAACCCACAACCTCCTGATCATGAGCCCAGCACCCTAACCACTACACCACCGGCCCCACTAACATTGTGACATATGTATGAACTCTAATTCCACAAATCTCTTAAATTGTCTTTAAAAATGTATGGTACACACTACATGACATAGTAAAGTACATGTGCATATAGGATCAGCGACCAGGCTTAAAGTAAAGCAAAAATAATAATATGAGAATTTATATAGTTTATGTTTTACATATTTTAACCATTAGAGAAGCAGGTCAAGTGAGCTCTGTGCTTTCCAAGTAGAAGTAAACTATGTATCTCTGTAGCTAACGGTGTCTGTTTAGCAGACTTATTAAAGGTTAGTACCTACTAGATGGAGACGTAAGAAAACCACGCTCCATAAAGTTGTTTTAAATACAAAGTAAATAATATACAGGAAAACGAGAAAATGTATTTTATCCATTTTAAAGTGTGCTGATTATGACCTCACCTCATCTAATTGACTGAAAAACTGAGTGTTGGCCATTTTGATTCAAGTATTATCCACTTGGAATAATGATTTTTTTTTTTTTTTTTAATCTTTCGATCGCAGACAACTCATTTGCGTCTTGTATATACTAATATTGAGTATTTTTATTTGGAATTTTTGTGTTCAAAATGAATAATATTGCACAAATATTAAGCTACTAAAGACCAAACTTCTTACTTAACATTGTAATATGATTGTAAATGTTATTGATGCATTTATAGAATCACTGATTAGTAATAATTCATCAGATTTATCCACTAATATAATACAGGGATCCCTCATTTTCTGCGGTTAATTGGGACCGAGATCCCCATGTGATCACCGAAATCCGCAAAGTAGGATCACCCCAACACCGCCGACTGACGTACTGTATACGTACATGTATATGTGCATATACGTTCAATAAATACATATTCAATGCTATAAATGCTTATAATAACAATTAAACATAAAAAAATAATACATAAGATGTAAATAAAATATAAATACATACACATACAGACGCAGGTGCACATGCACAAACTCAGATATGCACCTCACAACAATGTAACTCGTTTTGATTGGAGATTTTGGGTTGTTTTTTGTTTTGTGTTGGTTTAGGGTTTTTTTTTTGCATAATTGGCCTTTTGTGGCATTTTCCATAACCTTTTCCCCTATTCGTCCTTAATTCCCTTATTTGTGAGGCGCTCCACCGAAAGTAAGTGCTTGTCGTACAGACCACTATTGAGATAGATGCCAGAAAAGTAAAAATGGACCATTTTTATCGAAATGTGGATTTTTGCAGAAACTATTAAAACAAGTATTCAACTATCACTTGCTCACGTGAAATCGACTAAAACTCACTAAAAATGTCTCCCCCCCATTTTTCTGGCAGGTACCCTCATAAAACCAGATAAAACCAGTAGCAAAACTTACTGGTTTTCGCTGCAATTATTCACCGAGTTCGGTATAAGACACACTATAATCCATACACCAGAAGAACTGCCGTGAAGTAGTCTCTCCATTTTGGATACTGTTTTGATATTAAAATGAACTTCCATGCCGTTTCAGCGAATAAAATAAAGGTTATGAAGACGATGTGCTCGTAAACAATGCAGGCTAGTTGCTAAGGAAGATCTGAAACGAACACACTGATTGGTCAGCTCGAGCTTGCACATGCGCAGTGCCCATTACACGTTAACTTCCGGTGTTAACTGCATGCAGAATTTATCTCCGACTTTCTCTTCAATAATAGTCATTGAGTTTATTTATAAGATTGTGAATACACATAATTTCTGGAAAAGGAGAGTGAAATGTCATCTGTGATGTCCAGCAGCATTAGTATAGATGCTAAATTCGACGCAAGAATTGGGCTTTGAAGATTCCAGAATGCTTGGCGTTCTTGAAGATATTTCGCCGGTGAGTATTTTTCTCTGCATGCAAAATTTGATTATGGAATTTTTTTGATTATTTGATTTGTGTGTAATCTTGTCTGGACTGGACATGCTGGATCATGGGTTGTTTAGTTTTGTACGAAAATTGGTCAAGACTCGAAAAATACTTAAATGTTTCATTCCTTTTACATATGAACAAACTGATGATGATGATGATGATGCCAGTTGTGTTGATGAAGATTTTGATGTTGATGAAGAAGAGGCATCTGGTAATAAAAGTGTGCATGAGTCAGCTTGTTGTATTTGTGATGATGATGTGATCCTTTCTGCTGAGCAGGATATAGATTAAATAATAATGTTGAAGGCAGAGTTGATGAAGCTTACTTGTATAAAGAGATCAGAGAGTTTTGTGATATAGTTTTCTTATATATAGTTTTATTAATTTCAGTGTGATTATTTGAACCTGACAGTGTTTTTTTTTCAATCAGTATCATTTGAAGGCATTTGAACCATTATTTAATGGTCGAAAAGATACATACTGATCTTATTGGAATAAACAAAAATGACAAAAAAACTAGTAGTTTTTTGTTCATTTTGGGGGGGGTTACCACAGTGACTGATGGGTTTTAAAAGGACCTGTCAAATTAAAATGAGGATGATTTCTCTTATCATCTCCTCCTAAAACTTTTCCGAGACATGCTTTCAAAAAGTTTATATGGCTGAGGTGCATAAAAATGTTTGGTTGCTAAGGACTAATGATCTTCAAAGAAGGGCAATCTTTATGCTCATTTTTCTCTAAAACGTCTTTTGAAATTTTTAGTTGAATGCTGACACAAGAAATGGCATAGCTCGCTCAGTTTTCAAGGTATTGACAAACTTTTTGCTGTATTTTGCAGCTTTGGGCCTCCTCTATCTATGTAAAAAGATTCATTTTCTTTATTTTTCATTTTTGGATGCAACAGCCTACTTTCAGTGGAGTGGCTCACATTTTTTAATTCGATGAATATTTATTTATTTGTTTTTTTAAAAACCGTGATGCACTGAAGCTGCATGAATTGAAGTGCGAAGTAGCGAGGGATCCCTGTATAGTCTTACAGGGTTCACATTGTTTACACAGACTTTCTCATTTTAGATGATTTAAAATAAACCAAATTAAAATCATTAAAACTGAATTTAAAATTAAAAAAAGAAAAATACTCTTCAGCATCAGTTGAAGATCAGCAGCATTCTTTTTGCATATCTCAACACACTGATATATGGAACCTCTTCTACTCATTCTTCCCATTACGTGTGGAATTTGCCCCGCACCAATTCTCTCGCCTGCTTTCACAGAAATCTCTGCTGTAGCTGCTATATCTGTCCTCAATGTCTATAGAAACTGTTATTAGATTACAATGTCTGGCTGTTTGTGTACCTTCTGTCTCTTTGTACAGTCTACAGTCTGTGATAGAGACAGAGTTGTATGTCTATACTGATATTTGAAAAAATATATTTGTGGTTTTCTTTATCAAGGTGAATGTATTTATTTTCTTCTTCAGTACAAAATAACTCCTGTCAAAGTGCAACTCGTCTGTATTTTGCGTACAGACTTCATGAGCACCCAAGAGTCCGGTGAAATATGAACATCAATTAACTGAACCTAACAGCGCAAGCTCTGTTAAATGAACAGGAAAGGAATCTGATTCATGTTTAATCTTGCAGACTCATTCAGGATGCCAAGACAGAAATGTGGGAGATGTGATCTCACTCCAGTGCCAAAAGTGGGAGTAATGAAAAACAAGACAATACGCCTTGAAGACAGAGGCTGGGTTAATCTAGGGCGGTGGTCAATGAAATACGGCAGACTGTTAAAACGTCATCCTACAGTTTACCTTCACTTTTAAATCCATTTTGAATTATGTTAAAATGATGTGTAGATTTTTTAAATCATTGCCTCATCTCTTTTTATAAAGTGCACACCAATATGAGTACCAACCTGTAAATTTGTCATAAATTCTGCAGTCGTTTTTATTTGTAGCTGAGCTCCTGAGCGGAGTCCCATAGGCATGGAACATGACTTCGATCGTTTTTCTTTGTCTGTACCCTGTTGCGGACTTGACGCTGATTAGCTGTTATGGATATGTGGGCAGTGGTGGTCTGGTCGTGAGGAGCTGGATCACTGATCACAAGGTCGGGGGTTCAAGCCCCACTCTCAACAGGTTGCCACTGTCCTCCCAGTGCAGCTAACTGGGTTATCAAAGGCTGGCCATGTCTCTCACTGTCTATGGTGTGAGGTTCATGTAAAAGAACCATTGCTGACTTTCGACGAGAGTATGCTGCAAAGCCGTCAGCGTGTCTCCACCCTGCAACGGCCTGGCGAGCTGTCCAGGGTGTACTCTGCCCTCGCCCGAAGTTGGATAGGATGGGCACCAGCCTCCCCCGACCCTAATTAAGATTAAGTAGTTACAGAAAATGATGATGATGGTGATATCCCATGCAGTAAGGAAACTAAGGGGTCATTCAACATTTTCAACATTATCCTAAGCGTACAAAACGTAGGGGGGAGGGGGTAAGATGTCTGTGTATGCTTTTTAATGTAAAAATGTCGATCAACAATAATACATGCGCTCGTGAATATTTTTTTTTTGTGCGTGTACGTTCGAAACTCTCAATGCGCGATTAGCCAACCACCTGCGGTGTTGCATATCTGCAAAGTCTGCAATGAATACTACCCAACCTGGTATCAGCTGCTGAAACATCAGAAGGCAGCTGATCAAGGGCGTAGGCTGGGGGGGTGCACGGGGTGCACATGCACCCCCCCCCCCACACACACACACACACACACAGAAGGAGTTGAGTTCCGCTGGACAAGAAATGATGTGTATTCACAACCTTATAAATAAACTTAATGAGTGTTATTGAAGAGAAAGTCGGAGATAAGTTCCGCATGACTAGAGACAGGAAGTAAACCGGAAGTTAACGTGTAACGGGCACTGCGCATGTGCACGCCAGAGCTGACCAATCAACAAACATAATATTATCAGTAAGCAATAATAGCTGATGACTGTCAATCAAACAAAGTGCGAGTGTGAGAATAAAGCACAGTTTGTTAGTCCCGCCTCCGGCTCCTGCACATGTGTTAGAACACAAACATTGACGCACAGAGAATGAATGGCTAAAATAATCATAAGCCATCCAGCCTGGATCTGCAGCCTAATGCTCAGTACTTTAATAAAATGAATAGTATGTCTTTGTACTGTAAATATGTATTACTATTTGTTTGTACCTTTGAATAGATAAATAACTTTAGCTCAATTTGTAAATGTAATTCGCACATGTACTTGCAGATGTAGTTTGAAATATATTTGAGAATGTTTTTGGTTGAACTATAATATTTGATTCGTCTTCTGAGGGTAATAGATGAATCGTTTTCTGCTGAAAAACTGTGCTTGTTGTTGGCGTGAGATTCCATGTTGTTTATATCATATGCTGTGATATGCATGCACTATATTTTATGTGGTACTTTGTATCAACTCAGTGACGTCACAGAAACTTTGTGTAGGCGGGCACTGAACAGTGGCGGCTTTCGGGTCGATAACTTATACGACAAGCATATAAAACAAAACCGCTGTGTGTGCAATAGTTTATTTATGATATAGAATTTAAGCCACAATCGCTTCAATAAAATATACTTAAGCTACTGCCAACTTATTTAGTCGCCGTTTCATTTCCCCTTTAAGGCTTAGGCTCCGGTCAACCGAGATGTGCATCTTCTCTCCCCCCCCCCACGGTCAGACCAGCCTACGCCCTTGCTGATCACAAACTGAACCGTGGTTATCCAAAAGCCAATGCCCAATAAAAAAAATGCAGACATTTTGAATTATATTTTAATGTAAAATAATCTTATTAAAAAAATGTCATTTTTATTATTTAGTGTTATCCTTTCCTGCTTTTGCTTCAGACTGGTTTTGGAGAAACCTGGGGAGACTTAAATATTTCCTTCAGGAATTGATTCAGCCCTTAAAGTAGCTACACTACCTTTATAACACCAGAATAGAAAATCTATCCGTAGTATTACATATCGAGAGCTCTTTTTTTTAGGCCTTTCGACACTGCCTTAATTTTTATATTACTCTTTATGAGGACATGTGCATCTGACTCTCTGGCTTTGATTAGTTTCTTGAATCAAAACTAGCACTCAACGATTTGCATTGATTTTTAGTTTTTCAGTTTTTCTTCTAGTGGAACAGTCAAACGGTTCTGTAAGCATAATTACAGTCTTCTTCTTCTTCTTCTTTTCCTTTCGGCTTTTCCCTTCAGGGGTCGCCACAGCGAATCATCTGCCTCCATCTCACCCTATCCTTTGCATCTTCTTCTCTTACACCAACGACCTTCATGTCCTCCTTTACCACATCCATGAATCTTCTCTTTGGTCTTCCTCTAGGCCTTTTGCCTGGTAGTTCCAGCCTCAGCATCCTATTACCAATATACTCACTATCCCTCCTCTGTACATGTCCAAACCATCTCAATCTAGCCTCTCTGACTTTGTCTCCAAAACGTATTACATGTGCTGTCCCTCTGACGTACTCATTCCTAATCCTATCCATCCTCGTTACTCCCAAAGAGAACCTCAACATTTTCATCTCTGCTACCTCCAACTCTGCCTCCTGTCTTTTCCCCAGGGCCACTGTTTCTAACCCATACAGCATCGTTGGCCTCAACACCGTTTTGTACACTTTTCCTTTCATTTTTGCCGATACCCTCCTATCTCACATCACATCGGACCCTTTTCTCCAACCATTCCAACCTGCCTGCACACGCTTCTTGACCTCTTTTCCACACTCGCCATTGCTCTGGATTGTTGAGCCTAAGTACTTAAAATCCTCCACCTTTCTTATCTCTGCTCCCTGTAATCTCACCGTTCCTCTTTGGTCCTTGGCATTCATGCACATGTACTCTGTCTTACTGAGGCTAATCTTCATTCCCCTCCTTTCCAGGGCATACCTCCACCTCTCTAGATTTTCCTGCACTTGTTCTCTGCTCTCACTACAGATTACAATGTCATCTGCAAACATCATAGTCCATGGGGAATCTTGTCTAACCTCGTCTGTCAGCCTGTCCATCACCATAGCGAACAAGAAGGGGCTGAGAGCTGACCCTTGATGCAGTCCCACCTCCACCTTGAACTCTTCTGTCACACCGACAGCACACCTCACCACTGTCTTACATCTCTCATACATGTCCTGCACCACTCTAACATACTTCTCTGCCACTCCAGACTTCCTCATGCAATACCACAGTTCTTCTCTCGGCACCCTGTCATATGCTTTCTCCAGATCCACAAAGGCACAATGCAGCTCCGTCTGACCTTCTCTGTACTTCTCCATTAACATCCTCAAGGCAAACACTGCATCTGTGGTGCTCTTTCTGGGCATGAAACCAAACTGTTGTTCACAAATGCTGACTTCTGCCCTTAGTCTAGCTTCCACTATTCTTTCCCATAACTTCATCGTATGGCTCATCAACTTTATCCCTCTGTAGTTGCCACAACTCTGCACGTCTCCCTTGTTCTTAAAAATGGGCACCAGCACACTTCTCCTCCATTCCTCTGGCATCCTCTCACTCTCTAAGACCTTGTTAAATGTTCTTGTCAGAAAATCTACTGCTACCTCTCCTAGACACTTCCATACCTCCACCGGTATGTCATCAGGACCAACTGCCTTTCCATTCTTCATCCTCTTCAATGCCCTCCTCACTTCACCCTTACTAATCTTTGCTACTTCCTGGTCCTCAACAGTCACCTCTTCTACTCTTTTTCTCTCTCATTTTCCTCATTCATCAGCTCTTCAAAGCACTCTTTCCATCTTCCCAGCACACTTCTGTCATCAGTCAATCCATTCCCCCCTCTGTCCATTATCAATCTAACTTGCTGCACGCCCTTCCCATCTCTATTTCTCTGCTGTGCCAACCTGTATAAATCATTTTCTCCTCCTTACTTTCCAGCCGAGCATACAAGTCATCAAACGCACTCTGTTTGGCCTTTGACACTGCTACCTTTGCCTTACGCTGTGTCTCCTGTACTCCTGTTTACTCTCTTCGGTTTTCTCAATGTCCCACTTCTTCTTAGCTAATCTCTTCCTTTGTACACACTCCTGCACTTCCTCATTCCACCACCAAGTCTCCTTATCTACTTTCCTTCCAGATGACACACCAAATATTCTCCTACCTGTCTCCCTGATCACATTCGCTGTAGTTGTCCAGTCATCTGGAAGCACTTCCTGACCACCCAAAGCCTGTTTCAACTCCTCCTTGAAGACAACCCGACACTCTTCCTTTTTCAACTTCCACCACTTTGTCTTCTGCTCTGCCTTTGCCTTCTTCACCTTCCTCACCATCAGCATCATCCTGCACACCACCATCCTATGCTGTTTGGCAACACTCTCACCCGCTACTACTTTGCAGTCACTGACTTCCTTTAAATTACATCGCCTGCACAAGATGTAGTCTACCTGTGTGCTCCTACCTCCGCTTTTATAAGTCACCCTATGCTCCTCTCTCTTCTGGAAGAAAGTATTCACCACAGCCATTTCCATCCTTTTTGCAAAATCTACCAACATCTGTCCTTCTGCGTTCCTGTCCTGGATACCAAACCTACCCATCACTTCCTCGTCCCCTCTGTTTCCTGCACCAACATGTCCATTGAAGTCTGCCCCAATGACCACTCTTTCACCTCTGGGGGTACTCTGCATCACTTCATCTAACTCCCTCCAGAATCTCTCCTTCTCTTCTCGCTCACATCCTGTCTGTGGGGCATAAGCACTAACAACATTGACCATCACACCTTTAATTTCTAACTTGAGACTCATCACTCTGTCTGACACTCTTTTCACTTCTAGAACATTCCTGGCAAACTCCTCCTTCAAGATGACTCCGACTCCATTTCTCTTCCCATCCACACCGTGATAAAACAGCTTAAACCCTGCTCCTATGCTTCTAGCCTTGCGACCTTTCCACCTGGTCTCCTGAACACACAGTATGTCCACCTTCCTCCTCTGCATCATGTCAGCCAGCTCTCTACCTTTTCCTGTCATAGTTCCAATATTCAAAGTCCCTACTTTCAGTCCTAGACTCATGCCTTTCCTCTTCTCTCTCTGGCAACGGACACACCTCCCGCCTCTCCTTCTTCGACGTCTTCGACCAACAGTAGTCCAATTTCCATCAGCACCCTGTTGGTTGACGGCACTGATGGCGGTCGTTGTTAACCCGGGCCTCGACCGATCCGGTATGTCATTCTTTCTTGTGATTCGCATAGTTTATTTGGCATTTGTTTTACGCCGGATGCCCTTCCTGACGCAACCCTCTGCATTTATCCGGGCTTGGGACCGGCGTGAGGGAGAGACACTGGTTTGTGCCCCCCCCTCACGGCTGCATTTGTAAGCATAATTACAGTATTTACCACAACTGGTTCTACACTTTCTGGTGGTTTCATCTGTGGCTTTAGGCATTGTGGCAGGACAAAACAACACAGCTATGAATGACCTAAATTAGCCTGCTTTCTTTTTTCTGACTCTTGAATTAAATAAATTCTGTGATTGTCTAGGTCAGGGGTCACCAACCTATTTGAAGCTGAGAGCTACTTCTTGGGTACTAATTAACTCGAAGGGCTACCAGGTCAATACACACTTCTGAAATAACAAATTTGCTCAATTTACCTTTAGTTATGTTATTATTAATAATTAATAATATTTATCAATCTGAAGATATTGGATTTGATTTTTAAAATTAGCAAAAAATTTAAATGCAGCTCAACTGAGAGTGGCGCTAGAGAGCCGTGGGCCTGTTCTAAGTATAGTATAGCAGTGAACAGGCCGACTCATGTTGTCCTTGCGGGCGACTCATGTTGTCCTTGCGGGCGACCTGATGCGAGTAGGCACCATGTTGGTGACCCCTGGTCTAGGTAAACCAGTCATATGATAAAAAAAAAAAATCAAGCTCATTTTATAGTGAATTCTGACCGGTTTTGCCAGACCTCTGCATTTTTAGTAAATCTACCAGTAAATCTACCAGGAGACTTTACACTAATATATGTGGGGAAACCTGGGAAAACAGTTGAAAATGTGATTGGTGTACGTAGGCCACCTCATAATATATAATTTCAGACTATTAAAACTGGATTGTGGGGTGTTCCTGGTATGCATTTATTAGTTCACAAGAAGGCAGTGGTCCAGGGAAGAACAACCGGTCAGTTAGTGGTCAAGTATCATTGATGAACATAGAAAGCAAGGGCTCACCTTTCTTGTCTGATCCCAACTACTGTAGTACAAATGACTGAAAACATTAATGCTCGCAATGATGGAAAGATGCCAGAGCAATTAGTGCGTCACAGTGTATATGGAGTTGTGTAGTCACATTCTGGTGCCAATGTACTGCACCATGCAGACCTTTCATTACTGCTAAACACACCTGTGAGCATGTGAAGATCAGAACTGGACCTTAGAACCTTGCCTGAAGATTGACGGTTTCCTTTATGTCATGTGTGTCACTGGCTATGTGTCACTGACCTTCAAAAGAGATGCTACTAGGATGTGCTATGGATAGAAGATAAGCCTGTAGAAGCTGTGTGATGCTCTGGGCAATATTCCAACCTCGGAACCTTGAGTCCCAACATTCAAGTGAGTACTCTTTATAAACAAAGCAAAATATTATTGTAGACCAAGTACTTTCATGGCAACTGTATTCTCTAAGGCCAGTGAGATGAATTGTTTAGAAATTGTATAAGGAACAATATGTATTCGGTCTTCCTACAAGTTAATTTATTCACTGATACTTTTTATTTGTCAAACTGCTGCATTCTATTAAGCTTGTGGGGGCTACATAACCATTCACACTCATACCTGGGGTAATTTGGAACTGCCAATTAGCTTGAGGTGCACGATAAGAAACTGAAATACACAGAGGAAACCCACAGAAGCACAGAGAGAATATGCAAACTCCATACAGAGTCCAGAATTAATGAGTCCAGAATTCGAACCGACGACCTTTTTCCTATGTGGCAGATGTGCGAATAAATGAGTTGTGAAGGTTCCTCGTGAGTGCTGGCATGTAGGTCTTCAAACCCACATAACTTCAACTACAGTGAGTCGTCGACTTACGACCACGTTTGGTTCCGGCAGACCGGTCGTAACTCGATCTGGTCGTATGTTGACTTTCCATCCAAATACACTCACGCCAAACAAAAACAGATGAATAAATCTCGCGCAGTTAAATCCATACATCTATTTTCAATTCCACGTCACTGTGACACGCAGCGGAGAGCCAATCCTTTCTGTACTCCCGTGTGTGGGCGAGTCCCATAGCTTCAAACTCCAATTTTATCGGATTATAACAACAGCCACAGACTGCGCGTGTTTTTTGGGTAAAGAGATAAATTTCCCTCGTTTTGATCAGCTCATTTCCACGAAGCCAAGCACAGTTGGCAAGCAAACACAAATGGACAGACATGGAAAAACTTCAACCCGCAGACCAGCTGATTGCCAAAACTTGGGACACGCTTCCTGTCACATAAACACTGCAGCGTGTAAGTCCAAAAAATTAGAGTTTCAAGGTATCGGACCCGCCCACACAGAAAGGATTGGCTCTCAGCTTCGCCCCACAGTGACGTGGCATTGAAAGTAGATGAATAAATTTGCTCTGAGCAGTTAGAAAGTGAAGCTGCATCATCTCCTCCTTGACCTTTTAAGATGCTGGCGCTGCCGGCAGTGCAAACAACTGTCGAACGCAACACTCGCACTGCACCGCCATGAATCATGCTTCACCACTTTTGTGGTCGTAAGTCGACGACTCACTGTATACCGCTCCGCTCACACCGTGCCTCATGTGTTATCTTTTATGCTTCGAGGCTTAGGCTGTGTCCAACAAGCCAAACAGAGTATGGAACAGTGATTTCACTAGTTGGACATTGGAATGGAGAACCTGTTCCAGTGTAACCCAACACATTTTTCTGCACTCTTTGCTGTTCTCATTCTGGCCCTGTTAACAACAGGTCTTTGTCTCTCAGTTCGGGCGGCTTGAAAAGACACCATTTGAGTAGAGAGACTGAAAATACTTGAAGATTTAAATATGTTTGTGCACAATATTGAGACTTGAGATGGTTCCTGCTCTCATTAGAACCAGGTTAGCAGTTTTGTTCTTCAGGTTCTGTCCAGTTTTTTCTTTGTATTGATTGTGCTTCGCTGAGGCTGTGACTACTTTAATTCAGCATGCTTGTTATGACCGGTGTAGAGCAATGCCAGTGGATAACTGAGACATATACATACTGTATATAGTGTAACAACTAATTCATGCGTTTTTCTCCGGGGATTAGCAAAAACGGTGCTATGCTGCCTCTATAAATGCTTGGAATGTTATAAATCTGAAATGTCTCAGAAAATTATGAGTCATGGAGCCTTTACCTCATATATGCTTCGAAAGAAGAATATACACCTTTGTATACTGTGTATTCCACATCACTGGTTATTTGGAAAGGTTCAGAGGGCTTACACATCCAAAAGGTGTTTTTTTTTTTCCACCCTTCAGGCTAAGATTAGCTGTATTGAATTTGCGCTGCCTTTTAAAGTTGTTCGCTTTTCTGAGAACTCCTGTCATTCTTTCTTAAAGCGTGGTTTCTCCTCCTCTCTTGCTTATACATCCATTATAGACATTCGCTCACAACCATCCAGTGCACGCCTGCACGCTCGTCTCACAACAAGGTGTGAAAAATTGTGGCCTTAACCTTCAGCATTAACAAACACACAACAAATTTAATTCACGGCTTCTCGAATTACATTAATGCTAAAATAGGTCTAGTTTCACAATAGCCGCTGCTTCAGGTCACACAATAGCGTTCTCTGTTTCATACAAAATCCAAGTGATGTGCAAAATGATCTGCATGCTGCTGCAACGTTTTCGAGAACGAATAGACTATCTGATTTCAAAAAGACGAGCCAGAATAACTTGGGTTTAATGTCCAGGATGTCGTTCTGCAGAGAATTCTGTTTTTTATTCCCGTAAACATCTCTGTGTAAAGGGGTGTACAGGAATTTTTTTTTCTTTAATCCAAACCCAAAAAACTAACACCAAGTAGTTTGTTAACCAAAGCTAATGATTATCTACTAGGTTGATGAAATGCACTTTCAGCTGTATTCACTTGCCTAGTGTTGACTCTCACAGGACCAAAATCTATTGTTGCTGTACAGATATAACCAAAGGACTGGTTTAACTGCTGCACCACAAAGTGGATAAAGAGATTCTGATTCCACAAGGATCTGGTGTGCATTGTTCAGACGACTGACAGCCCGGTATTTGAATGGTCGGCATTGAGTATGATCATTTTCAGACATAGCTGGTTTTACTCTGAGAGCATGATCTGGTTCAAACCAAATTATAAAGAAGTTTCCAAATTCACATTGCATATGATCAACACACATTGAGCAAATAAAGTAGAACCACTTAAGTGCTTCTTAAATGCAGCTTGAGGACAAATTAAATCATCTTTGTCTGATGCAAAAGCGCACGCAATCTTTGGTTCTAACCTGATCATCATCATCAGTTCATTTTCTGTAACCGCTTAATCCTAATTAGGGTCGCGGGGAGGCTGGCGCCCATCCCAGCCGACTCCGGGTGAGGGCAGAGTACACCCTGGACTGCTCGCCAGGCCATCGCAGGGCGGAAACACATCGACGGCTTTGTAGCCTTCTTTTGTTGAAAGTCAGCAATGGTTCTTTTACATACCTCTCACCATAGACAGTGAGAGACATGGCCGGCCTTTGATAACCCAGTTCGCTGCACTGGTGGGGACAGTAACATCCTTGTGGAGAGTGGGACTCGAACCCCCAACCTTTGGATCAGCGATCCAGCACCCTATACCACTAGACCACCATTGCCCCTACGTTCTAACCTGATTTGAGTTGTGATTGGCCTTTTGGAAATGGGGTCGGAGGCCACATCAAAACATCAAAACATTTTCTGGGTCCACAAAATGTCTTCTGACTACTTTAGGATTGAGACAAAAACCTCCACAAAAAACAGTGTTTTGTTTTTGAGGCTCTTGGTAAACCTAAAACATCTGTTACCTCTAATGTTTAATGTCATTAGGGTGAAGCTGATTCCACTTCGTATCTCTGCAGATATTCTGGGAATCAATTGTTTTGTTTTTCTGCTTCTGAAGGGCTTTAATCACACTCATTTCATTTCAATTTTGCTTCAGAATGACTCTGTGTGTTATCTGGAAATATGTTGAGTTTCTCCCCAGCACAAATACTTTGACAAAGGACTGGGGGAGGGATATGGAGGGTCTTTTCCATGTCAAAAGAACTGCTCTGAATGGAAATAAACACAATCAGCCTTAGAGATGAGCCTCAAGGACTCCCTCCTCACAGGTGGCTGTCACCCCTCACAAAGCAAGTTAATGGGCCAAAAGACAATGGGCTGTGGGCGGGGCTTTAGAAGGTTTTGATGGCTTCATTACTACTCAATTTCCAGCCCTGAGTTTTGTTTTTAGTTTTGTAGTCATAGAAAGTTTCTTCCTCTCAGGATTTGTTACACTTTCAAATTTAAGCTGTCCCCCCCCAGGGTAATAAAAAAGAAGAAAAGAGGGAATAATACACATCTAAATAATGAATTAATCAACAATAACTAGGTAATTTTGTTATGTGTATGATATCTTTGCTATATTTGCGACACATAAATAAAAAATATGAGATGGAAGTCGCTGAATAGTTCCTAATACAGAATGTCAGATGACATCCACTGAGCTGAAGCCGTTTTGTAAAAATATACTACATGAAAAGGTAATTTAATCAATTTATGTATTACAGGGATTCCTCACTTTCCTTTAACACTTTTGGGTTAATTGGGACCGAGATCCCAACGCGACCAGCATCAAAATCCGCGAAGTAGGATCACCCACCCACACCCCAACTAACGTATACGTACATGTATTTTCTTTCTTCCTTTCGGCTTTTTCCCTTTTCTCAGGAGTCGTCACAGCGAATCATCTGATTCGCACATTTGATTTGGCATAGGTTTTTACGTCGGATGCCCTTCTTGTCACAACCCTTTTAGCAAGGGACAGAAACAAGCTGACAGCTTTGCAGCTACTCTTTACAAAAGTCAGCAATGGTTCTTTTACATGAACCTCTCACCATAGACAGTGAGAGACATGGCCGACCTTTGATAACCCAGTTAGCCGCACTGGGGGCGCAGTGACAACCCTGTGGAGACTTGAACCCCCAACCTTAGGATCAGCGATCCTGCACCCTATCCACTGGACCACCACTGCCCCCTACGTACATGTATATGTGTATATAAAATCAATAAATACATATTCAATGCTATAAATGCTTATAATAACAATTAAACATTAAAAAAAAAATAACATAAGATGTAAATAAAATATAAATACAGATGCTCCCCAACTTACCAAACAAACTTGGAACCATCTGGAGCTACGAACAGGCCTGTCCTCGAAAGTGAAAGTGAAATGAAATTGAAGAACAAATAGAAATAGAAATGGAATAAAATCTACAGAAAGATAGATCATAAATATTAGTATGAAATGTGATTAAACATTATCCTGAGTTACACTTAATACTAGGCTCCAGCAGAGGGGGGCGTGGCTGATACTTGCTTTACACCTGTCAGAAGAGAAGCAGAATGATACATTTCTGAACTCCTGCCAAAACTTTCAAAGAAGAAACAAATTGATTCAGGTATTGTAATGAACTGGATAAGAGTGAAACTCTCTGTAAATCTGATCAGAGTCCCTGTGCTGTGCTTGAGAGGAACCAGGAGTTTAAACACGGGACAGAATGTACAGATGATTATGTGGCGAGAGAGTGAGTGTGAGAGTGAGAGAGAGAGAGAGAGAGAGAGAGAGAGAGAGAGAGAGATCGTATACAGTACAAACTCATATAGGTTACTTATATAAGCTTTAAACGTACGCTCCCCTCTATAGAATGCCCTGTAACGACTTACAAACAAATTCATCTAAGAACGGCCGTCCTGAACCTAACTCGTCCGTAAGCTGGAGAGCGTCTGTACACACACATACAGATAGTATGAAGGAGACGACATACATACATACGTGCGCACACGCAGATGCGCATGCACACGCAGATGCAAAAATGTATCCAGTTTTGATGTAAGATTTTGGGTTGTTTTTTGTTTTGTGTTTGTTTAGGGATTTTTTTTTTCATAATTGGCCTTGTTTTTGTGACTTCTTCCTTAATTTCATTATTTTTTTAATTCGATAAATATTTATTTATTTAAAAAAAAAATGCACTGAAGCCGCATTAATTGAAGCGTGAAGTAGCGAGGGATCCCTGTATAGCATGACAGAGACAGGCTAGGTGAGGTCTGTATTGGTAACAGTGTCTTTTTCAGCCAATTCATTAAAGTTTCACTGTACAGTACACTTTACAGAAATATAACTTCTGCTCCAAGTGGTCATAACCGACTGTGTGTCTGCAGCTTTGAATAGATTCACTATTATTATATTATTATTATATAATAATACTATAGTATTGGACAGTGGTAATGCAGCCGTGAGGAATGAGCACATCAGAGGGACAGCACATGTGAGATGTTTTGGAGACAAGGCCAGAGAGGCTAGATTGAGATGGTTTGGACATGTACAGAGGAGGGATAGTGAGTATATTGATAATAGGATGCTGAAGCTGGAACTACCAGGCAGAAGGCCTAGAGGAAGACCAAAGACACGACTCATGGATGTGGTGAAGGAGGACATGAAGATCGTTGGTGTAAGAGAAGACGATGCAAAGGATAGGGTGAGATGGAGGCAGATGATTTGCTGTGGCGACCCCTGAAGGGAAAAGCCGAAAGGAAAAGAAGAAGTATTGGACAGTGGTGGCCTGGTGGTAAAAGGTGGATTGCTGATCCTAGGGTTGGGGGTTCGAGTCTCACTCTCCACAAGGTTGTCACTGCCCCCAAGTCCAGCTAACTGGGTTATCAAAGGCTGGCCATGTCTCTCACTGTCTATGGTGAGAGGCATGTAAAAGAACCATTGCTGACTTTTGACAAGAGCGGCTGCAAAGCCGTCAGTCAGTTTCCACCCCTTGCTAAAAGGGTTGTGTCAGGAAGGGCATCCGACGTAAAAACCTATGCCAAATCGAATGTGCGAGTCGTTGATGTGACTTCCATGGGGATGGAGGCAGATGATTCGCTGTGGCGACCCCTGAAAGAGAACAACCGAAAGGAAAAGAAGAAGAGTATAGTATTATTCACTCTGTAAAATGTTTTTTAAAATCATGAGAGCAGACTAATCAGATTGTGTAGTTGCCATGTAGTGATCATTGAGTAATTCTGATTACGTAGCTTAATTTGGCACCAGTAGTTGACACAGTTGATCAAAATATATACAGTACATATTATGAAATGTGATGTTAGTACGTGTAGCAGACACGCTGACCATATCAGTCGGCATCCTGTTGGAAAGGTGACATATTATGATAATAGTTTCACCTACCATTCCATTCTCAGAAGCCTGACAAAATTTGCTGTTCTGTGTCACTGGGAGGCTTTATATTTGAATCTGAAGTATAACCCTCCACCCCCACCCCACAGCCACCTGTGGAAACAGGAACTTTTTAATATAGAACATTAAAATAGATTGATGCTGCAGTGGCGTTGTGGTTAACACAGCCGTCTCACAGCAAGGTCCTGGGTTCAAGTCCCAGGCTCAAGTGGTTCTGTAAGGAGTTTGGATGCTCTCTTTGTGCTTGCAATGGGTTTTCTCCAGATACTCCAGTTTCCTCCTACACTCCAAAGAAATACTGTATTGCCTCTAGGTGTGAATGGTTGTTTGTGTGTTGGCCCTGTGATTGTGTGGCGCATCATTCAGGGTGTTCTTTGCCTTCACCAGGAGTCAACTCAGTTTGGCTTCAGCCTTCCTACGACCCTTGTAACAGTCCAGCAACTGAGTAAGTGAGATCAGTTTGGTATCTCTATTTTAAAAAGTGTAAGTACATATACTTATACACATCTTAAAATTTACAAGGTCATTTCACTCATATAAAGCTGCTATTATAACAATTAGTGATGGTTACAGGTTATTCTGTGAATTTCACTATAAAGGATATGCTAATATGCTATCAGTGTTGAGCATTATGCTCACGTGATCACAAAAAGTCAAAATACAATACTGTCATAACAATGAAATTTTCTCTTGCAAGCTCCATATCTCTGGTCAGAAGAATTGTGAGGCTTAGTATAGCTGTTAATCACATGACATGTCTGTCTGTCTTCCTTTCGGCTTTTTCCCTTTTACTCGGGAGTCGAGTACATTTTACATGCATCTCACCATAGACAGTGAGAGACATGGACCGCCTTTGATAACCCAGTTAGCTGCACTGGGGGGGACAGTGACAACCTTGTGGAGAGTGGGACTTGAACCCCCAAATTTTGGATCAGCGATCCAGCGCCCTATACCACTAGACCACCACTTCCCCACAATTAATCACATGACATGAAACAGCTGTAATATATTTGACTGACAGTGCAGGATTTTTTTGCCCTGTCTATGCCCTGTCCCACCCCAGACAGTGCCCCAGACATTTGCACCCAACATGTCTTCTCGTGTGTGAGGGGCCCTCAGTTCGTTCTACAATGGCAAGAATGAGATCAATCTTCATTGTCGCTGACATATTCCATACCAGGGCTATCAATACAGCAGCTTCTCTCATTCTCATATACAGACATTAGAAAATACCCCAATCAGACTTGAGTGGTTTTGTTGAAAAGGTGACTGAAGTTTTGTATAGAGCTGTAAAATGGAAGGAGCCGTCTCCATTGCAAAACAGAGGCGTGACAATTTTTACAATTACTTTTTTTTTTTTTAAACATCTGTGGCATCTAATGTCCTCGTACTGTACCCTCTTTCTTTCTCAAGTCATAATCCCACTTCTCTTTGGCATAGGTTTTTATGTCGGTTGCCCTTCCTGACACAATTCTTTAGCAATGGACAGAAACACGCTGATGGCTATGCAGCTTCTCTTTCGGAAATTCAGCAATGGTTCTTTTACATGAACCTCACACCATAGACAATGAGAGACATGGCCGGCCTTTGATAACCCAGTTAGCTGTTCTGGGGGGGACAGTGACAACCTTGTGGAGAGTGGGACTCGAACCCCCAACCTTAGGATCAGCAATCCAGCACCCTTTACCACCAGGCCACCACCGCTCCATTACTGAACTTTGCTTGTGTGTTAAAAATATACATAGCCATACAAAGCATCTTAAGACTCCAACATTCTTGTTTTTAAAAAGGCACGCCAGTGTGCTCAGTGTGAATATGCATTTCTGACTTGTTACATTTACATTACATCAGATGATGATGCTCGATTTTGAGGTCAGGCCTCTGGCTTCAGAATGCAGTCATGCTATGTCAAAACACACAATAGCATGGCTGTATGCCATCTTTTACTGTTCAGTGTAAACATCCCAAACTCTGTCATGGCAGATCTTCTTACCGCAATATCTCTGTGCATAAATAACTTGTCTGTGAGATCAGACTTGTATCTGATTATTTTTTTGTATTATATCGAGGTCAGTGAGCTCGGAGTCCACCGTGCAGCAGTCACACCGTGTCATTCGTTTTCATATTCAAAAGTGTGCTGTTTATGGTTGTTGATTATCTTGTGGACATCTTTAGGAACCGCAGCACATTTTAGCACATCACAGCACATGCTCTAAATATTTATATATTTCAATAAAATACTCGAATTAAATTTACAGTTTGAAAGTCAGCCTTAAATTTTAGTTTCTTTACTTAGAAAAAAAATACTATTTTATTTGTTAATTTCTGCGCATCCGAAAGCGAAGCCCGTAAAACCGAGGCATGAGTGTGCATATATATATATATATATATATATATATATATATATATATATATATATATATATATATATATATATATATATATCCCTCACTACTTCGCGCTTCAATTCATGCGGCTTCAGTGCATGGCGGTTTAAAAAAAATATATATACAGTGATACCTCTGCTCACGAACATAATTGGTTCCCAGAAAGTGTGTGTAAGGCGAAAAGTTCGTCTTCCGAACATTTATTTCCCATAAGAAACCATTAAAATGAGAATAATCCGTTCCCAGGTCCCCATAAAACATAATTTTCTACTAAATAAGCCTTAAAACTACACAAAAATATACCTTATTTTATGTATAATAAATGTCTATTGTATTGTAATTAAAGAAATAAACTGTACTGTATAATAAAGTCGTTTTATTTACCTTTGTGATGGTAGTTGATGGCTTGATGGAATGGAGTGGGAGGAGGAGGGAGGGAGGGACTTACTGTTTGGAAGGAGTGTTTGGAAACGCCTACTGTTTGGAAACGCCCTTAGCCACACACGCACCCTTAATAGCTTCCTTGTTCTTAAGGATGGTAGCAATGGTAGACTTAGCGTACTGGTACTGGGACGCTGAGTCACACAAACGCACACCTCGTTCGTGTTTTTCAATGATCTCCGCCTGTGGTGGGGTCTTTTTCGCTCCCATAATAGCAAAAGTACACTCAATATAGTCCAAAATGTCTATCAAACACAAACCACTTCCGCATTCAAAGAAAGGGGGTGACGAACTGTGACGCCATGAGCGTGCGTCAGCTTCTCGTGGCCGCCACCGTGGCGCTGTTCGACCGCGTGGTTTGATTCGTCCGCCGAAAACTAGTTCGTCAGCAGAGACTATATGCTCACAAATTTAATGTTCTTGAGGCGAAAAGTTCGTGAGCTTAAGTGTTCGTCAGCGGAGGTTTTACTGTATATATATATTAATCGAATTAAAAAATAAGGAAATTAAGGAAGAATAGGGGGAAAAACTTAAGGAAAATGCCACAAAAACTAGGCCAATTATGCAAAAAAAAAAAAAACCCTAACCCAAAATATCCCATCAAAACTACTTACATTATTGCATCTGGTGAGCATGCTTGCATGTATGTGTGTCGTCTTCTTCTCATGCAATACCATCTGTATGTGTGTGTATTTATATTTTATTTACATCTTATGCATTATTTTTTAATGTTTAATTTTTATTATACGCATTTATAGCATTGAATATGTATTTAGTGATATTATATACACATATACATGTATGTATACGTCAATGGGGGGGGTTTGATCCTATTTTGCGGATTTCGATGGTCGTGTGGGGATCTCGGTCCCAATTAACCATGGAAAGTGAGGGATTCCTGTCTGTCTTCCTTTCGGCTTTTTCCCTTTTACTCGGGAGTCGCCACAGCGAATCATCTGATTTGCACGTTTGATTTGGCAGAGTTTTTTTTTACATTAGATGCCCTTCCTGTCACAACCCTTTTAACAAGGGACAGAAACACGCTGACGGCTTTGCAGCCTACTCTGTACGAAAGTCAGCAATGGTTCTTTTACATGCCTCTCACCATAGACAGTGAGAGACATTGCCCACCTTGATAACCTAGTTAGCTGCACTGGGGGGACTGTGACAACCCAGTTGGGACTCGAACCCCCAACCTTAAGATCAGTGATCCTGCGCCCTGTGTATATATATATACATACATATATATATATATATATATATATATATATATATATATATATATATATATATATATATATATATATATATATATACACATACATACATATATATATATATGTGTGTGTGTGTGTGTGTGTGTGTGTGTGTGTGTGTGTGTGTGTGTGCGCATTGTTTGTGTGTTTTGGCCCAGTGATGGTCTGGCAAGCTGTTCAGGGTGTACCCGCCTTCACCCAGTGATGACTTGCTGCGGCCCTAACACGAGTGAGAAAAAGTTAGTGATAATAACTTTCTTCTGCTTCTTCTTTTCTTTCGGCTTTTTCCCGTTCTCGAGAGTCGCCACGGCGAATCATTTGATTCGCACATTTGATTTGACATGGGTTTTTACGTTGGATGCCCTTCCTGTCACAACCCTTTTAGCAAGGGACAGAAACACGCTGACGGCTTTGCAGCTACTCTTTACGAAAGGCAGCAATGGTTCTTTTACATGAACCTCTCACCATAGACAGTGAGAGACATGGCCCGCCTTTGATAAGCCAGTTAGCTGCACTTGGGGGACAGTGACAACCTTGTGGAGACTTGAACCCCCAATCTTAGGATCAGCGATCCTGTGCCATAACCACTAGACCACCACTGCCCAATATATTGCATAATGGGTTTTTTTTTTTAATTTTTGGTTGACTTTTTAGGTGGAAAAATAATATACAGTATTAGCATAATGAAATGTGTATTCTGCATCGTCAGAAATCTGCATTCATCCTGCTGAGTAGTGTGGAGCTGGTTAATTAGATGAATGGGATTGCTGTGAGCCAGAGAGTGTGAGACTTTCAATTACGTTTGCTTTGCACATGTGTCTTCATGGCAGGAGTGATGGGTGCTGTGTCTCCTGCACATTGGCTGATGAAATGCAGACGTACTCTTATTACAGGGATGACAGTGCTGCTTTGGCATGTGTGCAGGAGCACTGCAGGGTCCATGTGAGCTGTTTTCTCTCTGTTGCTTTTTATTTTTCTCTTTGTTTCTTGCATTTTTTCAATCAGAGTGGGGTTAACTTTGTTAAAGTGATGTCCATTATAAACACTTGGTAGAAATGAACATTCAACAGGAGAGTTTTATGTTAAACAAGCTAGGAAACAGCAAACAGTAATAGAAGAAAATGTGTGTTTTGTTGTTTATTGAGATAAAATGGTGGCCTGCTTTGACCAGTGGGAGGATGGTATAGGATAACAGAAAAAACTTACTCAACAGCAACAATTACAATAGCGTTTTAATACAGACTGAATACTGAATACAGCCAAGATACTGCTGGGACAAGGTAGTGTTGAGATAACGTAAAGCTGGCTGACCGGCTGGACCAGTGTTTAGTATAATCTCACGTATTTATGATTCTGAGCCGATCCCGATCATGATGTTTGTTTATGGTCCCTATGCTTCCACTGCAGGTAATTTTATGGCAAAAATTGCCTAGTTCAAGATGCAAAAGACACAGATTCATTTTAGGTGTTTATTTAACCTTTAGGGAAAAATGCATACAATAAATCACATTAAAGAAGTTGTTCTGAGAAAGGACCTCGGACCCCGTCTGCCAGCTATGCGTTGGTTTGTATAGTGCCCATTCCATTGGTGTGTCGTCGTCCCCCGGCTCTGTTTCCAAGAAATGACAGCATGAAATAATATATGTCAACTTTGATTGGTACATCAAGACCCCCTAGTTAACTATTTGCTTTTTCCTGGAAATTATTATTGAATTTAATTATATGTCAAGTTGACTTTGAAGGCTCTGAATCCGCTATCACATAGGACAGACATCTTGTACATTTTTCAAGGTCCATGTACAGAGTGGACTGGTCTAAATAAAATAATCTTACACTCACTCCAGTGAATACACTTCTCATACAATAGTTACAGAAATTATCCGATAATTAAATGGTGCAATACCTGTGATGGCCTGTCGGGCTGTCCTGGGTATACCCCGCCCTCACCCAGAGTCGGCTGTGATGGGCCCAAGCCTCCCCGCAACCCTAATTAGGATTAAGCGGTTCATAAAATGAATGAGTGAATGGATGGATGGATAAATGGCGCAATAAATCATACAGTTGCTCTTCTATAGGGATAATCGTTAACAATTTCAGTATTTTTTCATTGGAGATGACGTCATTGGGCAGTTCTCCATTTCAGGATTACAAATGTCTTTAAATAAAGCAAATATGATCACTCATCACTCATTCCAAAAAAATTAGTGTTTAGTGTTTTTGTATTCATATTCATATTGATGCTGTTAATGATCAATAATTATTTTGAGTATGTGCTCGGGAAGTCCAGAAATTTGCATAAGATTTATAACATTTCAGACTGGCAGGCCACAGGGCTTCCTCAGTTCATGGGTCCAAAACACATGGCTTCACGAGTGGTGCATGAAACCCTGATTTTTGTCCACTTCAGTAATTACACCACAGATGTGTGCACACATATATACAGTACTGTCACAGCCACATGCACCCCGATAATGGCACTGTTGTTCACAGTTTTAAAATCATATATGTTTAGTGTGGCTGTTTTTCACTGTGAGTAAAAGCATCACACACACACAAACAATTTGTATTACATGTATGGCCAAGGAACTACTGCAAAGACATTCGGAACAACAAACCTAATTACACACTTAAAACACCATCGCCCTGCTGAACATGCCCAGTTCAAAGAATCTTATAAAGGAAAACTAGCATGTTCTAGCCATCATAATTTGGAGGGATCAGACAGTGTGCAACTGCCAAAACCCAAACTTGGAGTCAATTCAGATCCCAGGTAAGTTGCATAACCTACTGTTATTATAATTATAGCAAAAATAATTGAAATGCACTCATTTCTGTTATTGCAATGAGAGAGAGATTTCCTTTCAGCTTTTCCCTTTTTCAGGGGTCGCCACAGCGAATTGCATGTTTGATTTGGTATAGATTTTTATGTCGGCTGCCCTTCCTGTCACAACCTTTTTAGCAAGGGACAGAAACATGCTGACGGCTTTGCAGCTACTCTTTACAAAAGTCAGCAATGGTTCTTTTACATGAACCTCTCACCATAGACAGTGAGAGACATGGCCCGCCTTTGATAACCTGGATAAAATAAAAGTTTTGGAAAATTGAAAATGGTCAGTAAAAGTGCAGTTGTTGCTCGATTTCTTTCTTTCTTCCTTTCCCCTTTTCTTGGGAGTCGCCACAGCAAATCATCTGATTCGCACATTTGATTTGACATAGGGTTTTTTTTTGTTTTGTTTTTTTTACGTCAGATGCCCTTCCTGTCACGACCCTTTTAGCAAGGGACAGAAACACGCTGACGGCTTTGCAGCCTACTATTTACGAAAGTAAGCAATGGTTCTTTTACATGCGCCTCGCACCATAGACAGTGAGAGACATGGCCCACCTTTGATAACCCAGTTAGCTGCGCTGGGGGGGGGCAGTGACAACCCTGTGGGGACTCAAACCCTCAACCTTAGGATTAGCGATCCTGCGCCCTATCCACTAGACCACCAGTGCCCTCAGTTGTTGCTGTATATAAGATAATATTGTAGTATTGGGACAAAATCAAATTGGGACAACATAGTATTAGGATAGAATAGTGAGTGTGAAGACAAGATTGCGAGCAAGTTGCTTCAAATTAGTAGTTAACTAAGCTATAACATACCCAACAACAACAAAAAAGAAAACAGTCCATATGATCGCGCTATCTTAGATAATTTCTGTTTATAAGAGTGATTTAAGGCATATTATTATGCTTCACCCCCATATCCTAGGTTTGTTTGTGCTGTGGGGTTATTGCCATGGTGATTTTAAGCCTCTGGTAGTCATTCAGAGACTGAGCTGATGGCTGCTACGCCATCATTTGTCTCTGGAGCTTGGCTGTTTGGAAATAGTGAATGGGGTGTGAGCATTGTCCTCCTGAAACTTGCCCTTTGATTCAAAAGCCTTTAGGACGTTGGCCAGCCTTCCGTAGTGCTGCCTTTGTGAGCGGGAAAGCTGAGTGTGAAACAGTGCGCTTGTTTTGTGCGTATGCATGTTAGTAGATTTCTCGGGTGTTACAGCGCTAGGCACACATGGATTTAACTTTCTTTACACTTTGACGAAAGTGTACAGCATATTAGACTTTTTAAGTATTGTATGACCACAGCAAAACCCTTATCCATACTTTAGTCAGAAGTTTGGACAGGCAAAATCCTGGGTGTGTTGTTGGTTGTTGGGGTATGTGATGGGGGTGGATTAGTTTTCTAGTGGAGATCACAGCAGATCAGGAGTCAAGCAGCCTATTGAGCTTGTGTGAGAGTCAGTGAACTGTGACAAAACAGGTTACAGCTTTCACCGAGACAGCAGCCAGACCCCCAGGCTTCAAACACAAACCACAGACCTTCACCCACGTGGAACGACGTACTTCTCTGCTTTTTCTGGTTTGTCAAATTGCATGTGATTGAATCCTACAATGGAAGAGTATCCCATCCAAGCCGTGTTTTCATAAAGTCTTAGAAAAGGTTCCAAATCCATGGATCTGGGTTGTGTTTTTACTGAAGGAAAACGAATGAATGAACAAACAAAGCCAGTTCCGTGATTCTTTACTGGCCTAAGCCATAAAATTAGACTCAAGAATACAAAAAACACAACTATTATCCATTCTCACCTAAAGCCCAATATTGTCAGGATAGACTTTGGATCCACTGTGGATCCAGCAAAACATTTATTCATTATCTTTGAGAGGCAGTACGGGTGTGGTGTGTGTGTGTGGGGGGGTTGGGGGGGTGGGCACATGTTTGGCGCGTCTGCCTCATAGCAAGAAGGTCCAGGGTTTGAATCACAGCCCTGAATGTTTCTGTGTGGCGTTGGCATGTCTTCCTCATGCTTTCTCACCGTAGGTTTTCTCTCTGTACTCAGGTTTCCTCCCACAGTCTGAAAACATGCACAGTAGGCTGATTGGCTGTTCCAAATTGCCCCTATGTGTGAGAGTGAATGGTTGTATTTGTGTAGGCCCTGCAATCAATGGTCTTTTGAGCTGTTCAGGATGTACTCTGTTTTCGCCCAGAGTCAGCAGAGATGGGCAAAAGCCTCCCTGTGACCCTAAATAGGATTAGGTAGCTTTGAAAATTAATGAGTGAAGAGATGAATCTTTAAGGGAATAAATACTTGATGTTCTCACTGCATTGTGTAAGTAATATTATCATGTGACAATGTGGGAAAACTAAGGAAATAGAGTATTTATATTTTGGGATAATTTCCTGTTTCATACAAGGATGTTACATTTACAAAAGAAAAATAAAAGCATCTACTTTAGTTTTAAATACTAAAATAATCACAAAATAAGGAAATAATCAGCTATGGTAGCAGGCTTAGAATTTTGAACCCGATAGGTCTGGACGCCGGATGTTCACTTTGTGCCAGGTCTTGTTAATAGTTGTTTTGAAAATGGGAACTTCATTCTTTCTGTGTTTATAACTGTCGTAGCTTGAGATGGTAGATAGTTTGGTTTCTTCTTCAAAGTCACCCACCCATGTATCTTGCTCTTGCCTGTGAGTGCCAGGTGTATCGGTGTCACTGTCATTAGATCCCCCCCTCTTTCTCTTTTGTCTCCCCCCCCCCCCTCTCTCTCTCTCGCTCTCTCTCTATCTCTCGAGGACAGGGCAGTGTCTGGTTGCAGTCACTGTTCACCCAGGTTACTGATAAACAGACGGCTTGGTTACCAACTCCAGTTGATTGGTTCTTTTAAAAAACAGCAGAAAAGGCGTTTCCAGGGAAACGCTGGAACCTGTGCAAATTTGGAGGAAAAAAGAGTCCAGTGTATCACAAGGTCCACAAGAGTCGGAGGAGGCATTTTAACCACCTTTACAAATACACAGACAGAGACCGTTACACCATGTAAGCTCTGTTTGTTACTAAGCAGTTGGTTTTGCTAGGAGAAAACATGCTACATAAACTACCCCATAACTAGTTTTCAAGTTTCATCCATCACTAATTACGTCATTAGAAATGGCAGGATCAGTGGATTTATACATACATTATTATACCTATTAAATTATGCACTACAACACTGGGTCCTGAAATCCACTGATCCTGCCATCACTAATTACGTCATTAGAAATGGCAGGATCAGTGGATTTCAGGACACACAGTGTTGTGGTGCATAATTTAATAGGTATAATAATGTATGTATAAAGCCTAACAGGACGATGCTGAATCTTAAATGGCTCTAAATTTGGTGGTACAGACCTGGTTTTTCCAAATGAGAGATCTGCTAACAATTTATCTGAGAAGCCCAATTCTGAGTAATCAGGTGCTTTATTTTTAAGTACGTACAGGTATAATTGCAGGCCGCGTAATGGTGTAGTAGTTAACACGTTCAACTCACAGCAAGGATGTCTGGGCTTTAAGTCCTGGGATCGGCGAGGGTGTTTCTTTGTGGGGTTTGCATCTTCATCCTCTGGGTACGCTGGTTTCCTCCGACAATACATTTATATTTGGCTAGCTGGCTGTTTCACATTGCCCCAAGGTCAGTGCTTCTCAAATAGTGGGGTAAGATGCTAGGGGGGGCGTGGTGTGATGCCGGGGGGTGCATATGACTCTGGGGAACATGCTTTTGAGAATTAAGTGTCATTGTACCTCCAGTAGTTGGCAGTGGCGCTCTCATTGTCGCGCTATGGTATAATGGTTTTCCGCACGAGCAAACGATATGAAGGACAGTAAATAACCCCTCAAGAAACAACACGGAAAATTTTCTATCAGGAACCAAGAGAAAGGCGGAAAGAGAGATGGAGATATTAAAACACAAATATGTTGAGTGAGTTTAAATACGGATGTATTTTTTTTAATTTCTGGCACATTGGTGCACTTTAAATCTTTCCAGTTTCAGTTTTGTTTAAAAAAACAATGTGACTGAAGTTTTTCTTTATTGTAAGTTTAATTGTATTTCTTTCTTTTATAGTTTTTAATGTTAATAAATATGCAACGTTATGCAGAGGTGTACTAATAATTTTATAGACAAATAATGCTATTTATAGTCGCTAGTGGGGCGGTGGGGGCGTGAAAGTTTTTTTTCTTCCTAGAGGGGGCGCCAAAGAAAATAACTGAGAAGCACTTGCATGTGAATTGGAATGATTGTCTGTATTGCGTTGTTATGGTTAGGTGAGCTGTTCAGCATGTACCCTTCTTTTTCCCCATGCTGGCTGAGATAGGCCTCAGTCTCCATGCATCGCTAGTAGAGGATTAAGCAGTTTGGAAATGAGTGCTGAGGGAGATGATGAGGGAATATAATTGCAGTTTTCCTGTATGATCATCCATGGAGAAGTCCAACCCTTCTTTCTGTACCCTCTCTACACCTCAGACTTTCTGCCTAAAGCGTTTCAGTCAGGAAGTACAGGAATAACAATCTCCTCGGAACTTTAACTTCCTTAAAGCATAAAGTGATGTGAAAGCCTGATAATTAGATGAGACTAACACACTTATTGATTTATATTTTGCTCCCCGTGTGGTATTGAATACGTACCACCCATGCAGATTGATTAATAACACACTTGTGTAGTCATCTTGTAAATCAAAGTAATTCTAGGTTGCATTTTTTTATTTACGCTATTCCATGTCTCAGGCATGCAGATGCCCCTCGGGATCCGGTCTTCTAAAAAAATGTCAGAGTTGTAAAATTTAAAACACACCTGGACTCCTTGGAGAAGAGGTTTTGATGTTTAAATTAAGTTTTGGCTCTTTCATGGCCGATTCTTCACTCCTGTGGAGTGCCATAAACTCCGATTGCCGCTACGGTAGCTGGGATCCACTTTGCCTCATTCCCCTTCCATATTTTAATGCCCCACTGAGAAGAGAACAAAGACATCCAGGCTGGGGATTTTGGTGGAGAGAAAGGAAGCAGATTAAACCCAGAAGAGGTTAGGATGAGGCAAGCCAGGTGCTTTTTATTGGTCTCCTTCTTAGGATGAATAGGCCCGAGAGTGCAAACCAGCCCATCACACTGTGCTCCAGTCTCATGCATCGTGCACATGTGCTTTCTGTTTTGTTCCAGCCTTTTCTGGGCCAGACTGATGCTTTTATTAGAAAGAGGCCTTCATTAATTAAGCCGAATGTGGGGATGTTAGAGGCTTTAAAGTCTTGAGAGTGCTTGAGGATGAGGACAGCTTGGGATTTCTATAATGAGAAGAGAAAGGAATGTGTGTGGAACAGAACTTACAGTTCATTATTTTGCAACACCAGGCCAACCTTTTAGCTTTTTCTTTCACAAAGGGGGAAAAAATTACTTCTGTTCAGTGCATCTTCAGTATATGAATGCTTTCTTATGCCAGTTGTGTTACCCCTGCACTGAGAAAATATGGGTAGATTCTTTTTGATGCAAAACAGGGCATTCTGGAATAACATGATACAGAACATATTCCGGTACACACGACTACACAATGCAAATTTATATGCAAAAATTACAAACAGTGTATAGACACTCCGGCTCATAGGAATTTCTATGTGGAGTTTGCATGTTCTCCTCGTGCTAACTTGTGTTTTCTCTGGGTTTCCTTCCACAATCCAAAGTTATGGACATTAAGTAGGTACAGACGCTCCCCGACTTACGTTTCTAATTGGTTTCCGGACGGCCGAACGTAAGTTGAAAGTGAACGTAAGTTGTTACAGTGACGTATGACTTATGACGTGTGACGTGTGATGCTCATACTGTACTATACATCCATAAATACCATTACCGTATCTCATAAAACACCCCTAAATCAATTATTATGAACATAACATTGTAAAATAATATCAAGTATATATATATATATATATATATACTCAGTCTGTAGTTTGTAAACAATGAATGCAGCGTCATTGCATCATTACGTCAGCATACTACATAAATACGTCTAAACTCAGAATTTGACTTTTTTTTTGGGGGGGGGCATAAAATCGAAAAAAAAAAACGTAAAACGAAAGAACGTAAGTCGGGGAGCGTCTGTACTGGCACTGGCGCATGATACATTCAGGAATTGTTACACAGCTAAGCCTGATGTCTGAAAATAGTCAAACTTCAACTTGCAAATGCAGCCCTTGCAACCAAATAATGAGGTACCAAATTCAGGCATGTTCATAGAAAAAGAACATTTCAATTTTTGGACTGAGTTTGTTGAGAGCGTCTTTGTTTTGATAAGATCTCAAATATACTGCGCCCCGGTTACAAGGCATCGTCCACGAAATCAGCTCGTGTGCACATGATCTAAATGATGCATGTGATTTAAACCACTACAGTATTCAGCAGGGAATCTCCAGCTTTCCAGAAATACCCGGCTGTTTTTAAAACTTCATATTTATAAATATCCCTAAGAAGATTGCCAGTTCTTTAAAAATTGATTGAATATAATTCCTACAAACTAGGTACCAACATTTAAATCGAAGCTCACGAATAAATTAGCATGATGCGCCAAGCAATTAAATTGCGAGTCCCCATAAAAAACAGTGGTATTGACTATCACATGCCAAGATAGCCGCCACCATGATGCCACCATCTATTTATTCCATACCTGGGTGAATAATATATATTTCTATGATCAGAATACAGTAACCCCCCCCTGTTATTTGTGGGGATTGTGTTCCGCCCCTTCCCGCAGATCCTGAAAATCCCTGAACTATTGGTGCGGTTTTAAAACCCTATATATGATATTACATACGCTAAAATATGCTTCTTAAACACATTCTATAGACAAATCTTACTCATTAATACAGTAATAATGGAGTAAAATGTAGTAATGATTAATTAAAAACTTTTTAATTTTGTACTGTGATAACATTTATGAATAAATAAAGCGCGTAGGCTCCTTACCAGAAGCTAGAGAAGATGCAGGGCGTTTGAGTGGCATCATAGGCTTAAATAATCATTAAATACACACTAAAAATGTGAATTCAGAATTTATGCAATCATGTTGATGACATGTGTGAAGGAGGAAAAAAAAAAGTGGTGTACACATCATCTGCAACCAATCAGCAGGAGAAACAAAAGCTCTCAGCCATTGGCTAAATTTGAATCGCGTGCCAGTAACTTCTAGGGCTGCCGCTAATCCGCGAGTATGAGGGGCAGCGATCGGTGAAGCGGTGGTAATGCAACAGGCTCTATCTCAGAAACCGTTCAAGATAATTGGATAAAATTTGGATTTGGTGATTTGTAATGATTAACCCAACAAATAAAACATAAAAACATCCATTTATGATGACTTTAATTTTTCCGGTGCCGGTACTTACATTAAGATAATTGGCAGTTTCAGATTGGACCTAAGCTATGAGTGTGTGTGTGTGTGTGTGTGTGTGTGTGTGTGTGTGTGTGTGCGTGTGTGTGTGTGTGTGTGTGTGTGTGTGTGTGTGTGTGTGTGTGTGTGTGTGTTGGTGAGCAGAGTGTACTCCGCCTTTACCCAGAGTTGGCTGAAATATACTTCAATACTTCCTGCGACCCTGATAGAGTAAAGCAGATTGAAAAATGAATAAATGAATAAATGAAGGAATGAAGGTATTGACTGCAGGTTTTGACAGAGCTTTATTTTCAGTACTAGAGGAGTGGGGGTTTTATGCAGTTTATAACAATGATGCACTGAAATCAGGCCACTTCTATAAAACACATGCAAAAAAAAGCCCCACATATTTATAACTAAATTTCTAATACATTTGATGGAATAATTCTTAAAGGTTTTCTACAGTAAATTGTGCTTCATGTCATAAATTGATATCTGACAGAATTCAACAACCAGAGGCAGTGGATAGAGAGAAAATTATTTTAAAGGAGAAGACAGTACTTGATCAAACTATATAAATATGAATTTTGTGCAAGATCATAGACTGATAACTGATATTCAAATGCTTTTATTAGTGTTTATTTGAAAAATGGGATCTAATAACATGGATGAGTAGGGCTAGGATATTCAATTGACAGCCAACGAGACACTTTGCACTGACCCATTAATTTGGCCACTCTAGTTTAAGTAAAAAAAAAAGTGTATTTAATAATAAAATTTAAAAAAACCTGAAGTGAATATATGTATTTTTGGATGCTTCTGTGTCACAACTGTTTCTTGCCAGACTATCCCCGCCTCACTGTGCCACAAGTTGCTATCATGAAAAAAAAAAATCACCATTTGAGGTATCCACCCACAGTGTGCTTTTCCGGCCAATACTCTTCTTAATGTTTGCACAGTAGCATGGTATCCTGGACCAAATGGCTCTTTTATAGTATCAAAATATGAGTCGTTGATTGGAAGAACAGGTGAATGAACATTGAATAGACAGAGCGATTTTTTTTATCTGTCTAATCGATGTATACAGGGGGGGGGACAAAATAATAGAAACACTTAACATTTTGGCATCATAATCTTTGAACATAATTTAAACAATCAAAACTTGGCATATGTATTGATTTATACAACTTGTGAATTGTTTCCAAAGGAATTTTAAGCCATTCTTCAGTTAGAATACCCTCCAACTCTTTTACAGACGATGGCGGACTTGTGCTTTGCCGAGGACGTTTTTCCCTCTCTTTCAAAGACAGTCGTTACTTTTGAGACCGTACCTCTTGAAACACCGAACATTTGGCAGGTTTTTGTTACACTAGCGCTGACCATACTAGACCATACGAGCACCAACAATTTGGCCTCTTTTAAAATCTGAGAGGTCTGCCATTATGGGGTATGATTAATGTTTTCAATATCTGAAAAAGGAAAAAACAACCTATTTATTTTACGTCAACATATCAAATAACAAAATTATTATACAAAAAAATAATAGCATATGCCAAGTTTTGATTGTTTAAATTATGTTCAAAGATTATGATGCCAAAATGTTAGATGTTTCCATTATTTTGTCCACCTCCTGTATGTATCTGCTGTCGGTGAGAGTGCATATATCAGTATGAATTTCTAAAAACAATCGAAATTCAGAAGGCCTTTTAAGAAACACCACGATCACTCTGATTCCACTGGGTTCTGATACTCCACCAGAACATTGTCGTGCTCGTCATTTTCACAAATAAAACACAATAAAATAAAATAATAAAATAAAATCTCATTCGCGCATCTCCCGCTTTGACAATGTATACATCTGACTTCACTGCTCTTACTAAATCAACATACATCATTTCTCTCATTAGATGTGAAATGGTGGTGACTAAATCAGTAATGTAACAATTCATTAAATTAGTCATTAGGATTGATTTTTGAAGAGGAGGAATTTAGCAGTTAAAGTATTATGTGTTGATGTGCACACACTGCATTTTTCCGGACCATAAGGCACAATAGCAATGAACGATGACTGACAGGCCCCTGGCCACATATAAGGCGCATTGGATTATAAGGCGCATTAAACAACAAAAAAAAAGTCAGATAAGTTAAACTTGATTCAACTCTCACAATAACTCTCATCATTGTTCAGTTGTAACAATATAAAACAATAAATTCATTTTATAGTTCATTCCTCTTCCACAAGTCCATCAAATTCTTCATCTTCAGTGTCTGAGATTAACAGTTGCTTGAGTTGGACATAAAACCTGGACCCGTCTACTATTTTTTTTAATTACAGTATATATATATATATATATATATATATATATATATATATATATATATATATATATATATATAATATTTTATTATCTATTATTCCATCACAGATCAATAGGGATGGAGATTAGAAGTCTTCTGGGTCGTGATCTAAACTTCTCATGCCCCCTTAAAGCGACAGCACATTCACAAGAACAAACATGGTGGCACTCATTCGCAGCGTGAGTCTTGTGTTCATTACAGAACGGAGGTGGCGAGCTGTCCAGGGTGTACTCTGCCCTCGCCCGGAGTCGGCTGGGATGAGTGCCAAGCTCCCCGCGACCCCAATTAGGATTAAGCAGTTACAGAAAATGAATGAATGGATATTAATCCTGAGGCATATGGTATACAGTTACCCACTGCACACACAATGGTTTTAATCTAAGTCTTTTGTCACCTCCAACACACATCTATCAATACATTGCATGACTGCACCAAATTCCTATAAAGGTACCTGTTAACTTGGGCCTTGATGATTTTATTCTAATAATACATTTTTAAAATACTACCCATAAAATCATTAAAACTGAAGCTTAAAAGAAGCCTAGGGTTGTGTACACAGAAATGAAATCTAGATATACAGGGATCCCTTGCTACTTTGTGCTTCAATTCATGTGGCTTCAGCGCAAAAATATACATCTAATTAAAAAATAAGGAAATTGCCACAAAAAAGGCCAATTATATATATAAAAAAAAATCCAAACAAACAAAAACAAAAGAACAACCCAAACCCCCCCCCCATCAAATCTACTTACATTTTTATGTGAGGTGCTCATCTGAGTGCGTGCACGTGCATCTATGTGCACACGCACATTTGTATGTGTGTGTATTTATATTTTATTTACATCTTATGCATTATTTTTGAATGTTTCATTGTTATTTTCAGCATTTATAGCATTGATTATGTATTTATTGATATTATATACACATATACATGTACGTATACCTGTACTGTAGAATAACTGAAGTGGTCAGCGTTTGACGGACGGTATGTCTCTCTTTCATGAGTTGCAGAACCTCACTCATTGCTGTTTCATAGTACATGGCTGAGTGGAGGTGAATCATTTCAGTCCAGTGCTGCCTTGTGCTGCCTTGAAGTGAAAGTGCAACCTAAAGTAAAGAGAAACAAAAGAACACCACCATTGCTTTTTGTCCAAATATGTGTGTGTGTGTGTGTGTGTGTGTGTGTGTGTGTGTGGGGGGGGGGGGGGGGGGGGGCTACACAGAAATACCTGAGGTTGGGATCGTCTACCTGTACTGACTATCAACCTGAGGCAGATGTGCTAACCACTACATTTATTTGTGAAATCCTCAAACTGTCCTGAGATCAGACAGTGTGTTTCCCCGAGCAGGCCACTAAATCATGAAGTGAATCTAGCATTAACCCTCTAATCACTGCATCATAGGAATTCCATTCACTTTTATTACCTTTCCTCCCTTAAGTCGTGTCTTTCTGAAGTGCGGCTCCTCATGAGACGTTTTAAATTATTTCATCTTCCTTGTCAGGCCCAGAAAGGCATCTCAATGAACAACTGAGACGAATTCTTCTTGGGATGAATTATTACAGAAATTCCTGTTATCAGAGTTGAGGAATGCCTTTAACCATCTGAAATGTGAATTAAGTCTGGTTGCTTTGGCACATGCTTTAGTCCCATCTGTGTGGGAGAAAATTTACAATAAAGGCACATAAATTTGGCACAAGCGTGGGGCATGCCACCGAGTGACAGAAAGAGTCGGAGTGGGGGTAGACATGGACAACCATTTCAAGTGTTTAATGCAGGGGTGTCAACCAAACAGCAGCACACCTGACTTTGCTTATTTAAACAACTGATCTGAGTCTTCTGGCAGTTGATTGGTCAGTCTCTGTACAGAGCACACAGATTGACCAATCAACTGCCTGAAGACTCAAATCTTTTATTTAAATGAGCAAAGTCAGACATGCTGCTGCTTGGCTGAAACAAAAACCTGCAGCCACATGGCCCTCTGTGGCATGAGTTTGACACCCCTGGTTTAATGTTTAAAAAAAAAAAACACAAAAAAAATTTTCTAATAAGCAGAGTATCAGTTACAAGGCGGCACAGTGGCGTAGCGGTTAGCACGTCCGCCTCACAGCAAGAAGGCCTGGGTTCGATTCCCGGCCTGGGCGTTTCTGTGTGGCGTTTGCATGTTCTCCCTATGCTTGCGTGGGTTTCCTCCGGGTGCTCCAGTTTCCTCCTACAATCCAAAGACATGCACAGTAGGTTAATTGGCTGTTCTAAATTGCCCGTAGGTTTGCATCGTGAGAAGGCAATGGAAAACCACTGCACTAATCCTCCCAAGAAAACCTCCATGAAGATGATAACCAGGGCGTTATCCTTCATGGCTGGTCGCCAATGGTTGTCCTACGACTCAGGCACTGGATAGATAGATCAGTTACAAGGCGGCACTAAAAGTGAGAGCAACCAAACTGTTTGTTTTTCTCTGAATTGCTTGAAGCTCTATTGTTGGTGTTAGGTGGCGTGTTAAAAAGACCAAATGGGTCATGTGAGTTTTGTGCTAAATCACTCATCCATAGCTGACCTGCAGCACATGGCTCATCTGCACTTGCTCTCAATAGCAAAGCGAAATAATCAAATGAGTGCAAACAGGCAGTGAGTGGCACTCAACTCAACAAGAACATATTACCCTGTGACTTATTTTCCCATCTTTTCATCTCACAAAACACACACACACACACACACGCACACACACGCACGCACACACAGAAACGCCTCTCCTGACACCTGCTTCACACTACTTTCCACTCCCTCAACTGCAAGCGAGAACAAAGGCGCATGCTCATATTATGGGAACGAGAGCCAGCAGCCTGTCAATGAGTGAAGAGAGGCCTGCAGACACACATGCTGACACACTCCAGCTCCTGGCAGCTGCTTTCAGTTGCACTCAGTCTTGTTAACAGGTGGCAACTTTTTTTTTTTGCACAATCATGCCGAGGCTGAGATACAGACATTAATGAGGCCCACAGCCTGGTACTGTGAGGAGAGACATACAGAGAATAGATTACAGTGAGGCATCAGAGTTAGTGTTGCGGTCACTGCAGGCTGAAATGGGCTCACAACAGATGTTCGTTATGCGGGAGGTAGGATGTCTGGGCATCTGGATGCAGTCTTAATTAGCGTAAAGTCATTACTTTTCAAAATTATTATAGTAAAAATGTATAGTATGCATGCTTGTTGTTTTATAACCATGGATATCAGTTTAGGCTGTCCTGGTAGATATGATACTGTGATATATTATGATCCTGGGGATACTCTAGTCCCCAGATTGCTGATCTTGTTTATGGATTCCAATATTGTCTTCTGCTGTGGTATCCCATCAGCCTCTCTGTGTTCTCATCTGCTTTTCTCCTCATGGCAGCTGTAATGCTTATTAGAGTTACCCTTGTCTTCCCATTAGATTCAACAAGTCTGGCTATGTATCACCTTACTGAGCTCTTTTTTTCAACATTCTCCCCTTTAACAAAACTTATACTCACTGGATTTATTTGTTTTTATTTATTTATCATTATTTTTGTTCTTTGCATGATAATAATGTCTTAATGCTTTGGTCAAAAATCCCATTGCTATGCTACACTCAAAGTCACTGTAGTCATTTCTCCCCATTCTGATGTTTTAAATAAACACTAACTGTCTTTAACTTGTGTGTGCATAATGAAATTTGTTTCTGAAGGTGACTATAAGAAATATAATTAACTGTAATAAATTTTCATATCACATACTTTCTTTTTTAGTTATACAGCGATACCTCTGCTCATGAACATAATTGGTTCCCAGAAAGTGTGTGTAAGGCGAAAAGTTCATCTTCCGAACATTTATTTCCCATAAGAAACCATTAAAATGAGAATAATCCGTTCCCAGGTCCCCATAAAACATAATTTTCTACTAAATAAGCCTTAAAACTACACAAAAATATACCTTATTTTATGTATAATAAATGTGCTATTGTATTGTAATTCAAGAAATAAACTGTACTGTATAATAAAGTGGTTTTATTTACCTTTGTGATGGTAGTTGATGGCTTGATGGAATGGAGTGGGAGGAGGAGGGAGGGAGGGACTTACTGTTTGGAAGGAGAGTTTGGAAACGCCTACTGTTTGGAAACACATTTAGCCACACACGCACCCTTAATAGCTTCCTTGTTCTTAAGGATGGGAGCAATGGTAGACTTAGCGTACTGGTACTGGGACGCTAAGTCACACAAACGCACACCTCGTTCGTGTTTTTCAATGATCTCCGCCTGTGGTGGGGTCTTTTTCGGTCCCATAATAGCAAAAGTACACTCAATATGGTCCAAAATGTCTATCAAACACAAACCACTTCCGCACTCAAAGAAAGGGGGTGACGAACTGTGACGCCATGAGCGTGCGTCAGCTTCTCGTGGCCGCCACCGTGCCGCTGTTCGACCGCGTGGTTTGATTCATCCGCCGAAAACTAGTTCGTCAACAGAGACTATATGCTCGCAAATTTAATGTTCTTGAGGCGAAAAGTTCGTGAGCTTAAGCGTTCGTCAGCGGAGGTTTTACTGTATATTACTAGTATGTAAGTATCATGTCATGTGACCTATATCTACAAACCCCTCTTTACTTTTCGGCTTTTTCCCGTTCTTGAGAGTCGCCACAGCGAATCATCTGATTTGATTTGGCAGAGGTTTTTACATCGGATGCCCTTCCTGTCACAACCCTTTTTAGCAAGGGACAGAAACACGCTGACGGCTTTGCAGCTACTCTTTACGAAAGTCAGCAATGGTTCTTTTACATGCCTCTCACCATAGACAGTGAGAGACATGGCCCGCCTTTGATAACCCAGTTAGCCGCACTGGGGGGGACAGTGACAACCTTGTGGAGAGTGGGACTCGAACCCCCAACCTTTGAATCAGCGATCCAGCGCCCTATACCACTAGACCACCACTGCCCCCATATATGTACTATACAGTATAAGTATGTAAGTATAATAAGTATAATATAAATGATATAAATGTGATATAAGTTTGAAATTTTGCACTGAGAACATTATTATGAAATTGGTTCAGATAAATACAGTTTTTGGCAGATTGGTGCACTTCTGCCCAGATGCTCTTTTTATAAAAATCCGATCATGTTACCAATCTGTTGCCAGTCAGCCAAATTAGTTGCTAAATATTCCTCCTCTTTTGTTTCAGTTCTGCTTACTTTTCCAGCCTTCTGTTGCCTCATTCCAACGTTTTGAGACATGTCGGTCCTATCAGATTCAAAATGAGATATTTTTCACGAAATTTCTTACTTTTAACATGTTTTCAATGGGAAGTAAAATATGGGTTTATGAGGTTTCCATATCATTGTTTTCACTTAAATTATACACATATCCTAACCTTTTGTACTTGGGGTTGTACTCATAATTCAGGGGGCAGCTATAGCCTAATGGTTAGAGAAGTGACTTTGGGAGCGGCAGGGGGATGGTTCGATTCGAAGCACACTGCTCCGAGTGTGCATGTGTTTACATGTGTGTGCTCACCTTGGATGTGTGAAATAATTTTCCATGTTGGATTAATACAGTATAGGAAAAAAAATCAAAAGCATAATTCAAATATAGAAACAAATAGCGACAAGCATTAAATAATATTCAAGTTAATGTTATGTTAGTTACCAAAGTTTCAGAGTTTTCCTACCTGTATTTTGAGATTACTCAGTAATTTTCAGGTAAGTTGAAGCAGCTCTCATCAGTGTGAGTCACTTTGCTTATCGCCGATTCACTGTGTGCCAGAGATTGACACAGTCTGATGGAAGCAGTCTTTTTTTTTTACCCTGCAGAGGTGGTGTTTAATCCATATTTCCATGTTGTTTGGATGTGATTGAATGCACATGCATGTCTTGTTATGTTGATGCTCTTGTTTATCACTTAGAATTATCACTGCATACATACCTTGTAATACTTTTTTTCATCTTTTCTGATGAATATATATATAACCATGAATGACAAGTCTTATGGTAATGCTTCACTTTAAAGGAGAAACATGTTAATGCGGTCTGTCACTTTTGAGAAGTTAGACAATGATTCAAGTGTTAATGAGTCAGCGAGTCAGTGTTTTTGTAGGACCCTGGGAAATGCATTTTAACAGTAAATGTTTGGGGGAAATAGAACTTATTGTCCCGTCTTTTAGCCTCTCTTCAGTTCTTTCTGCACCACAGTGGCTGTTGGCACCAGACCAAAGTCCAGCCAACAAAAAGAATATGTGGGTCATTTGTCAGCCATGTTGCCTTGGCTACTGCCCTTTTGTAGATGAGAGACACCGGAATGACTGTCCTATGCTATCATCTTGCCTAGAATTTGGACCTTCCCCATTTTGAGTAATTTTTTGGTGTCTGTTAGTGACAACTGGATGAATTGACCTTTGACCTGGTAATGCACGAAGTGGAGCTGAAACCCAATTAGCACTCTCAAGCAGGCTTCATATTACTTTACGCTAAATGAATTTCAGCCATCAAATTCCATTACCATCATCACAGTTTGACTTGTTACACATTGACGAGTGTAGGTTGTGCACATCTCAATGTGATGGAGAACTAAATAAGAAACCATTTGTATCCAAAATCAATGTACATTGAACATAATCCTGATTTCCCACAATCTTTGCTCAGTGACACAATAAACTATGATTGACTTTTCTAACTTTGTTAAGCATTTGCTTTCTCGTGGAGCAGCACAGTAGGCACATTTTTCTAATAGATAGCACACAATAGAACAGAGAGAGGTGGACTTATTGCAGTCTGCCTAGAAGTATTCAAAGTCTTCATTCTTTTAATAGGTTCGTTAGACTTTGTCTGCTTTTTGAAACAGTGACGCTTTTATTGTCTCTCCCTATTGAAAAGAGAACTAGACTTTAAGTAACAGTCCACTCAGGCTCCTGGCTGTTGAACAGGAGATTGAGTTCGTGTTCTGTTTAGCTGTAGAATTGTCTTTTTTTTTGGACAGGTGATAATTCTGGATTCAAGTTTTTGCCTGTAGTGATCAGAATCAATACTGTATATATATATATATATATATATATATATATATATATATATATATATATATATATATATAGTTAATTGGGACCGAGATCCCCCCGCGACCACTGAATTCTGCTAATTAGGATCAATCCCCACAACCCACCCCCCAACTGACGTATACATACATGTATATGTGTATATACAGACACTCCCCAATGTACGTTTTTGTTTGGTTCTGGACGGCCGAACGTAAGTTGAAAAAAAAAAAAAAAAACACAAGTTGTTACTGTATGTTCCAGTGACGTATGAAGTTCATACTGTACTATACACCCATAAATACCATTACCGTACCTCATAAAACACCCCTAAATCAATTATTTTAAAAATAACACTGTAAAATAATATCAAATATATCAAATAATATCAACATTAATTTCAAATAAATTAAATTCAAGCAAAATAATTTCAAATAGATAAATTTTAATCAAATTCACTCATCAAATATCAAATACAGTATCTTCTATAACCTTTAACATTCTCTGTGATGCGATCTTTCTGTATGTGAATGGTTCCGATGGTCAACGGTCACTTTACGTGAAGCTGAGCCGAGTCACTTTCCATGAAGCTTAAAACAGCCAATCAACGCTTACAATATGTAAGGCGCTCCAACTGAAAGTAGTTCACATGCTTGTGTTTGAGACAAAGCGCGGGTTATGAGGACTTCCGGTCTTTCAAGTGAGCAAGGGCGCCGTTGAATACGCATTTAGTACTCAGCCTGCACTGATGTGAATCACCAGCAGAGCGGAGAGTTTGCTTTCTTTTCTGGATTCGGGTTCTCATTCATTTTACAACTCTCTTTGCTTAACTGAGTATGCATGGTAGATTGTGCCGATCCGAGCAAATAGTTAATTCAGTTTTAGGAAAACCGGAAATTCCGGCATATGCCGGAAAACTTGCACCCATGCTAG
The DNA here is from genome assembly GCA_024760905.1 of Plotosus lineatus. Taxonomy (NCBI): domain Eukaryota; kingdom Metazoa; phylum Chordata; class Actinopteri; order Siluriformes; family Plotosidae; genus Plotosus; species Plotosus lineatus. The sequence goes on along the minus strand of CM045733.1, from coordinate 26,560,638 downwards.
TAGGCTTATGCTTCTGACCAACCATATTTGTTTATGGTTACAAAAGTCCACAAAACAGTGTAAACACAAAGATCACAGAGATGACGTCTTAACACAAGGATAATACGCAGTGAACTGGGAAGCAGCAGGTCACGTTCAGTCTGTCGTTCGTAAACAATGGACGCAGCATCATTACGTCATTGCGTCATTACGTCAGCGTACTACGTATACGTCTCGTACTCAAAATTTGACATAATTAAAAAAAAAACTTAAAATAAAATAAAATAAAAAAAACACGGATGAACGTAAGTCAGGGAGCGTCTGTAATACCAATAAATACATATTCAATGCTAGAAATGCTTATAATAACAATTATCATCATCATCATCTTCTTCCGCTTAGTCCAGGGTCGGGTCGCGGGGGCAGCAACCTTAGCAAAAAGGTCCAGACATCCCTCTCCCGAGCTACTTCCTCCAACTCTCCCGGGGGGACACCAAGGCGGTCCCAGACAAGCCGAGAGACATAGTCCCTCCAGCGTGTTCTAGGTCGACCCCGGGGTCTCTTCCCGGTTGGACATGCCCGAAACACCACACTAGGGAGGCGTCCGGGGGCATTCTGACCAGATGCCCGAGCCACCTCAACTGGCCCCTCTCAATGCGGAGGAGCAGCGGATCTACTCGAGCTCTCCCGGATGGCGGAGCTTCTCACCCTATCTCTAAGGGAGAACCCGCCACCCGGCGAAGAAAGCTCATTTCAGCCGCTCGTATCCGTGATCTTGTTCTTTCCGTCATTACCCAAAGCTCGTGACCATAGGTCAGGGCTGGAGCGTAGATCGACTGGTAAATTGAGAGCTTCGCCTTGCGGCTCAGCTCCTTTTTCACCACAACGGACCGGTACAGGCACCGCTTAATAGCAGAGGCTGCAGCGATCCGTCTGTCGATCTCTCGCTCCATCCTTCCCTCACTCGTAAACAAGACCCCAAGATACTTAAACTCCTCCACTTGGGGCAGGACCTCATTCCCGACCCGGAGGGTGCATTCCACCATTGTCCGACTGAGAACCATGGCCTCGGACTTGGAGGTACTGATCTTCATCCCGGCTGCTTCGCACTTTCGGCTGCGAATCGCTCAATGAGAGCTGGAGGGCCCGATTTGATGAAGCCAAAAGGACAACATCATCCGCCAAAAAGCAGAGACGATATCCGATGGCCACCAAACCAGAACCCCTCATCGCCTCGACTGCGCCTAGAAATTCTGTCCATAAAAATTATGAACAGAATCGGTGACAAAGGACAGCCTTGGCGGACTCCAACTCCCACTGGAAACGAATCCGACCTGCTGTTACCAATACGGACCAAACTCTGGCTCCGGTGATACAGCGACCGAATCGCTCGTAGCAACGGATCCGGAACGCCGTACTCTCGGAGCACGCCCCACAAGATCTTTCGAGGGACACGGTCGAAAGCCTTCTCCAAATCCACAAAGCACATGTGGACAGATTGGGCAAACTCCCATGCCCCTCCAGAATCCTGTGGAGCGTATAGAGTTGGTCAAGAGTGCTGCGGCCAGGGCGAAAACCACATTGTTCCTCCTGAATCCGAGGTTCGACTATCGGTCGGATCCTCCTCTCTAGTACCCCTGCATAGACTTTCCCAGGTAGGCTGAGGAGTGTAATTCCCGATAATTGGAACACACCCTCCGGTCCCCTTCTTAAAAATTGGGACCACCACCCCAGTTTGCCAATCCAGAGGTACAGCCCCGATGACCACGCGATGTTGCAGAGACGTGTCAACCAAGACAGTCCTACAACATCCAGAGCCTTGAGATATTCTGGGCGGATCTCGTCCAACCCGGAGCTCGACCACCGAGGAGCTTTACAACCTCAGTGACCTCCACTCCAGTAATGGGCGGACCCTCCCGAACCCCAGGGTCTTCCTCTTCCACGGAGGGCGTGTTGGTGGGATTGAGAAGGTCCTCAAAGTATTCCCTCCACCTCTCAACAACATCCCCAGTCAAGGTAAGCAGCTCCCCACCTCCACCGTAAACAGTGTTTGTGAAGAACTGCTTCCCCCTCCTGAGGCGTCGGATGGTGGCCCAGAACCTTTTTGAGGCCAACTGATAATCACTCTCCAGGCCCTCACCGAACTCCTCCCACGCCCGAGATTTTGCATCTGCGACAGCCTCGGCTGCAGCACGTTTGGCCTGCCGGTACCCGTTTGCTGCCTCAGGAGTCCCACAGGCTAATAAAACCCGATAGGCCTCCTTCTTCAGCTGGACGGCCCCCTTCACCGCAGGTGTCCACCACCGGGTTCGGGGATTACCGCCACGACAAGCACCGCCGACCTTACGGCCACAGCTATGGGCTGCCGCCTCAGCAATGGAGGCACGAAACATGGCCCATTCGGATTCCATGTCCCCCGCCTCCTCCGGAACGTGGTTGTAGCTCTGCCGGAGGTGGGAGTTAAAGGCCTCTCGGACAGGGGCTCCGCCAAACGTTCCCAGCAGACCCTGATTACACGCTTGGGCCTGCCAGGTCTGGAAGGCAACCTCCCACACCACCGAAGCCAACTCACCACCAGGTAGTGATCGGTAGACAGCTCAGCTCCTCTCTTCACCCGAGTGTCCAGAACATATGGTCGCAAGTCCGATGACACGACTACAAAGTCAATCATCGAACTGCGACCTAGGGTGTCCTGGTGCCAAGTGCACTTATGGACACCCTTATGTTCGAACATGGTGTTCGTGATAGACAAACTATGACGAGCACAGAAGTCCAACAACGACACACCATTCGGATTCAGACTGGAGAGGCCGTACCTACCGATCACACCCTTCCAGGTCACACTATCGTTGCCCACATGGGCGTTGAAGTCTCCCAAGACAACGGCGAGTCTCCCGAGGGAGCGTTCTCCAACACCCCCAAAGACTCCAAAAGGGTGGGTACTCTGAACTGTCATTTGGTGCATAAGCACAAATAACAGTCAGGACCCGCCCCACCCGAAGACGGAGGGAAGCTACCCTTTCGTCAACCGGGAGAACCCCAACATTTGGGCACCGAGACGGGGGCCACAAGCATACCCACCCCGGCTCGCCGCCTCTCCCCATGAGCAACTCCAGAATAGAAGAAGGTCCAGCCTCTTTCGAGATGGATGGTTCCAGAGCCCAAGCTATGCGTTGAGGTGAGCCCGACTATATCTAGTCGGTATCTCTCCACCTCACGCACCAAATCAGGCTCCTTTCCCGCCAGAGAGGTGACATTCCATGTCCCGAAGGTCAGAGTAAGCAGCCGAGGATCAGTCCGACAGAACCCATGCCTTTGGCTGCCACCCAACTCACACTGCACCCGACCCTAACACTCCTCCCACGGGTGGTGGGTCCATGGGAGGGCGGACCCATGTCTCCTTTTCGGGCTGGGCCCGGCCAGGCTCCATGGGCATAAGCCCGACCACCAGGCGCTCGCCTTCGAGCCCCTCCCCTGGGCCTGGCTCCAGGAGGGAACCCCGGTGACCCGCGTCCGGGCAAGGGAGGCTGCTTCTTTTGTTGTCTCGTGTCTTTAGGGGTTTGTTTTGAATCGCACTTTGTCTGGACCTTCACCCCGGACCTGTTTGCCTTGGGTGACCCTACCAGGGGCATTTGCCCCCGACAACATAGCTCCTAGGATCATTAGGTCACGCAAACCCCTCCACCACGATAAGGTGGCGATTCAAGGAGGGGATAAAATACATATTCATATACATATTCAATAAATACATATTCAATGCTAGAAATGCTTATAATAACAATTAAACATTCAAAAATAATGCATTAGATGAAAATAAAATATTAATACACACACATACAGACGCACTCCCGCAGATGCGCACCACACATAAAAATGTAACTAGTTTTGATGGGAGGTTTTGGGTTGTTTTTTGTTTTTGTTTGTTTGGGTTTTTCTTTCTTTTTTTTTTTTTTTTTGCACAATTGGCCTTGTTTTGTGGCATTTTCCTTAACTTTTTCATCTATTCTTACTTAATTTCTTTATTTTTTTCATTCGATGAATATTTAAAAAAAAAAAAAAAAAAACGAGATACACTGAAGCCGCATGAATTGAGCCATGAAGTAGTGCGAGATCCCTGTATATATATTGCACAAGTCTGTGTTTCATCAAAAGATGAAAAGGTAGGGGCTTGTAGAAAATTCCAAGCTGAACCAACATACACTACACAAAAAAAGTTAAGGATATTAGTCAATAAAAAACTGAAATTAAGGCCAATTCACAAAACTGCAAAAAATATCTAGAACATTTCCAAATATCCTTAACTTTTTTTTTTGTAGTGTACCTGTGGTTTCAGATAATGATATTCTGATATTCTAATAGAAATATTCTGTCTCCATCAGAAAAATACTGCCAAATTATACAGTTCTTTTACCATAATACTTTTTAATCCAAGTTGGAACAGGGAGTCATGTTCTAGGTGTGTGTGTTAGTCTTGATCGCGTGGCCAGACAAAAAACAATAATCATGATGCATCTCTGGTATTGTTCAGGGGTCAGGCCAAATGTGGAGGCGGGCCGTATCCGGCCTGCGGGCCGTAGTTTGGGGACCACTGATTTAAACCAACAACCTCCACTGAGTCTGGGTGAATAATTGTTTTAGTACACACTACAAATAACTAAACAAACAACATTCTTAAATCAGATTATAATGTTTATGGGTATTTTTCTTTTTTAAATGATGAGTGATCAGTGCATAAGAGCTGTGCAATCGCTTTTTTGTTGTTTTAGTATATACTACCTGTAAACACAAAGAAAAACATGCTAAATCAAGATTTTTTCACAAACAAATTTACATTATGAGATGTGACAATAACGATGCCTGGTGCTTTTATGATCCCGATAAACTGTGATTGTCCATTATTTTGATTCAAGCATTATTCACTCCCGATAGTGTTTTATTTTAAATCCCAAGATGTAGTATCAGTATATACCCTAGCAGTGTATACTAATATTTGGTACACTATATACTTGAATATTCAGTCCTTTATGTGTCACATTAAGGAAGATCAATCACTTGACAATATGTTCAAGTGTGTATTGTATAAAGCTAATGTAAAATACACCTTGAGCAGATGTTTCTGAGTGATTGTCTAGATTTACAGCTGGTTGCTTGAATGCTTTTGTGTTGCTGAGGTCATCCTCAGAAGTGTTTCTCTGTCACAGTCTAGAAATTGTGGTATACCAAGCCCTAACATGTATTACTGAGATAAGAAGAGGAAGAGGCTTTCCTATGAGGTGCCAGGTGTTTGACGAGACCACTTGTAATAATCCACATGTATTTATGTTCTTGTCATCAGTAAGGCCAACAAGTCTCCACACTTGGTCTGAAGCCACTCTCTCTCTCTCTCTCTCTCTCTCTCTCTCTCTCTCTCTCTCTCTCTCTCTCTCTCTCTCTCTCTCTTGATCGCTCGCATTCTCGCTTGCTCTCTCTCATGTTATGTGACTTGGGTTCTGAAGTTTATACAGTAATGCATGCACAAAAATACGTCTGAATGATGATCCTTTCATGAAATCCTTCCATGAAAAAGTGAGTAGAATAGAATTTGTACTAAAAACCAATTGGTTTTTGATGTTCATGGAAAGGGTGGTACAAATTACCAGGCTTGGGGCATTTCTGTGTGTCGTTTGTATATTCTTGTGTTTACGTGGGTTTCCTCTGTGTACTTTGGTTTCCTTCCACAGTCCAAGAACATTCGCAGTGGGTGAATTGGCTGGTCCAAATTATCCTCAAGTTTAAAAGTGGTTATGAATAGTTATGTGTGATGCCCTGGTGAACTGTTCATAGTGAACCCTGCCTTTGCCCAGAGTCGATCGAGATAGGCGCCAGCCTCCCCTTGACCCTGATAAGGACTATGCGGTATAGAGAATGAATGAATGAATGAATGAATGAATGCATGTTCGTGGAAAGAGAACGTGGTGGGGGCAGGAGAAAAAGATGACAAAATAGTAAAGGAGAGGAGAAGCATCATCCTTTCCCATCTGTACTGCTTTTGGGACTGGAAGAGGCGTTGATGATGTCAGTGAGTTCTAATCTCATTTTGTCCTTTTATTAAGAGCATGGTCCATCTGGCACACTCTGATGTTACCTCATGCAGTAAAGATGGCTCAGTATGTGAGTCTATGTGCATGAGTGCACGTGTGTCTTGGTCTATGACCCTACGTTCTGTTGTGCACCATGTGTTAGCATAAAGATAAAGTCTTGACATTTTATTAGGATTCGGTGTTTATATATTGTATATTCATTTTCAGTGTTCTCTGTGTTCCACCGACAATTCTAAGGTTAATCATTAAGGTTCCCTCTCCTTGTTTTATTTAAAAGACCAATGATCTTCTTAGGGAATGTATGAGATGGACATCAATGCTGAACGTCTTACAGAAACGGAGCGTTCCATGTTATGATTCTCTCGGCTGCCCAGAACTTATCTTTGGCAACTGTAAATTTGCTCATTTGCTTTACGGAAACATGTTTTATTAAGGAATGAACACGAAGCTGACATGTACACAGAATTTTTCAAAAAAAAGAGAATTGCGTGTCTTGTATATAGTTTGTCTGTTATTACAGTTTAGTATGCACTTTATACTGTACTGGCTGAAGTAATATACATTCGGTTTCAGTGTTGATCTCTGTGGACTTGCTCTAAGTGGCTTGCTTTGGCTTTGTTAACAGTTCGGTAGGTGTGTGTGTGTGTGTGTGTGTGTGTGTGTGTGTGTGTGTGTGTGTGTGTGTGTGTGTGTGTGTGTGAGAGAGAGAGAGAGAGAGAGAGAGAGAATGAATTACCTTTTGTATTTAACTCACCTGAAAATAAGGTCAGTTAGTAGAGAGAGGGAGGGGCAAGTAAATGTGTGTCTGTAAAGCTATTGGCTGGGAGGAGGGACTCTAACCCTGTGTTATGATTCAAATGTTTGGATTGACTGGTTGTCTTTGCATCTCGCTCACGGTTCTATCCTCGCCTGTAGAAGAGTAATTTATCATAGACTAATAACTTGTTAGGATTCTATCTGTTTAAGCAGAGTTCAAATGTGATGAAAGGACATGAATGCATTTGTCCCGGATGAAAATAAACACTTGCATGGTTTTTGCATGCTGCAATAAGTTCTTAAATTGAAAGGGTTCATGAAAATGCCAGGTAGTGAACACTTGAATTTTGTTTAGTTTTCAAAGATTTCATGCCATTACCTTTTATAGGTAAAAAAGCTTGATGTCTTTTGCTTTGCTTTTTTGTTAGTTTTTTTTTAATAATTTATTTTTACTGTTTTATGCTATTACACACACACACACGCACACGCACACGCACACGCACACACGCACACGCACACGCACACACACACACATATATATATATATATATATATGTGTGTGTGTGTGTATATTCTTTTCCTATGTATCCTGTGGGTCACAACGCCTGATTGAACGCCTAAACAATTAACATTCTACTCCTTCGATAATTGCATTGTATAAATTGCGGTTGGCTGTTCTGCAACGTGAGCAGTTCCACGATCCAATTTTCTTAAAATCTTACAATTCCTATACGAAGTGACCTTAATTCCCATGCACAAGCACAACTATGACAACCACAGCGACAGCAAGGTAAACACTATTATGGCTGATTTCCTTTGGTAAATAAATGCTATAACTTATAACGTCCCCCTAGTGCAGCTAACTTGGTTATGAAAGGCCAGCCATGTCTCCTATTGTCTGCCTAGCCGTCAGCGTGTTTCTGAGTGACCCTAATTTGGATTAAACGGTTCAGAAAATGAACGAAAGAAGTTATAATGTTGACACATATTTTCGAGGTAATGTTTTGATAGATAGCTAATGTTCTGATATTGGTAAAGGTAAAGTCTTTGGGATTTTACACGCACCTGAACCTACTGATTCATCAGAGCAGGAGCTTTAACCGGTCAACTAGTGTGATGCAACGAAGAGTTCAATTCCTCCTGAATGGGATACTAGTCCACCGCAGGTTACCTTCCCAGTATTTTTACTGGTACACATTTATATTGCAGGGTGTACAGAGGCACAATTGTGGTTAAGCCTTTGCCCAGGGGTCTTAATACAATGAGGTGAAACAGGGATTTGAACCAATGACCTCTTGATCATGAGCCCAGCATCCTGACTACTACACCACTGGCCCAAACATTACTACATGCACAGAGAAAAACTTACTGATCGTCAATACGGTACTTGCAATATTTGTTGAGCCAATTAATCCTACTAGGGTTAGAGGGAGGCTGGAGTTTATCTCAGCTGACACCAGGCAAAGGCAGGGTACACAATGAAGAGCATCAACATCGCAGGGCAACACACATACATTCCCAATCACACCCAGGGGCAATCTGGGGCAGTTCGCCTAACATGCATGTCTTTGGGCTGTGGGAGGAAACCGGAGTACCCAGAGGAAAACTACACAAGCACACGGAGAACATGTGAACGTCACACATTTCTGAACCAGGAACTTGAACCCAATACCTTCTTGCTTTGCTGTGAGGCAGACATACTAACCACTACACCACTGCACCACCCAAGTTGTTCTGATAGTAAAACTAATTGGAAGATAAATATATGGTTGTTTCCCCTTAGAACAGTTTAATATGTTGGTGTTTCTCTGTCAACACACACAATTACAGAATATAATTTCTGTGGGCGTTCAATTTCATATTTTCTTCTGTTGATTAGGAGTGTAGAAGATAGAAGAGCACATCCTTATCAACTTGAACAACATTATGAGCCACATTGCCTATGTGTGTGCGTGAGTGTGTGTGTGTGTGTGTGTGTGTGTGTGTGTGTGTGTGTGTGTGTGTGTGTGTGTGTGTGTGAGTCTGTGTGTGTGTGTGTGTGTGTGTGTGTGTGTGTGTGTGAGTCTGTGTGTGTGTGTGTGTGTGAGTCTGTGTGTGTGTGTGTGTGTGTGTGTGTGTGTGTGTGTGTGTGTGTGAGTCTGTGTGTGTGTGTGTGTGTGTGTGTGTGTGTGTGTGTGTGTGTGTGTGTGTAGAAGAGTCTATGTCAGTCAGTCTGATAGCTGGGACTACACTGTTGTCTGTAATTCCTATTCGTCTGGTTTTGTAATACAGTAAAACAAATACAGAGCAATATGAAGCATATCGCTGACTCAACTGCCCCGGGCAGCATTATCATCCCTACACAAAGATATATAAATCTCTAAATATCACAGTCTGACACACAGATACAATCTGACTGTCTTACACACACGTGAATGTGTTTTCAAAGGATATATCATTAGAAATATTATGGTTGTGTAGTTTATTATACTGGAATATTTGTTTATCATCAGCTACCACCTAATTAGTTGTTATTGCTATGAAGTTTGACTTCATTATGGTGTTATAGGTTTATATTTACATTGCATATACATATTATGGGAAGGATTTTATGATTTAATGATTATCGTAGGACATGGAATAAACCTCACTGCTGTAGAGACAGGTTTGTCGTGCAGTTTATTGCCCTTCTGTGTAAGTCCTGTGTATCCTCATATAGTCGTCTTCTGTAGCACCGAGTGTCACGCTGTTGATTCATAGCTCCACAGGGGTCTTCATGTAACATCCTGAGCAGTGCCCTACTGTTCACCTCCACAGAATTCCCACTACTGAGATAAATCCAGCAGCTGAAAGGTTAAATATAGATACTGGACAAACAGAGACAATTGCTCTGGTAAAAACTCAGGCTTTTGTGACTGAAATCATGCTGAGGCGCTCGCACCAGTATCGCTCAATCAACAAATCTGAGTGTTAAGTAAAGGGTAAAATGTGATATAATAAACTGAAATGATGATAAAAAATTTCAATCCCCCAGTGCAGCTAACTGGGTTATCAAAGGCGGGCCATGTCTGTCACTGTCTATGGTGAGACGCATGTAAAAGAACCATTGCTGACTTTCGTAAAGAGTAGCTGCAAAGTCGTCAGCGTGTTAAACAACAACAATTAAACAATTCTTTATTGTCAAAGTACTTTTACATACATTGAAATTTGGTTTGTGCTCTGGGCACCTGTCGCCACTGTGCAGCGCCAGTTATTGCGTTGTTCTATCCTTTTGATGCTGAGCGCCAAGCAGGAAGCAACAACTACCAAATTTTAACGTCTTATGGTATGACGCGGCCAGATTCGAACTCCGACCTTCCAGAGGATAAAGCGGACGCTCTACCAACTGAGCTAAATCCCCGGTGTTTCTGTCCCTTGCTAAAAAGGGTTGTGACAGGAAGGGCATCCGACGTAAAAACCTCTGCCAAATCAAGTGTGCGAATCAGATGATTCACTGTGGCGACTCCCAAGTAAAAGGGAAAAAGCCGAAAGGAAGACAGACAGATGATAAAAAATTTCAATGTGATTCTGTTCAGCAGCACGGTGGTGTAGTGGTGTGTGTGTGTGTGTGTGTGTGAATGGTTCTATGAATGTTGGCCATGGTCGAGCTGCCCAGGGTGTACCCTGCCCTCGACCAGAGTTGTTTCAGATGGAGGCCAAACTCCCGGAGACCCTAATTAGGATTACGTGGCTTAGAAAATGAATGAATGAATGATTCTGCAATGAATGATTGAATGTAACTCGCATATACAACTGGTCAAAAATGTTAGACTATACTGTAATTGTAATTAAATTCACAGTTTTATGTCTCTGTCTCTGTGTAACTATAACTCTGAAATTAAAGCATAGAACAACAAAAAAAAAATGTAGATTTTTTTTTTCAAAAGAATTTAATACAAAGCTTTCACAGAGTAGCCATCACTGAAGGTGAGGTACACTCTGAACAGCTCACCGGACCATCTCAGGGCCAACACATATTCAACCGTATACACGCAAACCTAGGGGCAATTGGGAGCAGCCAATTAGCTTAATGTGCACGTCTTTGGATTGTGAAAGGATATCAGAATCCCAACCAATCACAGGAACATATAAACTTCACACAGAAACCCCCCAAAACCCAGAACTCAAACCGAGGGCCTTGTTGCTGTGAGGCGGATGTGCTAACCACTAAACCGCGTGCTATTCTTTACACTTTCAGGTCTTTGACTGAACATGAACTGCTTATACGTACAGTGAGTCGTCGACTTACGATCTATGTGAGTTACGTCTGATCGACTTTACGACCGCAAAAGTGGTGAAGCATGATTCAATGCAGTGCAGCGCGAGTGTTGCGCACGACAGTTGTTTGCGTTGCCGGCAGCGCCTGCATCTTAAAAGGCCAAGTAGAAGATGATGCAGCTTCACTTTCTAACGGCTCAGAGCAAATCTATTCATCTACGTTCAATGCCACGTCACTGTGGCGCGAAGCTGAGAGCCAATCCTTTCTGTGTGGGCGGGTCCGATACCTTGAAACTCTAATTTTATTGGACTCACACGCTGCAGTGTTTATGTGACAGAAAGTGTGTCCCAAGTTTTGGTAATCAGCTGGTCTGCGGGTTGAAATTTTTCCACGTCTGTCCTTTTGTGTTTGCTTGCCAGCTGTGCTTGGCTTCGTGGAAATGAGCTGATCAAAACCAGGGAAATTTATCTCTTTATTCAAACAACACGCGCAGTCTGTGGCTGTTGTTATAATCCAATAAAATTGGAGTTTGAAGCTATGGGACCCGCCCACACAGTGGAGTACAGAAAGAATTGGCTCTCCGCTGCGTGTCACAGTGACATGGAATTGAAAATAGATGTATAGATTTAAATGCGCGAGATTTATTCATCTGTTTTTGTTTGCCGTGGGTATATTTGGATGGAAAGTCGACATACGACCAGATCGAGTTACGACCGGTCTGCCGGAACCAAACGCGGTCCTAAGTCGACGACTCACTGTATTTCAATAAAACTGAAAAAATGGTAGTGCTCTAAAACCTTTGACTGGTACTATAAGAGTCTCAAGTTGTTTTTTGTCTTAAAAATTATGAATGATTCATTATTTGTTAAATAATAAATAATAAATATGATCACATACATATTGCAGTTGACGCATTAATGAACAAAACAAGTTTGTTTATATCAGTCACATTGTGTCAGCTATGCAATGTCTTACCCTCACGTTCTGTTGAAGTTATGTATTGCACTTATCTGTCATGGGAGAAGCTGGAGCCAATCACAGCTGACTTCGGGTTAAAGGTGACCCTGAACAGGTCGCAAGTTTATTGCAAGGCTAATATGAACAAACATAACAATTCACACTCGCGCTCAAACCTATTGAGCTATTTAGAGTATCTAGTTAATGGAACGTACAGGTCAAAGGCATGACTTCTTGCTCTGTGGTGACCATGCTGATGATGGCGCCTTCGGGCCTCCCACTGAGGAATCACATAGAGCAGATAGAACGTACCAAATACTCTTTTCACTGCTGTTCACTGTCAATCACCACAAACTGACGTAAACCACGAGATTTTCAAAAACCGTGTATCAGTATTTAGCTGCCTTGTATCTGCTGTGTTATCACCTTTCTGAACTGCGTTCAGTGCAAACTCATTACAACTTCTTGACACTGTGTTTGCCCCTACTGATCACCATTGTATTGCCACATGGCTGTCATATTAAACTGCGCTGAACTGCCTTCAAAAACGCCCATGTGTGAGGATGTATTGCCACATCACTGTCAGGTTTCAGCAGGTCAGCATGGGTTTGGAACCGCATTGAACCACCACTGCGTGAGGTTTTCTTTTGTGGACTATTCACCACCATGTCCCTGAGAGTTAGACATTGCCAAAGAATGTATGTATTAGAACAGGCACATTCATATAACCCAATCCGGTTTCAGAATTCAGCAATACTGTGGTATAAACGAATTTTAGTTTAAAATACGATTTTGGCTGAGAAGATCATCACAAATATTTTACTCAGTTTGTGATTACACAGGCAGTATTGGCCTGTTGGTAGGGTGCTGGATTACTGATCCGAAGGTCATGGTTCAAGCCTCACTATCACTGGGTTGTCACTGCTGGACCCCCCCCCCACCCCCCCCATTCCCTTTGCAGTTAGCGGGATTATCAAAGGCCAACCATATCTCTGACTGTCTATATTGAGACACATGTAAAAGAACCATTGCTGACTTTTGGGAAAAAATAGGCTGCATTGGTATCCAGGGTGTATTCTGCCCTCGCCCAGAGTTAGCTGAGATGGGCACCAGCCTCCCCAAATCTTAATTAAAATTAAGCGGTTTAGAAAATGAAAGAATGAGTTTGTCAATATGGGTAACTCAGTTTGTTGTCAAAAAAGATTTTTACTTAAATTTTTACTATGGCATTTTTCCTTTTATAAACAAGAAAAATACATTTTGTTTACTTTACAGATATATAAAGGTAAGGTATGTAAAGTCCATGGGCTTTTTACACCCGAGCCATAGCGGCTCATCAGGCCGGTGCTTATCCCCGGCTTCTGTAGAGTGAAGCAACTAGGAGTTCAACTCCTCCTGGATGGGACGCTCATCCATCGCAGGTTACCTTCCCAGTATATTTTTTTTACTGGTACCCATTTATACTGCTGGGTGAACAGAGGCACACTTGGGGTTAAGACCTTGCCCAAGGGTCTTAGCACAGTGAGGGTCTCAGTGGGATTTGAACTCAGAACCTCCCGATTATGAGCGCAGCACCCTGACCAGCCCCCACAAGATTCCAGATATATAATGTGGATATATAACTCTGCTGCTAACTTGTATTAATCATCGGTCAATTAGATTCCAATGAAACTGGTATATAACATTAATTAACTACCATAGCGCGCCTCATCTAAGAGCATCAGGTCACAGTTTAATTCCGAATGGTGAGTGCAAAAGCATATCTAAACTGCACTGCAGAGTTTTATAGGAATGGAATAGGTGTGTGTTTATATGAGGATCATTGGGTTTGTGTTCAGGATATGGATGGGGGGAAGACAGCAGTGAGGTAGGTGCATGTGTGTGGTATATCAGCTGCCCTGTGTGCAGCCGTGTGTGCAATAACAACATCAGGTGTACACTGAGGTAGGTGGGCAGGGGAGCAATAGTGGAGGTCTGGCCCTGGCCCTGTTCTACCCATCATCTTCTTACTCACAGCTGGTGGTGTCTTTCACCGAGTTGAGGAGCAGGAGAATTGTCGAGAAGTTTTTGTCATGCTGGACCTCACACAGCTATTTAGTGAAGAGACGCACAGATAAAGGAATTTATATATCAAATTAGTCACTGATTAGCAGTGTTAACGTTTACAGAGTATCACCCCATTACTCGTACACTGGAAACCAGGTCTCAAAACAGACAGGACACACCTAACCAGATTAGACATCAGTCTTTTTCACTGGTATTAAAAGCCATGCCTGCATGCCTCATCCTCAAACCTTGAAGCCTGACACCGCCGTATTTGTGAAAGATTGATGCGTTGCATTGTTTTGCCAGAGTATTAATTAGTTAAACCAGTTGTCACCATTATCTGCATCCATCGGCTTTTAAAAATGTAAGCGATAAACCAAGGTGACGCAATATTATACGTTCACCTCACTGCAAGACGGTCCTGGGTTTGAGTCTCAGGTTTGGGTGTTTCTGTGTGGAGTTTCCATGTTCTTCCTGTGCTTGCATTGGTTTCACTCCGAGCACTCCAACTTTCCTCAAAAAGTCCGAGGATATGCACTAATTAGACAAGGCCAATGAGTGAGACAGGAAAACTAGACCATAAAAATCTTATTTTAGTGTGGGTTTTTTTTTTTTTTTTGCTTTTATTTACATTTAGTATCTTCTTCTTTTCTTTGCGGCTTTTTCTCCTTTCTCAGGAGTCGCCACAGCGAATCATCTGATTCTCACATTTTGATTTGGCATAGATTTTTACATCGGATGCCCTTCCTGTCACAACCCTTTAACCAGGGACAGAAACACGCTGACGGCTTTGCAGATACTCTTTACAAAAGTCAGCAATGGTTCGTTTACATGCCTCTCACCATAGACAGTGAGAGACATGGCCCGCCTTTGATAACCCAGTTAGTTGTTCTGGGGGGACAGTGACAACTTTGTGGAGAGTGGGACTCGAACCCCCAACCTTAGGATCAGCAATCCAGCACAATTTACCACCAGGCCACCACTGCTAAATTTAGTACACAGAACCAATTTTACAACTAGGGGGCAGTGGTGGTCTAGTGGTATAGGGCGCTGGATCGCTGATCCAAAGGTTGGGGGTTCGACTGTCTATGGTGAGCGGCATGTAAAAGAACCATTGCTGACATTCGTAAAGAGTAGCTGCAAAGTCGTCAGCGTGTTTCTGTCCCTTGCTAAAAGGGTTGTGACAGGAAGGGCATCCGACGTAAAAACCTCTGCCAAATCAAACGTGCGAATCAGATGATTCGCTGTGGCGACTCCTGAGTAAAAGGGAAAAAGCCGAAAGGAAGACAGACAACCAATTTTACAACTCATGCTTGGTGGATACCACTGAATGGAATAGTCTCCACAACATTCCATCTCTGAGAATACTTAGTGACATTATCTCACCTTTTGTTGCAAATTTTAAATTACAGAGGATGTAAAACTCGCCCCCTCACAATTGTGATGGCTCTGTTCTTCGAATTCGAAGATAGTGAAGAGTTATTTCTCGTTGCCTGCACTGAGTATTTTTTGTATAGCGAGAGACAGTTCATGCTGGCTGATCCCTGCTCTCTAGGCCTAGGTCCCTTCCATGGTGGCTCAACTGGCTGAGACGGCTGTGGTGGTTCCTAGACTAACAGAAACTCGCTGACGGCTTTGCAGCTACTCTTTACGAAAGTCAGCAATGGTTCTTTAACATGAACCTCTCACCATAGACAGTGAGAGACATGGACCACCTTTGATAACCCAGTTAGCTGCACTCGGGGGACAGTGACAACCTTGTGGGGACTCAAACCCCCAACCTTAGGACCCCCCCCATTTTTTAGCCTTTCCAGGTTTACTCCTGATTGAACTATGTTAAGTGATCAGTGCTCAGTTGTGCCCTCTATGTATTGTCAGACAATTACAATGACACCTGTTATGAAGAAAACCAGCTGCAGTTGCTTTTATTTTTGTGTGAGATTTTGATGACCTGTAACGGTTCTAGGGGATCTCAATTTAATTTAGGACACACTTAGCGAATCATCCAATCATCTTCTTCAATTTTTCAATTCAATTTTTCTCAGACTTTTTCTAATCACTTCACATACTTGAAGCTCTGCTATGCTATTTACCAGCACGGTACTTATACTGCCGAAGTATTTTTTTGAAGGCATCTCACAGGTTTGTGTGATGTCCCGCTATACTTGTATTTTTCTGATTTCCAAATAATATCAAATCCTGTCTCTTGCAGATGGACTCCATGAAGTAACAGCCCTCTGCACCCTCCGTGTGACCATCATTACAGATGACATGCTGACTAACAGCATCACAGTGCGCTTGGAAAACATGTCCCAGGAACGCTTCTTGTCCCCACTGCTGGGCCTGTTCACCGAGGGTGTGGCTGCTGTCCTCTCCACGAGTCGTGACAGTGTCTTCATCTTTAATGTGCAGAACGACAGTGATGTCAGTGGCTGCATTCTCAATGTAACCTTTTCAGCCCTGCTTCCAGGTGGCACCTCGGGCCACTTCTTTCCTTCAGAGGAGCTTCAGGAGCAGATCTACCTGAACCGCACACTTCTCCGCCAAATCTCCAGCCAGAGTGTGCTACCCTTTGATGACAACATCTGTCTACGTGAACCCTGTGAGAACTATATGAAGTGTGTATCAGTGCTGAAGTTTGACAGCTCGCCACCATTCATCGCCTCCGACACCATGCTGTTTCGACCCATCCACCCAATCAATGGCCTGCGGTGTCGTTGCCCAGCCGGTTTCACAGGTGACTACTGTGAGACAGAGATCGACCTGTGCTACTCAGGACCGTGTTACAACAACGGCCGCTGCAGGAGTCGCGAAGGGGGATACACTTGCGAGTGTCTGGAGGACTTCACTGGTGAGTTTGGTGCAGCATTTAGAGGCATTTTTCTGAAATTTGATGACTTTTTCAGCTCGGGAGGTTGGTAGCTAGCAACGTGTCAAGTAGCAGATTTTGAATTGCAACTAAAACAACTAAATCCTCCAGTGCGCTAGTATTTGGATAGCCAGGCTGAAGTCGGTGTATAATTCCAGACATGAGCATGAATAGGTCTGCTCCCAGTCTAATCATTTGATTGATTACACAAGACAGGATGTAAAATATGTTGGAAAGTGAAACTTAATTACCAGCCAATGAGAACAAGTTAAGACAAATATAAAAAAATAGGATCTGCTGGAGACGCTTCTTCTATTCCAGTGTTTTGCTATGGTTTCCATGGTGATGTAAACAGCTCTTAAATATCCAATCAGCAGACCATGTCAGAAAGAAATACTAGCCAGAACTAGTTCAGGAGGTACAGTTTGTTAGAATATGAATTGGGGGAAAAATTACAGTGACGCGTCTCAAAAATGACAAAAATGCATTTTGGTCGTTATACTTTCTAAATTATAGCAGCTACACTCAAACTCGTAAAGCCATGTTCAGACATGGTGTTAATAGCCATAATGGGTGATCAGATCACAAGAGAATATGAGAGGCAGGTCTTATATCATTAGGGGAAAGGTCGTCAAATGTATGTAAAGCAACCCAGTCATTGCAAAGCCTGGAAAATGCTGTGAGCCTCGTCAGGAGGTTCTGAACATGTTAAAAAATTCATTCTTGTAGATAAATCTCAATGTCAGGTCCATTTCCTAGCCAAGTGTGAAGCATACAATGTCTATCAAGTTGTGTTACAATCAACACAAATTTACTGCACATTTTGTGCACATTTAATATACAGTAAAACCTCCGCTGACGAACGCTTAAGCTCATGAACTTTTCGCCTCAAGAACATTAAATTTGTGAGCATATAGTCTCTGCTGACAAACTAGTTTTCGGCGGACGAACCAAACCACGCGGTCGAACAGCGCCACGGTGGCGGCCACGAGAAGCTGACGCACGCTCACGGCGTCACAGTTCGTCACCCACTTTGTTTGAGTGCGGAAGTGGTTTGTGTTTGATAGACATTTTGGACCATATTGAGTGTACTTTTGCTATTATGGGAGCGAAAAAGACCCCACCACAGGCGGAGATCATTGAAAAACACGAACGAGGTGTGCGTTTGTGTGACTCAGCGTCCCAGTACCAGTACGCTAAGTCTACCACCATCCTTAAGAACAAGGAAGCTATTAAGGGTGTGTGTGTGTGGCTAAGGGCGTTTCCAAACAGTAGGCGTTTCCAAACACTCCTTCCAAACAGTAAGTCCCTCCCTCCCTCCTCCTCCCACTCCATTCCATCAAGCCGTCAACTACCATCACAAAGGTAAATAAAACGACTTTATTATACAGTACAGTTTATTTCTTTAATTACAATACAATAGCACATTTATTATACATAAAATAAGGTATATTTTTGTGTAGTTTTAAGGCTTATTTAGTAGAAAATTATGTTTTATGGGGACCTGGGAACGGATTATTCTCATTTTAATGGTTTCTTATGGGAAATAAATGTTCGGAAGACGAACTTTTCTCCTTACACACACTTTCTGGGAACCAATTATGTTCGTGAGCTGAGGTATCACTGTACTCAGAACTGTATGGCTTTCTTACAATAGTCCTGTGATTATCCTTCGTTAAACTTACGGGACTTTCTTAAACAGTCTTCCCTCGAATTTCGCGGATAATATCGACTAGACCTGGCCGCGATAATTGAAAAACTGCAAAGTATGATCACCCCTCTCATGTCTACCATACGTATATGTTTTCACATCTATACAATATCAAGAAGTGTATATTAAACGTTACACAGCTATATGCATATATAAATACTGTAATGTATTAATATTTAAATAGAATTTATATATAAATACTTTAAGTACTGTACTCATCTCTGACAATAGCTCTTCTCCGCTTGATCTTAATCCAAAAAAATGATGATGAGAGACCTGTGCAGTACGATGAAGGTGAAGTGAAGATGATGAAGATGATGATTTACTGCACAGGTGATTGAGAGCTTTATTCCAAGTCAGGTAATGCCTCTTCGTCAGATTCGACAGGCAATGGATCATCAGCAGGAGGTGCTTTACTTCGTCTTTTTTGATGTAACGCACGGTGGATTCATTTATGCCGTAATGGCGTGCTACATGGGCATACGTATTGCCCGCCGTCAGCATATCTAGCAACTTCACTTTTTGGGTCACTGTCATCATATTTCGCTTTTTCTTGGGCTCATTGGATGCCTTAGATGGTGCAGGACATTTAGGAGGCATTTTCAAGGGCATCACAAACACTTTAAGATCACAAAAATCACAAAAATTCCCACAGGAATGTGTGAGGCTACAGCGTCACGCGTCTAAGCCAATCAGCTTGCGCTCCCTGCCTGAACTGGGACTGAAGGAGGGGCACGTTCAGTCTGTCGTTTGTAAACAATGGACGCAACCTGCCTTGGGTCCCTGCCTTTCGCTTGCGTACATGCGAGTTTCAGCGCAAATTTTGAAATTTTTCTGAATGTCTGTCTTCCTTTCGGCTTTTTCCCTTTTTTACTCGGGAGTCGCCACAGCGAATCATCTGATTTGCACGTTTGATTTGGCAGAGGTTTTTACGTCGGATGCCCTTCCTGTCACAACCCTTTTTAGCAAGGGGCAGAAACACGCTGACGACTTTGCAGCTACTCTTTACGAAAGTCAGCAATGGTTCTTTTACATGCCTCTCACCATAGACAGTGACAGACATGGCCCGCCTTTGATAATCCAGTTAGCTGCACTGGGGGGGACGACAGTGACAACCTTGTGGAGAGTGGGACTCAAACCCCCAACCTTTGGATCAGCGATCCATCGCCCTATACCACGAGACCACCACTGCCCCCTTTTGAAATTTTTATGAATATTTTTTTTATTTCGGATACTTATGGAAAATACCGCGATGCACTTGAGGCCGCAAACTTCGAGTCACGAAGTGGCAAGGGATGACTGTATACATGCCCATGTGTATCGTACAACAGTTTTACGACAGTGTAAGCTTGAGCTGTACAGCAGCCATACATTAATCAAGTATCACAGGAATATCATATGTGGCCTTCCATCATAATATAAAGTTGAAAGGTGTTTTGAGTTACTGCCAAAGTTGAAACTTTGCTAAAGTAGCTGAAGCCCTGTGGACTGGTTAAGAATCAGGAAGATATTTATGGAGGTCTTCTTGCAGTTTTCGTTTTCCATATTCACCAGGCACAAGATTCTTCCATAGCCTGAAGGTTAATAAAGCATCTTCTCTGAGAGTTTAATAGTGTGTAGCCATTTCTTTTTCCCTGAAGTAAAGCCATCTCCTTCACTTCCTTATGAGGGACAGTTACCATCTATAATCATCTCCGCCTGCCTATTATAATTATACCTTGTGCTTTGAAGGTCACGGTTCAATTCCAGGTAGTCTGGGGTCATTATAGCCACGATGACAGCCTGGGTCCTGAATGTCTACGTCTCATTCTCGTTCTCACATTCGAGTGAAATGGATCCATGTTATTTCCACATAGAAAGGGATTATAGTGAGGAAAGCAGGCCTCATTATGAGAGCAGCGACGGCCATCCTGTCCCCTTTTGCAGCACATACCTGGCCCTGTCCAGATCTTGTCAGGATAATGGTTGACACATAACCCTGTGAGGCTGAAGGTCTGTTTCGGAAGCCGGAAGCACTGGAGCCAATCGGGATAGTTCTGGTAGGAGAACTGACATGAAGTCAGCTTTGATTTTAAGTCAGGGAGTCCTACGATCATTCACAGTCTACCGTGATGCTAGGTAGGTAAGGTAAGGTAGGTAAGTCTGTTGGGTTTTTTTTTTTTTTTTTTTACACCCGAGCCTAGTGGCTTAGCCTCGTGGCTTATCCCCGGTTTCCGAAGCGTGAAGCGACCAGGAGTTCAACTCCCCCTGGATGGGACGCTAGTCCATCGCAGGTTACCTTCCCAGTATATTTTTACTGGTACCCATTTATACTGCTGGGTGAACAGAGGCACACTTGTGGTTGAGACCTTGCCCTTGTCTTAGCACAGTGAGGGTCTCAGTGGGATTCGAACTCACAACCTCCTGATCATGAGCGCAGCACCCTAACCACTATGCCACCGGCCCCACACCGAGATGCTAAGATAGTGTTTATTCTTATTGAAGTGTCGGTTGACTTGTCATTTCACACAATGAGAACAGACTTATTTTTTCATGAACTAGCAAGGCATGAATGAACACCGTTAGGAATACCTAGGTACAATACATCACAACTTATAGAGGTGTCCTCAGGTGAACTGGTAAGTGTTGTGGTTCAAAGCTTGCTTCAACGATATTAGAGCTGAACGCAGCACCTGGTGTTGTTGTGCAATCAGCTGTGTATATCAGTGAGGCTGTGAGTGTTTTTGTTTTATCATGAGCAGCTCCCTGTTGCTATTCTGATTATTAATTTCTGCTTCCGCCCTCTTACAGGTGAGCACTGCGAGTTGAATGCCCGCTCAGGCCGCTGCGCCCCAGGCATATGTAAAAATGGAGGGACATGCGTGAATGTGCTGGTGGGTGGCTTCTACTGCAAGTGTCCATCTGAAGCGTATGAGAAGCCGTACTGTGAGATGACCACGCGCAGTTTTCCAGGAGAGTCCTTTATCACCTTCCGCGGTCTAAGGCAGAGGTTTCACTTCACTATCTCTTTTATGTAAGTTCTTCATAAAGCTTTGCCCCTCCTAAAACGTAACTATGCAGTCCTGCTCATGCTGCGAGCTGTTGGCCTGCCTGCTTCTTGCCTTTCAGTCTGTGAACTTATAATTTATGGATGTGCAAAGTTGCACAAGCAGAAAAAACAAAACAAAAAACCCCAGTAGCTTTTGTCTGCTTCTAGAACATGTCGAGACTTATATGCTTTGTTGTTCAGTCAGTCATTGAGCTCACTAAGTTATGTATCACATACTGTGTTTTGGTGAATTTAATAGACTGTTGTGATTTATTAAACAGACACGAGGGAATTTTAATAATTTTTTTTTTTTTTTGCTTCATATGAGAAACCTGTCCTTTGACTACCCCGTGCAGTTTTAAATGATTAGGCCGTGTTGTCTAAGAGCCATATTGCTGTTATTGTTGTTAATTAGCAATTATTTGCTGACGGTGAGGTGGATGAGTCTGAATAGTCTATTAGTATTAGTTATATAATTATTCAATGGAGTGACATCCACCAAGTTGGAACCACATCATTATTTTAGTCTATATGAGGAAAATAAGAAGCAAAAAAAAAAAAAAAAAAAAAAAAAAAAAAAAGAAAGAAACAACCTACCTCCCCCTATACTTGCTGGTATTTATTAGATTTTTAAAATCATAATGGATGCAGGTGAACTTTGAAAGCATGCATGAAAAGGTGCGTATTTTAAACATGACAGAAGCATGCCAGTGAACTTTGCCCATCGAGACAAGTTTTGGATCTA
Source organism: Plotosus lineatus (assembly GCA_024760905.1). Classification (NCBI taxonomy): domain Eukaryota; kingdom Metazoa; phylum Chordata; class Actinopteri; order Siluriformes; family Plotosidae; genus Plotosus; species Plotosus lineatus. Next base: position 26,538,230 of record CM045733.1, on the reverse strand, counting down.
ATGGTGTCTGTTTGATACTCATTCAAAGTTTACTACATACTACACTTGTAAAAGTAAAGGAGTTTTTGTATGTATTGCATGAAAACACAAGAAGAACTAATTAAAATGAGATTTTAAGGTTTACGTTTCCTTTTAAAACGTAACAGTGATGACGCTGACTGCTTCAAGGGAGAAACTGTGAAATGTTTTGATTCAAATATTATCCAATACTGTTTTTAATCCCAAGATTGCATCCTAATCTGATCTCTCCTTTCCTGTGTAGTATGTACTGATGAAAAATATTCTGGGTTAATGTATTGGATTCAGCTGTTTAATGAAATGAAGACAATATTGTCCAAATCAGAATCAGAATACAGAGATTCCTCACTTTCCGTGGTTTAATTGGGACCAAGATCCCCCTGCGACTACCGAATTCCGCAAAGTAGGATCGACCCCCCCCCCCCCCCCCGACTGACGTATGCGTACATGTATATGTGTATATAATATCAACAAATACATATTCAATGCTATAAATGCTTATAATAACAATTAAACATTCAAAGGTAATGCAAAAGGTGCAAATAAAATATAAATACACACACACACACACACACACACACACACACACACACACACAGATGCGCACCTCACATAAAAATGTAAGTAGTTTTGCTGGGAGGTTTCGGGTTGTTTTTTGTTCTTGTTTGTTTTTGGGGGGGTTTTTTGTCTTTTTTTTTTTTTTTTTTTTTTTGCATAATTGGCCTTGTTTTCTTACTTAACATTTTCCCCTATTCTTCCTTAATTTCCTTATTTTTAAATTTGTGAATATTTAAAAAAAAAAATGCTATGCACTGAAGCCGCATGAACTGAAGCGCGAACTTGGCTTCGAAACATGAACTGTACTGTATTGTACAGAAATACTTTATTGATCCCAGAGGAAATTGTGTATAATTTCACACAAATATGGCATATTTTTTAATTAAATTTCTTGCTGACAGGGTTCTTTTTTACCAAACAATATCTGTCATACCTTTATAACGGTTCTTGCTGCTCTTAAAGCAGCATGCCGTAATGGGACGAATTAATCTGTTTATGCTCGTGAAGGTAGAAGTAATACAGTGAATGAGACAAACGTTGAGGAAGAGTCATTAGCGAAATATTTGGGCTCTCATGCACTGTATAATAACAGGATGGGGTCCGTGTTGAGAGAGCATTATCAGTGTTTTGCTTGGTTGGCGGGGTCTTCCTGCACTGCACCTCATTTCCCAGCTGATCCCTGACTCGTCTGCCCTCACCACACCCATGGCAGAGAAGCCACTTCCCGTCTCATGTGCACTCGTCTTAAACTCATTTTATTTCTTCGTCTTGCCTTTCCTGCACTCTGTTGTTCTTCATTTCTCTATTATAACCTGGATTTACAGTTCATCTTTCTTTTACGGTTAAAAAAGCCCACATGAGTTTTGATATTTTCTTCACATATTAATGAGAGACTAGATTAGAAACGCAGACCATGTTATTATGTGTAATATGATCATATTGTTTTGGTTCTTCTTCTGTTTAAATATTCCAGGTTTGCGACACGAGAGAGAAACGCCCTCCTCCTGTACAATGGGCGCTTTAATGAGAAGCACGACTTCATCGCCCTGGAGATCATCGATGAGCAGATCCAGCTTACTTTCTCAGCAGGTGGTTTTCTTATAGGACAAAGAACACGACTGTTTTTGCTTTCACATAACATCACTGACCTACAGGCAGATGAGTGCACTGTGTGGTTAATAGCTAAACTATCTAACTCGGGGTCTGTTAGCCATTTAGTTCAGGGTTGTAATGAGAAATCGAGGTGTGTGTTCAGGAAAGGCTCTCACTCTCAGCGTTAATGAGAGAACAGGTTAAGAAGTACAGCCCGGTTTATGCATTGGAAATATTAGGATAGAAAGACCTATACCAATAGAAAGTTCAAACCAGGAGAAATGTACATGTAACGAATAATTTTATTATTTTCTAGAGGAACAGAGGCTGTACACCCTTCGATAGCTCTTGCCATTACCGATGGTGAGCTGAACAGGGGATATAGTAATGGAAAACCTGGATTTTCAGGATATTTGATAAAGGCAGTCTGCTTACAGTCTGTTCATCAATTTGTCTGTACAGATTGCCAGTGTAACTTTGAAAGGAAATGACACAGTTGGACCAAATTTGGTACATAGGTTAACCTCAGGGGCAAATAGGATGGGATTGTAGATGGATCACATTCACCTTCTTTCATGACACCGTCACTTTTTTATATTTGGTTTGTGAAGGATTGAATGACATGACATCGCCAAATTTGGAGGAAATCTGGAACATCTTGAATGTGATTGTATATGTGAGCGCTTGAAAATATTGAAGTTTTTGACGGTTGTTCGTGTGATAAATTTGGAAGAAAATTAGACTGGATTGACAGATTTATTGTTTGAGCTGAAGGTATTCAACATCGTGAATATTTCTCTAATGGAGTTATAAATATACAGTATGCATTCATTCATTCATTCATTTTCTGAGCAGCTGAATCCGAATTAGGGTAACGGGCAGGCTGGCGCCCATCTCGGCTGACTCCAGGCGAGGGTGGAGTACCCAGAGCAAACCCGCACAAGCACAGGGAGAACATGCAAACGCCACACAGAAACACCCAGGTTGGGAATCAAAGCCAGGCCTTCTTGCTGTGCGGCGGGCGTGCTAACCACTACGCCACCGTGCCACCAAAAAGAGGAGTTGTACAAAGTATGTAGTTCACGGGTGCTAATAATTGTGGCACAGATGATTTGATATAAAATAATTATTTATTAATGTGGGATTTTTTTACTACTGAATAAATGAATAAATTCCGTTGAATTAGATGTCAGGTTTTCCTCTTTTTTCATTATGGTTCCCAGTATTATTGGGGAAAATGTATTTATTAAAGGCTAAAGAACACATCTTAATGGGTGCCAATAATTTTACATTTTTTTGCAGATTTAAAAAAAACAAAACAATTTTTTCCAAATATTTAATGTATAAAGTCAGTATGCATTAAAGCCTGGTAGATGCAGAATAATATTTCTTGGAGAAGCAGCATCATCAAATTATCAGTAGGATGACTCAAACAGTCAGTATTTAACATGGACAGTACGAATAGCTTTAGATTAATAACTGTGTAATTAGTTACATTATGCCAGTTGATGTTCAACTTTTCTTTATTATCTTTAGTTAATAAATGCCAATCCATCAATGATCAGTGGGAGCTCAAGATACACTGTGTAACATGGACAGGAAAAGTTATGTATATCATTGATCCCATTTTAAGTCTGGTGCTTATTTACCAATTGTGCTCTGCACATGCAGATTCTGTAGTTCATTGTGATGCACCTGTGCTCCAATTCATGTTATTATTGGACCTTTGCAGGTCTCATACGCAGAGATGAATTAACTATCTGCTCGGATCGGTGCAATCTACCATGCATACTCAGTTAAGCAAAGAGAGTTGTAAAATGAATGAAAACCCGAATCCAGCAAAGAGAGAACTCTCTGCTCTGCTGGTGATTCACATCAGTGCAGGCTGAGTACTAAACGAGTTCAACGAAGCCCTTGCTCACTTGAAAGACCGGAAGTCCGCATAACCCGTGCTTTGTTTCAAGCAAGTAAACTACTTTCAGCAAGTGCAATACTTTCGGGATTGAGCACCTCACATATTGTAAGCGTTGATTGGCTGTTTTAAGCTTCATGTAAAGTGAGTCGGCTCAGCTTCATGTAATGTGATTCAGCTCAGCTTCATGTCATGTGACCATCCATCGACCATCGGAACCATTTACAAGCAGAAAGATCGCATGATAGAGAATGTTAAAGGTTATATTTGATACTGTATTTGATATTTGAATTCAATTTGAAATTATTTAGCTTGAATTTTATTTATTTGAAATTAATGTTAATGTTATTTGATATATTTGATATTATTTTACAATGTTATTTTGATAATAATTGATTTAGGGGTGTTTTATGAGATACGGTAATGGTATTTATGGATGTATAGTACAGTATGAGCGTCATACGTCACACGTCATACGTCATATGTCACTGTAACAACTTACGTTCACTTTCAACTTACATTCGGCCATCCGGAACCAATTAAAAACGTAAGTCAGGGAGCGTCTGTATGTGTATATATATATATATATATATATATATATATATATATATATTGTTTTCATTCATTCATTTTTTAAGCCAGTTAATCCTTATTAGGGCCATAAGGGAGTTGGTGCCCATCTCATCTGGGTCCACCCTGAGGTTAAAGTATACATACCCTGGACAGCTCACCAGACCACTACAGGACCAACACACACGGTCATTCACACTCATTGCTGCAATTTGGAACAGCCAATATTTCTACTCTGCATGTTAATGAATTGTTGGAGGTAACCGGAATACTCAGCAGAAACCCATGCAAGCACGGGGAAAACATGCAAACACTATACAGTAACATTCTGAGCTTGGGAATAGAACCCAGGACCCTCCTGTTGTAAGGCGAATGTGCTAACCTCTGTACGACCCTTTTTATTTATTTGTTTATTTTTAAATCTTTTTTTTTAAATAAATATTAATAAAAGGGTTCTGTTAAATGAAGCATCTGGAGCACTGTGCTCTATTTTATTTTTATATGAAAACAAATCAGACACCACTCTTGTCTTTTGTATTCCACTGAAATGAAAATGAAACCCATTGTTCATAATTCACAGCAACATGATAGGGATGTTTCACATATGCAGGGTTTTGCCGTACACATGTACTCGTCATATGTGACCTTCTGGTGATCAAGTACATATATCAGTCAGTTTATATTACATTATGCTGAAAGGAGATTTTAGAGCGGCAACCATATATACATCATGAAAACACTCCCATATCAGTTATTTATACAGGAATCACTTGTACTGATGTTCACTTGAAACAATCTTACTGCAGACTACAGACGTCCTTTAGCAACACTACTTAATAGATATTTCAGGAAATATAATCCCAGCAGAATGGATACGGATACTTGCACATGCACACCAGCACTCAAAGGCTCTCGTTAACATTTCCTGTTTCCATCACACACACACACACACACACACACACACACACACACACACACACACACACACACACACACACACACACACACACACACACACACACACACACAAACACTGCACTTTAAAAAGCCCTGAACTAACAGTTAGAGTTTGAAACCCCTGTGGTCTCATCAACGTCTTGTAAGCATGCATCCATCTTCATATTCCTCTTCAGATAAAGGAATACCACGCTGTATGATTTTACATTTCAGACGATATATATATATATATATATATATATATATATATATATATATATATAAAAAACAAAAATAAAAGGACAGGACAAAGACTTTCTATTGAAACTCCATTTATCACTACACATCTGTTTCGAGGGGTGGTGAAACCATCCTCTCTCTTCAGGTGATTATAGAAGTGATTATTGTGATTATGGTGATTATTATTATTATTATTTCTTCTATGGAGTTTCAATAGAAAGTCTTTGTCCTGTCCTTTTATTTTTGTTATTTGCTCTACCAAAAAGTATTGAGCACTTTCCTACGGAAGGATCTACTCAGAAAATCCTATATATATATATATATCTATATCTATATATATATATATATATATATATATATATATATATATATATATATATATATCATACCGCATGGTATTCCTTTATTTATATATATATATATATATATATATACCACTGTGTGTACCTCACCGTACGAAATTAATCCGTTCCAGAAGTGGTTTTGTAACCTGAATTTTTTGTAAGTTGAACCGCATTTTACATGTAAAAGGCCTGATTTGTTCCAAGGCCCCCAATGCTACCCCCTAAACCCTTTAAAAATTATAAAAGTATACCTTTTAAGGCCTCCTTCTACTTCAATATCATACCGATAGTAGACGGGTTTGGCCATATTCCTTTGCGATATCACTCAACCGCATGCACGAGTGCACTTCTTCTTTTCACTCGCACCGGGAATCACATGAGCATTTGAGTGTGTGTGTGTGTGTGTGTGTGTGTGTGTGTGTGTGTGTGTGTGTGTGTGTGTGTGTGTGTGTGTGTGTGTGTGCGCACGCGAGTATGTGTGCACGCGTGTGTTGACCATGTCTTTTTAGCAGAGTTATAATCTTACAAATGTTTATGCAAGGTTAAAAGCCTGAGCCAAAAAATAAAGTTGCAATGAACACACTCGATAAACTCACGAAACAACAGTAACTCTGTCCTTTACACGAAAAGCATCATGGGTATTATGGACATGCAGCTCCATAATAGCCAATGGATAGGAGCTGCGTCATCACTCCTAGCCAATGGGAGGCCAGCGGGGTGGGATGTTGGGAGATACCCAATGGGAGAACAATTTTTGTGATGGTGCTTTCATAACGTGAATTTGTATCATATCAAGATATGGAAATTTTCAGTAAATGTGTTTCGTAACCTGGATTTTTCATTTGTTGGGACTTTTGTAAGGCGAGATATCATTATATGTATATATATATAAAATTAAGTGTGTTTTTAGAATCTATCTGAGAAGGCTCACAAATTATGCCACAATGCCTGGTTAGTGTTTACTGAGTCTTTGTGAATGCCTGCCAGAGAGCTCCTGCCTTTAGTAAATATTCCCCTAAATCCAGTGTAAATCTCTGTTGGTGGTGTACCACAGCCAAGTGAATGAATCTATTCAGAGGAAAGAAATCCCTGCCACTTGCATGCATGATGGATAGAGTCTCATTTTGTGTTCTTGCCACTACACAACTACAAACTTTATCTTATAACAACGCAGACAAAAAGAAAGAGACACTTCTATGACATATTTATTCCAGAACATATTTTTGAACAGAGTAATTTAGTTAGGAAACAGTTACAGGATGCACTGTGTATATATATATATATATATATATATATATATATATATATATATATATATATATATATATATATATATATATATATACACGCAGCACTCAATAAATAGTCTTTTTTAAGATCTAACTTAATGTAGCATCATATCAACGTCTTTCTGTCTTATCCTCAGGAGAGACTAAAACTACCGTGGCACCTTTTGTACCAGGTGGAGTTAGTGATGGCCAGTGGCACGCTGTTCAACTTCACTATTACAATAAGGTAAGAAGCGGCTCTCTATCCTGTACCTGTTCATGCTTATCTCATCTTTTTTAGTTTGTGTTTCTATACATTTATGCAAAGTGGACAATTTGTCCTACCTGTGCTCTTCTTAGGAAGTCAGTGACTGGTAACATGGTGTTGTCTGTCTGATGGCTTAGTGGTTAAGGCTCTAGATTGGTGATTTGAAGGTCAGGGGTTCAAGGCCTTGAACCTCAAAGATTCCACTGTTGGGTCTTGTTGTAAGGCCCTCTGGTGTATAAAGATGGTAAATGTATGTTGCTCAAAAGGGCATCTGGCAAATGCCGTAAATGTATGTGTTAGCACGGCATGGTGTAGGTATGTTTGCATAGCATGGTGCAGTATAATGGTATTTATTTATTTGTCATTCACCAACTTTCTGAAGAGCTTAATACTAAATAAGGTCGTAGGGAGACTGCCGACCATACCAGCCGACTCTGGAAAAGGGTAGAGTACACCCAGGACAGTTCACGAGGCCATCAGAGAGCTATTTATTTGTTTGATTTTTTTGCTTTTAATGTTGCTGTAATGTTTAATCCCACAAAGGAAATTATTATTTAACCCATCCAAAGTGATCAAATACACATAAACAGTAAGCAGACACACACTTGGCTACCACACACATTGGGGCATCCGGAGAGTGGTTTGGTCAGGTGCTGCACTTAAGGGCAGTTCAGCCATGAATGTGGAGGAAGGGAAGGTGCAGCTCACTCTCCCACTGCCACACAGTTTTTTCTGCTGGTTCAAGAATCAAACCAGTGACCTTTCAGTCCCAAAGCCACTCCGGTAACCATTAGACTACAGATGCCCCATTTAGTTATTCATTCATTCATTCATTCATTCATTCATTTATTTATTTATTTATGTGATTGAATATTAATTCCTTCCTACTGGTGTGAAATCCCTAAATTATTTCTGGAGCAACCAGTTTTCAGCATTAGTTGAATGTACGAATACAGTGTCATGTGATCTCAATATGAATGCAGCTATTTCTAGTAAACATGCCTAAACACACAGCATCCTGAAAACCAAGGACTGTTAAAGACAAGTTCAAAATAATAATATCTTGCAAAGCACCAATAATTCTTTTAAAAAATGATCCATCAAAAGTCAGTAACCGGATAAGGAAAGCATTAGTTAAAGAAAAACAAGAATAGAGGACAGAGAGCATCAGTGTGTTTTATCCAGAGAGCAATGATCAGATGTAAATATAAAGCCTGCTCAGGTTAAGCATGAAGAACAAAAAGTACACACAAATATCTCATTAGTTCAAAGCACCATTGTGTAAGTTGGAAGCGTGTCAACCACAGAACCTTTAAAATAAGGAGTATTGTCATTATTATTGTTGTTATTATTAATATTTGTAGTAGTAGTAGTAGTAGTAGTAGTAGAAGTGGAAGTAGTGGTTGTAGTAGTAGTACAGTGAAACCTCGTTGGTTGAACGACTCTTTAGTCGAACAAATCGGGGTTCGATCAAAAAATATGAGGAAAATCTGCCTTGGTGTTCGAACAAATCATCAGCATTTGAATGGAGCAGAGCCGAGCGTGTTGAACGCTGCTCAGTGTGCAGTACTTTGAAAAGCCGCTGTGCGAGTGTCTTGTACTGCGTATTGTGTTTATTCGTTACGATACGGCTACTTTAACCCTTAACCTTGAGTCCAAAGAAAAGCAGCAGTAATTCTACTGGAAAGGAAAAGATAAAAAGTTGTGAGAACGTGAAGAATCAACTACGATCAAGAGCCAGAGAAGGAAAAACCGCCACGCCCCCTCAAAGCAATAACTCCTCCCCCATCTCTCCCATCCGTCCGTCCACATGCACTGACACATCGCAACCAGAAAGGTTATGCACTGTAAGCAAGTACAGTACATAATTATATTAGTTAATGCGTACTATTATTATGTTTTACTCTTTTGTACATTCATGTATGTTTTGTATATTAATATGTTTCATAAATACACTTGTTTTCAAATTATATACCACTGTATTGACGCAAGTAAACATTCATCTGAACGTATTAATCGACTTTTAACTATTTCTTATGGGAAATATTGTTTCACTCTTTGAAAAAATCGGTAATCGACCATATCTTTGGAATTAATTGTGTCGACCACTGAGGTTCCACTGTATTAGTCGTGGAAGTACTTGTGGTAGTAGTGATAGTAGTAGTGGTGCTAATAGTGGTAGCATTATTAGAAGCGTAGATGTCAGATCCATGTAAAAATACAAATATCTCATTTGTCTTTTACAAAAGTCACAGGTGTCCCTCACATTCCTTTACGTCCTGTTCTGTCTGAACCTAGAATATCAGGCACCATGCTCATCATTGTTCCAATAAAGTGAACAAGATTCATAAAGCAGAAACACCGACAGAGGTTTTTTTTGTTTTGTATTTTTTTTTTTTTTTACGTATAAAGAAATACTGAACACATTTTAGGAAGGTTGTTTATAAATTCAAACTCAGGTTTCTTCTCTCAGAGAACCAGAACATAAATTAGGGGGTTATTATAACAGATGGAGACAATGAGCCGTTCTCATATTCCAATCCCCAGCAAAGGTGCATGTTCACTTCCTGCTAAAAAGCTGAACTGCACTTTCCTACATGTATACCGACTTTAATTGGCAGGGATGCAGTTTTAACCGGTTTAACAGCCATAGTGTTTATTGGTTCGTAATCTTTTGGCGCATTTAAAAGGTAATGATAATGTCAACAGAATGGATTGTTCATTGTAAGATGGCACAATCGTTGTTTACGTGAACGCTTGCACTGCAAAAAACAGTAGTATTATTCTTAGTACACAGACAACAGATCTCCGCGCGGTTGTGGCCGTCCCTTGGGCTGCTGTTGTGTGTGGGGAGACCTTGCCATGGAAACCTTTGAGCTGTATTTTCCTGCTGCAAGTCTGGGCAGAATTATTGGTTATGTGCTTTGGTAATTTTTTTCATTTTTAATGATTAAAAACAGTTTATATTACGGTTATCAGTCAGGTTATCAGAAAGGGTGGCTTGTAGCGTGCATGGTTATAGTCACATCTTATTATAAGTATAGTATTAAATAAAGTTAAATTTGACTTAAAAAGTGGAACAATCTAGTCATATTTTAAAAAAAGAAATCCTTTGGAATATAGTTAAAATAATAGCTTCACTACTTTAATACTACGATGCTAGATACCAGTGGTGTGTATCCAAGTGCCTCAGCAAATATCTTCATTGTGTTTATACAGTAAAGGCTCCTCTCAATTTAAAGGTTCCTCTTTAATATATGAGTGCTGTTGCTAAGATGTCGCAGAAGAGATTGGTTCAACCTGAAAGTAAAGCTACATGAAAGTAAATAAGCACTATTAACAGCCGTGTTAAAGGGGAAAAAAAAAAAAAAAAAAAAAAAAAAACGTATTTCAGAACATCAAGCATGATGAACCCGGACAGATGAAGATTGTGAAAATATCTTAAGTTATGCTTCCAAAAAATTCTCGCTAATTGCCGCAAATGTCCTTGGCCGGAAGATGTCCTTGTGATGTCCTTGTGAAAGGCTGCTGACATGCACTCTGGGATGCTTTTCTGCTAACCAATGACTTGGTATTACCTTTCGTATAAACTACGTGGATGGGACCATGATGCACCGATTATTGTTTTGTAGAAACTTGTGTGTATTTTTCTCTCTGCAGCCCACAAGTGCACACTCGGTCCTGGTAAGTTATTATTTTTTTGCGTGAGCTGTAGACTGTCTGTATTTTCGTTCCCTTCTTTTCTTTTATTGTTTATTAATTTATACTATTTATGTATTTATTTATTTATTTACTTATATAATATATATGTATGTGTGTATGTTTGTATTTGTATCTATTTTTGCACCCCCTACTGATGGTACCTCAAGAGCCTGTAAGAGTGAATTTCTCCATTGTGAGATTAATAAAGCTGCATCTTATCTTATCTTATCTTATTTTTATTACTAGACATTTGAAAGTGTAGGGAAATTGTATTAAAGTAAAGTAATATTACAATGGTCATTAAATTTTCATAGACTGGAACTTTCCAATAGATTTAACGCCGGGATCTAATTAGATCGACTTCACCTTCAAGTTAAACAGAGCATGTTTATGTCTGAGTATCCATCACATACAAAACGTCTATGAATGCATAGGTTTACTCCACCAGTCCCATTTTAGTACAATAAACTTTTTTAGACTTCTCTCATCCACAAAGTATCTTTATACACACACACACACACACACACACACACACACACACACACACACACACACACACACACACACATTTTTCTTGTCTTTAGGAAATTCATATTTTTAAGATATTCAGGCTAAATATAAAACTGTCACATCCAGGGCAGATGAAACAGGGGAAGAGACGGACAACCCCAACATTAGGGGCCATTCAGAGATTCTTTTGAAATAGGCTAAGACTTTTCAAGATTGCCAGTCTGACATTCGGAGCCAGAGAGGATTTTCTGACCCCTAAACCGTCTAGCAAGTATCGACTGAACTCAGGTTGCTTTGTTGCATTAACTCTGATTTATAGGGTCAAAGCGAGGGGATATAATAGTGCACCGTAGGGAATAACAGTCTCTGTCCTGACTCTAAGAGGTCAGAGTTCATCCCGCAACATATACCCTGTGCATACGTGTCACTGTGTATAGAAGTCGAAGGTGTATTAATGAAAATGCAATCGCTTCATGGGAACGAACTAGGAGTCTTCTTTACAGTTTACACTACAGCTTATGTAGAAGAAGTGGATAGAGTGAACAAACAAGTGCTCAAAATAGTAATATTATACTGAGAGCGAAAATAAATCTCCTTCGGTGTCACTTAAGGTACTTCAAGCACTGTATTTAGTTTACACTTATCAATCCTAAGGTTTATCATGTTCACTCGTATGAAGTATCACGTTCCTGGTGTTTACACTCCTATAATGAGAGAGATTTCCTTTCGGCTTTTTTCCCTTTTTCAGTGGTCGCCACAGCGAATGATTCGCACATTTGATTTGGCAGAGGTTTTTACGTCAGATGCCCTTACTGACACAACCATTTTAGCAAGGGACAGAAAGACGTTGATGGCTTTGCAGCTACTCTTTACGAAAGTCAGCAATGGTTGTTTTACATGCCTCTCACCATAGACAGTGAGAGACATGGCCCGCCTTTGATAACCCAGTTATCTGCACTGGGGGGGGGTTGACAACCTTGTGGAGAGTAGGACTCGAATCCCCAACCTTTGGATCAGCAATCCAGCACCAAATACCACTAGACCACCACTCACCACTGCCCCCTTTACACACCTATTTTATATATATATATATCATCATCATCATCATCTTCCGCTTAGTCCAGAGTCGGGTTGCAGGGGCAGCAACCTAAGCAAAGAGGTCCAGATGTCCCTCTCCTGAGCCACTTCTTCCAACTCTCCTATATATATATATATATATATATATATGTATGTATATATATATATATATATATATATATATATATATATATATATATATATATAAATATATATATATATATATATATATATATATATATATATACATACATAGACACACACACACACACACACACACACACACACACACACACACACACACCGTATTCAATGTAATAAACGCCATAAGTGGTATCAAATGAAAGCCAATAAAATTTTCTTGCATATGATAGTAAACACATGACCACTTGTGTAAATTTTAACTAATAAATGTCTAATTCAAGTAGCAACGGATTACTGTACATACCTCACACACACACACACACACACACATATATATATATATATATATATATATATATATATATATATATATATATATATATATATATATATATATATATATATATACATACACACACACACACACACACACACACACCTGCATATCGTAATTCATGTTTCCCTTAATCACTCCACATGATACTCTTTAGGGATTAAGAGCCAGGTTCAGTCTCTTCGCAGGCTTGGATTTAAAAACAGTATGCTGTGAGTTTAGTTATGTCACAGTTGCTTGTTAGCTCACAGTTTGTTCTGATTTAATGCCTGTACGCGTACACAGAGAGCTAGGAAAGGAGAGAGAGCCTGTAGCATGGACTCTAATTGAGCCTTTCTCTCTCATGGTCTACCCAGGACAGCCTGCACCTGCTGGATGCCAGTGGGGTGCTGCGTGTCCCGCTCTATACAGCCTGGCTGGAGCTCACCCATAAGGAGGTACAGTGGCCTAGTCTAGCTCTAGCTCTGTGGTGGTGGTACTGCTAATATCCGGTTCTTTTCTCTGCCACACACACTGCCCTTAACTTTCTGAGTGCTGAACATTTGTCAGATTTGAGGTCAGTCCTGCTCTGATCTCCTGCTCGAATGGAAAGGGTATGAAAGCATGAGTCCTGTTCTTGTTGCTTGACTAGATTTACTTCAAGACCATCATGTATCATATTGGATCATTTCGAGATTTATTTGTATCCACCCTTAACGTTTTTCTGTACAACGCACATGCAGCATGCTACAATATACATATATTTTTCACAACAGCCAATCAAATATACCAGGGGTCGGGAACCTTTTTGACCAAGAGAGCCAAAAATAAACACATATTTTAAAATCTAATCCTCTGTGAGCCATGCATATTTTTAAATATTGAATACAACTAAATGGAAAAAGAAGACCAACAATTTCAGAGTATAATAAGACTCTGAATTTATTTTAAACAACATTGTTCGAACAAAGTTATTTATTAATAAGAAAAGTACTTCTTACAACAAGAAACATCCGACTTACGACCTGCTCGACTTACGTCCACCCGTACTTACGACCACGGCCAGCAGATGCTTATTTTTTTATTCAATGTCTGGCACCGTAGCACGTAGCAGCCCGGAAACGCGTACGACAATTATGGCAGCCAGCCTGCATCGCGTACGACAGTTACGGGGGCACAGTATCCCAGCATCTCACTCTCACACAGCGATCTACCACTACACTCAGTAACTAGATACCGTCTTGTCAGCATCTAAATTTTGTACCCGACACTGTTACCATGGCCCCCAAGAGAAAACCCACTTCTTCAGATGGAAATCCTGCAAAGAAAGCGAGGAAGGCACTAACTTTGGAGACGAAGATGAAAGTGATCAAAGAATATGAAGGAGCTGGGGTATAGCTTGAATAGAATTTTATATTTATATAGTACGTAGTATAGTAGTATAGTATAGTATAGTATAGTATACAGTGGGGCAGTGGTGGCCTGGTGGTATAGGGCACTGGATCGCTGAGCCTAAGGTTGGGGGTTCGAGTCCCACTCTCCACAAGGTTGTCACTGTCCCCCCAGTGCAGATAACTGGGTTACCAAAGGTGGGCCATGTCTCTCACTGTCTATGGTGAGAGGTTCATGTTAAAGAACCATTCCTGGCTTTCGTAAAGAGTAGCTGCAAAGTCGTCAGCGTGTTTCTGCCCCTTGCTATGGGTTGAGTCAGGAAGGGCAATGTGCGAATTATTTGCTGTGGCGACCCCTGAGAAAGGGAAAAAGCTGAAAGGAAATCTCTCATAGTACATAGCACAGCATTCCATGTCCTTACCATTTTAACAGATGCAGAAGATTTAGGAGAAACTGTTCTGAGAACACCAAACTTTCTAACACTATGTTGTGTTACATGCCCAAATATAACAGTTTTATGAAATGATCACCTCCCGGAAATTAAAGAAGTCTGTCTGTCTTTTGGCTAATAAAAAATATCTATTAAAAACATTACCAAGGAAGGAAAGGAAAGAACAATGTAGGCCAAGGAGAGGCTAAAACACAGACATTTTTGGTGGTCTCTCTTCAAAGAGATGCTTTTTTAATGAACACATTTTTCGTTCAGACGTGGTCATGTGACCAAAAGAATAAACAGTAATAATAACCCTTAGAAAGATTATTAGCTCCCATTATGGAAAAGCGCTTTAGTTTTCTAAAACAGAGCGATGGATAGGGGGATGAGATACCCAGACCAACTTAGAACGTGTCACACCCCAGATAGGAAGGAGGCATGATGTCATATTATCAGGAAGCACAGCTGCACTGAAAACAGCAGAATACTCTTCTGGCCAGAATCAGAAATACATTTCTATTTCTCTGAGAAAGTGATTTTACAGTGAAAGCTGTATTTTTAGTGTGTGAATGTGTGTTGAAGGATAAAGTGCTGATGTGATTGTTATGGCGCTGTATGTAGAGTAAAAGATAAGCCTCAGTGGCACTTTGTGTGGAGGGCATGGAGTGTTCTGAGCAGCTGAAGAGTGTGAGGAGAGACAAAGAAAGAGAGTATGTGTCATTTGTGAACTGTCTTCTCACATAGCACCTTGAGGTCATCGCTGTCAATCAATTCAGCCTCAATGTAATATCAGCTAGCGTTGGATGCTAACGCGAAGCTCTAGCGCTTTATTGTTGTAAAAATTAAATATGACTCGAGAATGTATTGCATAGACATGAATCAATCAACCTTCCTATAATCTCTCGATTTCATTGGCGCCTACAGACCAACCTTAATCTAAGATGTGAAGACCAGTTACTGCATCATAATACACCCAACCGGAGAGAAAGTGTTGCTTCTTATTGTTTGAGTTGGCACATAACAAGCAGTTCTGTAATCCTGAGTTAAGCTTCATACAAAAAGCATGTAAGGAATAAGATCACTAATTTGTCTGACGCATCTATGGGTTTGATGCAGAAAGGTCCCGGAAACGGTTTCCTAACAGAGCCCGTTTTTCCTGTTTCATCCCGGCATATGGAAATCTTAATAGGATTATCAGACAATGAAATTCGAGTGTAAGTCTGGTCAGTGGTTTTCATCGAATTAATCTAAAGATCAAGTCAGTTTGAACAATTTAATCTGCTCACTATTATGCCGTCACTCATTTCAGAATTCCTGTTGAAGCAGTGTGTTCTCAGAGCGCCGTCACTTGTCACTTCACACTTGTTTCTGTCACTCTTGTTTATACTTGTCTATAAGTTGCCATGGTTCAGTTAGGCGGGAATGTTTTTGTAATTGGGTGGCACAGTGGAATATTGGTTAGCATGGCTGCATCACAACAAGAAGGTCCTGGGTTCGAATCCTATCCTTGTGAGAAGCGCTTCTGTCTGGAGTTTGCATGGTCTCCTTGTACTTTTGTGGGTTTCCTTTGACTCCAATTTTTTTTTTCCAGTTTCAAAGACATGCACGCTCGGCTACCTGACTGTCCTAAATTGCCCTTAAGTGTGAGTGTGAATGTAAATGGTTGTATTTGGTGACGGTGGCTTGGTGGTTGAGCCTCAAACATGAAGATCAGGGTTTCATACCCCTGTGAGTCCTTGAGGAAGGCTGATAACCCTCGGTTGTACAGTTGATCTCAAGAGTGTCTGCCAAATGTTATAAATATAAATATTAATGCATGTTTGCTCTGTGATGGTCTGGCAAGCTATTCATTGCTCACCCAGAATCGGCTGAGATAAGGTCTGGCTGCCCTGCAACCTAAATGGGATTAAGTGGTTCAGCAAATGAATGAATGTCAAGATACACTGCAAAAATGATTTGGGAAAAAAAAACAAAAAAAAAAAAAACTGAATTTTAGGATTGAAGACAATCCAGTGAAATTATTTTTGCTCGAAGGACAGATTATTTGACTTGGCAAGAAACCTTGACATAAGTGTGTTTCAGTCTCCAGTCTCTCATTTCATACAATCTTCTTACAGAGAGTGCTAAAACAGGAGAAAGTCGGGAAAACAAAAAAAGTTAAATGTTTCGACAAACTGTGTCTTCGTCAGGGTCATGATTAACAAAGTGGAGGAACATTTTATAAACTACATCGTCATTAGATAATTCAAACCATTTTCCAAGTTTAACTTAATTGGATACAGACGTGCAGTGGTGGTGTCGTGGTATAGGGCACAGGATCAGGATCGCTCATCCTAAGGCTGGGGGTTCGAGTCCCCACAAGGTTGTCACTGTCCCCCCCCCCCACCCCCACCCCCCCCCCCCAGTGCAGCAAACTGGGTTATCAAAGGCGGGCCATGTCTCTCACTGTCTATGGTGTGACGCATGTAAAAGAACCATTGCTGACTTTCGTAAAGAGTAGCTGCAAAGCAATCAGTGTGTTTCTGTCCCGTGCTAAAGGGTTGTGACAGGAAGGGCATCCGACGTAAAAACCTCTGCCAAATCAAATGTGCGAATCAGATGATTCGCTGTGGCGACCCCTGAGAAAGGGAAAAAGCCGAAAGGATGAAAGAAAGAAAGAAACTTAATTGGATACAGAGTCTAAAACAGGTACTGTAATGACCTCATCACGATTAATAAGTCAGAACCAAAACAACAAGGCAAATCAGGCTGTGGGAAAAAAAAGAGACAAAAAAAAAAACATAATGCATAATCCAGTACGAGTTCCATTCCAGGTATAAAAAAGGCACGATATTTAGGGAATGCTAAATAATTCTGAGTGTACTCGATATATTTTAAATTGCTCAGAAGTAATTTATGCATGGTAATAACAAATCCTGTTTCAATTCCTCTTAAATGGGTTGACTGTCCCCATTTAAACCATGATGCCATTGTGCATTATTTATTTATAAGGTAGGTGGGGGAGCTGTGTCCAAGCCCAGCTGACTTTGGGTGAGAGGTAGTCTATTGCAGTTCTAACACAAACACAAATAACAATAAACAGTTACATGCACACCCCAAGCAGCTAACTGGGTTGTCAAAGGCCGCCCATGTCTCTCATTGTCTATGGCAGTGGTTCCCCAACCTTTTTTTTTTTTTTTTTTTCTTTTTTTACTCCTGCACCCCTAAAAATATTTTGCTCTGACCTCGCACCCCCTACATTGTATACTTTGTTCAAGGATAAAGGATGTGGAATCATTCTAAATTTGATCAAAAGAAGATATTTATTTCAAAAGGTACAGCCCTGCTTCTCGCACCCCCTGGAATGATGTCTCGCACCCTTGGTTGGGAACCCCTGGTCTGTGAGGCATAGTGTGGGGCATGTAAATGAACCATTGCTCATTTTTGCCACAAGTAGGCTGCATAGCAGTCACCCTGTTTCTGCCCTGCTATGGCCTGGCAAGCTGTCCAGGGTGTACTCTGCCCTCACCCAGAGTCGGCTGAGATGGGCGCCGGCCTCCCCGTGACCCTAATTAGGATTAAGAGGTTCAAAAAATTAATCACTTACATTCACATCTGTGGGTCATCTGGATTAGCTAGTTGACATAATGTGCACGGCTTTGGACTGTGAGAAGAAATGAGAGTACCAGGAGGAAACCCAGTATGCACGAGGAGAACATGCACACCACACAAAAGGGCTCTTGGCTGAGATTCAAACCCCAAACAGTTTTGTTGTGAAGCGACAGTGCTAACCACAAAGCCACCATAACCCGCAGCCTGGAGCTATTAACCACTAAAACCCATCACAAACAGGCAGGAAATGTACTACATAAAAAAGCCCCCCTGCATTTCTATCAGGACGTACCATCATCTCTCTCTCTCTCTCTCTCTCTCTCTCTCTCTCTCTCTCGCTCTCTCTCTCTGTCTCTCTCTGCCCCCTCTATCTTCCAATTCAGAGCAAATCAACTACACTTTCAGGCTTTGTGTGTTACATTCCTGACCCTTCTGCATTCTCACTCACTCATTTGCCAACTTGCTTAATCCTATTCAGTGAACAGCTCACCAGACCATTAGGCCAACACACACACACACACACACACACACACACACACACACACACACACTCACACACACACACACACACACACTTAGATTCACACTTATGGTCAATCTGGAACAGCCCTCAACCAGAGTATGAGAAGGAAACCCATGCAAGAGCGTTAAGAACATGCTAACTCCACACAGAGACACTTAAACTCGGAACGTGCAAACTCTACCCCACTGTGCCGCCCTTTCGCGTAAAAAAAAAAAAAAAATGCTCATTTAAGTCATACTCACCTGACCTGTAAGTGTTTGCATGACTATTTTGTATTCTCACTCCTGCTGGAATCTTTTACCAATCTGCCAACTTCCACTTGTATTACTCTTTCTATGCTTGTATGATATATTTTTAAAGAAGTATACCCCAAAATATTTCTTAAAAAAAAAAAAATCATCATAATCATGAAAAAGAGGTATATCCCAAAATGTGGGGGCCGGTGGGGTAGTGGTTAGGATGCTGCACTCATGATTGGGAGGTTGTGTGTTCAAATCCCAGTTAGACCCCCACTGTGCTAAGGCCCCTGGGCAAGGTCATAACCACAAGTGTGCCTCGGTTCACCCAGCAGTATAAATGGTACCAGTAAAAATATACTGGGAAGGTAGTGGTACCAGTAAAAATATACTGGGACGGTAGCCTGCGATGGACTAGCATCCCATCCAGGAGGCGCTATGGAAGCCGAGGATAAGCACCGGTCTGATGAGCCACTATGGCTCAGGTGTAAAAAGCTTAACTGACTTTACCTTAACTTATACCGCAAAATAACCATGGTGATCCTGAGCTGATATTGTAGATGGCACCAGGATTATTTCTTGCATGTTTAGTAGTAATGCCTCATGAGCATCATACCTGACCCCCTGACCCTCACCCAAGCATTTGTCTCCATGCATACCTTTTAAGTATGAGGAATTTATAAGTACTAGGCTGCCTCTACAGTGTCTTAGTTGACAGGCTGCGTACTTTGTGGTGCTTCTATCAGACTCTTTCATATAACATGTGATGAGTGATGGGAATGTTCTAAGATATTTGAGATCACTTCCTGGAATTTGAGACATATCTTGTGAAGCTTTTTTTTTTTTTTGGTTGTAACCAGTACTAATGCTAGGTGTGCTTATTTTTTTCCAGAGAGGCTTGACAGGAGGTGTGTGTGTGTGTGTGTGTGTGTGTGTGTGTGTGTGTGTGTGTGTGTGTGTGTAGAGGGGTGAGGGAAACCAGTCAGCGAGGTGAAGTGGACACCAGCTGAAACTGGAGAAGTTTGTGTAATTTTTTTTCTCCAAGTTTGTTCATGTGTTAAAGGAACAGAAGGAGACAAAAGCTGCTGTCCATCTGCATTTCTGTGGAACATGGCCAAGCATTGATAGATGGCCTTGTTATAGCGTCAAGTCCTGTGAAACATATAGCTCTGAAATTGTGTCCCTTGTCCTATGGGGAAGGGAGCAACATGGTGCTGGGTGTATGTCTTAAGGGTGTGTTCAGCAGTGTGGTATGTGTGTGTGTGTGTGTGTGTGTGTGTGTGTGTGTGTGTGTGTGTGCTCAAGCATGCGCGTGCTGGGGGGGGTCAAGCAGGTTCCTTTTAATTATTCACAGCTCTAGGTTTACACTGCCACAGGGTGGGTGAGGTAATGGTGTTTGAACTCTGCGTATAAAGGCTTGGGGGAGGATACCGTTGTGAAAACAGTCTCACATACACATTGCTGTGATGCCTGGGCCAGACGTAGTGATTGTTCCGTGAAGGAGGAAATGGAAGACATGAAGGATGGCGATGAAAGAAAAGAAAGCACAGAGAACAGGCGGCTGTGTTTCCTCCATCTCCGACCCAAATAAAATCCTTCATTTATCTTTCTTCTGCAGCTCCAGTTTAGGTTTCCTGTACTGAGCAGTAGCCCATTAAAAGACAACACACATCCACTGCACTCTTGATGAGCTTCTGTGCACTACATTGCATGAGAGGAGTTGATTTTTCTGTCTTTTTTCCCCTAAACACAATATAGTGATGCATATATAGTATGCAGCAGTGCTTCTCAAATAGTGGGACGCGATATGATCACGGGGGGGGGGGGGGGGGGGGGGGGGGCCGATGGGCACGCGTATGACCCTGGGGAACATGCTTTTCTGGAATTCTGCATGAGAATTAAGTGTAATTGCACCTCCACTCCACTAGCAGTGGTGCTCTCAGTGTCGCGCTACAGTGTATCGGATTTTTGCACGAGCAAACAATATGAAGTACAGTAAACAACCCCTCAAGAAACAACACGGAAAATTTTCTAACAGGAACGAAGAGAAAGGTGGAGAGAGACGGAGATATTAAGACATAAATAAATTGAATAAGTTTAAATAAGGATGTATTTTTTTTTAATCGAGGCACATTGGTGCACTTTAAATCGTTTCTATTACAGATTAAAAAACAATGTTAATGGAGTTTTTCTTTACTGTAAGTTTAACTATATTTCTTTCTTTTTTAATGTTTTATGTTAATAAAGATATAATGTTATGCAGAGGTGTATTAACAACAATTTTTTAGACAAATAGTACTGTTTACAGTATAGTCACTTCCAGGGCGATTGGGTGTGTGTGTGAAATGTTTTCTTCTTCCTAGGGGGCGCCACAGCAAATAATTGAGAAGCACTGGTATGCTGTACAGTATAGTGTAATACAGGGGTGTCAAACTCATGCCACAAAGGGCCATGTGGCTGCAGGTTTTTGTTTCAACCAAACAGCAGCACACCTGACTTGGCTCATTTAAACACCTGATCTGAGTCTTCAGGCAGTTGATTGGTCAATCTGTGTGCTCTGTACATGTGCCAATTAAGGTGTTCTGATAAGTTGTTGACCTGGTAATTGGCTGTCCAGAGCAAATAATTAAAAAAGTATAGTGTAAACATGTTTGTGCAGGTTAAGGTGCGTGGTGTCCAGTGAGTGGTGCAGTGCAAGGCAGGGGTGTGTGTGTGTGTGTGTGTGTGTGTGTGTGTGTGTGTGTGTGTGTGTGTGTGTGTGTGTGTGTGTGTGTGTGTGTGTTGTGCTAGTGCGCGCCCTCATGCTAGAGTTTAAAAGTCTGATGTCATGGGGGAGGAACAATCTCCTCAGTCTGTCAGTGGAGCAGGACAATGATAGCACCCTGGCGTTGATGCTGCTCCTCTGTCCAGTGATTTCTTTGTACATACAGTGGATGCAGTGGATTGTTTACAATTGACAGAAGCCATATCAGCACCTGTCGCTCTGGCACAGATGTTACACTGTCTAGTTCCGTCCCAACTACAGAGCCCGCCTTCCTCACCAGTTTTATCCAGTTGTAAGGCATCCTTCATCTTAATGCTTCTCCCCCAGCAGACCACCACATAAAGGAGGGCACACGGTAGTGAAGCAGATAGATGATTGCATCTCCCCCTCCCACTTTCCACTGGTATGCAAACTTGAGGGGGTCAAGAGAATGGCGGATCTGTGGCCGTAAATGGTGAAGTAGTAGCCACTCCATTGTCTTCATCACATGTGATGTCAGGGCAACCGGTCTGGAATTGTTCAGGGCCCCAGGACGTGGTCTCTTTGGAACTGGGATGATGTATGACTTTTTCTACAGCTGATGGACTTCAGGTTGAAGATGCACTAGAGTGGGTCTCCTAGCTCATCTGCGCATGCTTTCAACAGCCTTGTGAATACTCCTTCTAGGTCTGCTGCTTTGCAGGGACGGAGCCTTCTGAGTTGAGCTGCCGTGATTGTGGGTGAGGGGTGGTTGTAGGTGTAAAGAATTCATTAACATTACAGTAACATTGATGTTCTGCAGATATTTATACAACAGGCTGAACTGGTGTAACAGTATATTTCTACTTGTCAGTTTTGCTTCAATCTGAGGCTTCCACACAAATAAAAGTGTCAAATCTGAGAGTTTGTCAGAAACTCGAGAAAGCCTTTGGGCAAAACAGCTCAGCATCGCTAAAGCAAGATGTCGTGTAACAACATGTAAAGATGGTTTGTTGTACCTTCCCGATCTCCATTACACCTGCCTGTATAATTTAGTACCACCTTGTTCCTGATCAATTCGTTTCCTAATTACAGGCAGGGGCATGGGTTTTATGAAGCATTTGGACTTTTTATTCCCTGAACCAGAATCAAAACACCCAAGAGATTTGTTACAACATTTCTACACCATTTTTTAACAGAGCCAGTGTGTGGAAAATGGACCTGAACCTTAAAGTAGTGATTCTTTATTGCTGAACTAATAAAAGGGTTGTCTGAGGTGATACTTGTCCTGGGCAGTTGTGACCTGCTGGCAGGGTGCTGGATTACTGATCCCAATGATCAAGCTCCAGTATCAACGGGTTCTCAATGCTGTCATCCCATGGATCTCACTGTCAATGGTGAGAGGCACATAAAAGAGCCATAGCTTACTTTTGTGGAGTACACTGTATAGCCGTCAGCGTGTTTCTGTCCTGTGATGGCCTGGTGAGATGTCCAGGGTGTACTCTGCCCTCGCCCAGAGTCTGCTGTCATGGGCGCCAGCCTCCCCGTGACCCTTATTACGTTTAAGCAGTTCAGAAATTGAATGGATGAATGATCAGTGTCCTAGCTTAAGCTTAGTCTCTTTGTCGGTAGCTGTGAGGAACAAGTGTCATGGCTTCAGGTATCCCAGCATTCCCCGAGAAGATGGTTAGGAGAGAAAAATGGCAATTATCAATACTCAGATGAAGGGAAGAGAGAGGTGGAAACAGTGAAGAATGAAGGAACTAGAAATCTAGATGCTTCTGAACAACTTTAATGTGATAAAATTAAGAGTTAGTTCAATCAAATCACTTACATTTTGTTATGCATAAGTATACCATAGTGAGATGTGAGATCCCTTACTTACTACGTTACCTACATACTTATCCTTCTCTAATAATATTTATAATAGCTAATATTGTTCTTGGTTTGGTGGCATGGTGGCGTAATGGTTAGCACGTCTCCCTCACAGCAAGAAGGTCCTGGGTTTGATTCTCAGATTGGGCGTTTCTGTGTGAAGTTTGCATGCTCTCCCCATGCTTGCATGGGTTTCCTCCAGGTACTCCGGTTTCCTCCCACAGTCTAAAAACATGCACAGTCAGCTAACTGGCTGTTCTAAATCATCCCTTGCATGGCATCATTGGGTCAAGGGCCTCCATGATGAAGGTCACCGGCCAAGTCGGAGGAAGCTTCTAGAGAAGCCCAACGGCTACATGTTCAAGACCAGGGCGAGCCACCTACATGGAGGATGTTGCCTATGGTCTGGCATGGAGAGGTATGGGCTGTGCCATGCAACATTGCCCAAGACACACCACATGACAATCAAAACCACAAATCAATCCATACCGGCTTGGTCATCGCCCGGAACAAGGACCGCACCTTCCGTTGTTGGCTGTCAGAATGGAGGTGAAAAGTATGCGACTGACGGACCAAACGCATTACGTGCCAGAAACATCATCACCATTGGTACATGGCATGTGAGAGCCCTACGAGCAGCAGGGAGGGTTGAAGAACTTGCACATGAAATGGAAAGATACTATTGGAATATTCTCGGAATCTGTGAGGTATGTTGGAGAGGATTTGGGGAGACATCTACTGCAGAAGGTCACAAACCGAGCACAGAGTTGGATTCCTCATCCACAGAGATACTGCGAAAGCCATCATGGGTTGTTGTCCAGTCTCTAGCCGATTCATGACTCTCCGTTTGAAGGCATTACCTTTTAACATCACTATAATCCAAGCCTATGCTCCAAAAAGGGACTACGATGATGAAGACGTTGAAAACTTCTATGACCAGCTTCAAGAGGTCATCAACCAAACGCCGAAAAAAAGACATCATTGTTGTCCAGGGCGACTGGAACGCAAAGATAGGAAAAGATGCATGCAGAAACTGGAAAGGAACAGCAGGCCGTTATTGCAATCCTGAGACCAACGAAAGAGGCATAAGGCTCTTAGAATTTGCTAGCTACAACAACTTGAAAGTGGTGAACACATTCAGTCCACACAAACCATCCAGATGCTGAACATGGCACAACCCAGGAGGAGATTACCACAACCAGTTTGACTACATCATGGTCAAACGATGCTTCCAATCGAGTGTTAATATTAACAAGATCAGGAGATTTCCAGGTGCTGATATTGGAAGCGATCATGATCTTGTACTGCTGAACTTCAGACTATGCCTCCAAAGAATGAAAAACAAGGGAAACATCAGGATCAAGTTCAATCTGGAGAAACTCAATGACCCAAACATTGCAGAAAGATTTTGAGCAGTGATAGGAGGCAAGTTTGCTCCACTGTTAACTCTGGACATGCAGGATACCGAAATGGACACTATAATCGACAGCTTTAACACTGCTGTTACAGAAACAGCCACTGAGATCCTTGGCAAGCACCGACCAGCCAAAAAACCTTGGGTCATAGAGGACATACTCAAACTCTGTGTTAAACTCAGAAAACTAAAGAAGGTGAAGTATACGACAGAAGGCGTAACACTGTACAGAGAAGCCAGCAGACGAGTGAAAACAAAGCATGAATATGGCGAAAGAGTTGGATGAAAGTCCACTGCCAAGAGATTAAAGAAAACCTACAGAGAAACAACAGCAGGAAAGCCTACCAACTTGTGAAAGATCTAACAAATTCTACTGAACTTTTTCTACTGAAAAAACAAGGGAGATCTACTATCATCCAAAATAAAAAGGGGAACTGTCTCACAGAGCAACAAGACATCTTAAAAAGGTGGACAGAATACTGCTCAGAACTCTACTCACACCAAATAACAGGAGACCCCAAGGTTCTTGATGTCCATTAACCAATACTGATAGCCACCCCACCCTACGGGAAGAGGTTCAAGCTGCTGGAGACTCGCTGAAGAAAGGCAAATCGGCAGGAGTACATAACATTCCATCTGAGCTGGTCGAAGCGGCAGGAGATGCCATGATAGATAGGCTACTCACCATCTGCAATAACGTCTGGTGAACGAGAGATTGGCCAATGCCATGGACTCAATCCCTGATCATTGCTTTCCCAAAGAAAGGCAACTTACAACTATGCCAAAACTACTGCGCCACTAGTCTGATCAGTCATCCAAGCAAGGTCATGCTTAAAATTCTTCTGAGCAGACTGGAACAACAAGCTGAGGAAATTATAAAAGAGGAACAGGCTGGCTTTAGATCAGGCAGAAGCACAACCGAGCAAATCTTCAACTTGAGAATACTGTGTGAGAAGTACTTGCAGCATCAATGGGGCCTGTACCATGTCTTTGTGGACTTCAAGAAGGCGTTCAACAGAGACTGGCATGCAGCCTTGTAGGCAACTATGAGACTGTACAACATCAACGCCAACCTGATCAAAACCCTTAAAGCCCTCTATGACAAGGCGACCAGAGCTATCTACCTTGACAACCACATAGGGGACTGGTTTCAAACTACAGTTGGAGTACGTCAAGGTTGTCTCCTTTCCCCCCACTCTCTTCAACATCTTCTTGGAGAGAATAATGGATGACGCACTTGAGGACCATTAAGGAACAGTCAGCATTGGAGGCAGGACAATCACCAACCTATGCTTTGGTGACGATATTGACGGCCTAGCTGGAGAAGAACAAGAGTTGATTAATTTAGTCACTCGCCTTGAAGACTCCTCCACAGCATATGACATTCAAATCAGTGTACTGAAGACCCAGCTGATGACCAACTGCATTAATGGCATCAAGTCTGACATCATAATAGATGGAAAAAACTGGAGACAGTTGACAGCTTCAAATATCTGGGAGCCGTAATATCAGATAGGGGATCCAGGCCAGAAGTAGTCTCAAGTATAGCACAGACTTCAGCGGGTATGACTAAATTAAGTAATTTTGAAAGACAAGAATATCGCCACCAGTTCAAAGATCAGACTGAAGCGTTCCCTGGCCATGTCTATATTTCTCTACGGTTGTGAGACCTGGACCTTAACAGCTGACATGGAAAGAAGGGTACAGGCCCTTGAGATGAGATGTTTCTGCCAAATCCTCGGTATTTCATATAGAGACCATATAACCAACGTGGAAGGCTGAGGATCAAAAGGAATGGCGGAAGGTGGTTGCTGAGTGTGCAGTGGTGCCCCAACGGTCAACCAGACCACTGGATAGGTGAACGTGAAGGTGATATCGCCCCTGGTTGTGAATGTGAGATTGAATGGTTGTGTAAGTGTTGGCCCTGTGATGGTCTGGTGAGCTGTCCAGGGTGTACCCTGCCCTTGCCCAGAGTCGGCTGAGATGGGCACCAGCCTCCCTGTGATCCTAATTGGGTTTCACCAGTTCAGAAAATGAATGAAAGGATTGTTGATTTTTTTTATTTACGTTCCATGTTATGATTCCATATAAGTTTGATCACATTTAGCTAGCAAGTAATAGTCTGATAAGCAGTGTTTGAAATTCTCAATAGCATTATTTTGAAATAGCCCTAGTTAAATCTCAATGCTGGAACACTTTAAAGGAGCACAGCAGATACACTCATAGCTTCGAGAGAGAATGAGGACGCAATGTGCACAGCAGTGGAGGATTCTCCGTCATGTTCAAATGTCATTAAGCAATTGTGCTTCTAGCCACAAGAATTCTTGCACAATACAACAAACTTCAAGAATTTAACAACATTCAATGGTGGCTTTGAAAGTTGCTAAATTAGAGGTCACATGTTTATATAGTGCCTTTTTCCATCTGTGTAGAATTTCTCTCTGCTAAATGACCCATTGCAACTTTTTGTGTTTAGTATTCTAGAGCCACTCACCATGCCTCATGCCTTATATATATATTAAAGTATATAATACCGCATATAACATATTGATAATTCATGGTGCATCTTCTTATTACTGATTCTGGTTACAGAAGGACTCATGAACATGTGTGAGATTTGAACATTTGTGTGCTGACAGATAGACAAATCGTCACATATCCACCCATTGTTCATGTTAAAGTGGGTATGGGATATCAGCCCATCTGCTGCAATACCTGCTGCACAGTCCCTGCGGGACCCTCATCCCTTAAAGAGATACCTCCCACCGGAGTCAAGTGAAATGTTTTCCGGCATCTACCATTGCTGAACACCTGAGCGATAACATACCACCATTACCTGGTGACAGAGATAAGGTGTATAAGACAACACTCTATTTGGTGTATGTTTGTTATTGAGCACTCCATCTAGGACTGCATCCTTATTGGCTTGAATTAATTCCATTTTGAAGTGATTGGGTTTTATAATGTAGTTAAAGTGGTTTACATATGATGAATAGAAGGGTGGCATGGTGGCATAATTTTTAACACATCTGCCTCACAGCCAAAACATCTTGGGTTTTATTCCATTGCTCAGGCTTTTCTGTGTGAATTTTGGTATGTTCTCTCTGCCCTTGCATGGGTTTCCTCCCATAATCCAAAGTCATGCATATCACGCCAACTGGCTGTTCCAAATTAACCCTAGAATGGTTGCACGTATGTTGCCTAAAATGGTCTGGCAAGCTGTTCAGGATGTGCCCCGCCTTCACCCGGTGTCAACCTCCCTGTGACTTAGTGGGATTTAACAGGCTAGCAAATCAGTAAGATGAGTGTGTGAAGATGGATAGAGTAAGAATGAAAGAAAGACAGAAAGTTGTAGGGAGTCAACCGTACACAAGCTGACACCTGTTGAGGCCAGAAGGCACATGGACCGATGCCACAGATGTACACAGAGTGTGCATATGTGTTTGATTAGGGCCGGCAGAATGAATTCCTAATGTTTTGTGTCTGTATAGAATGTCTGTTAAAACGCCTCTCAGATTTAGGGCAGTTATCTTGGATCAAACACTTGTTCTATTTTCCCAATAACCTGAGTCCAAATCTTTCATGGTACCAGTCAATAGAAATACTGTATATCTGATACTCAGAATGTTGTCCTTGAGTCCCGTTCTTCCTTTCTGTTGTTCCTTTGTTGTTGTTTTTTTGAACTGCATGTTTGTTCCTATCGGCACACAGATGGAAAAAATAAACGTGCCATTTCACACGTATCCACAGCAGTGTGGCTTCGCATGGAGCAACCATGATAACCAATGAAAACGAGGCTTGTACTAGGCACACCTGTGGCATTCCAACAGCATTTGTTTATATCCAATTCTCGACATAGACAAGATATTAAATTACCTTCTGATTATGCAAACTAATTTTATTCCATTTTCATCTCAGTTTCTTTGCACTGTGAGTACTATTTTACCAAATGCATGTCCAAACACAACCCTCTCTCTCTCTCTCTCTCTCTCTCTCTCTCTCTCTCTCTCTCTCTCTCTCGCTTCCCCCCCCCCGCTTGTATTGCATGTTTGGAATCTCGCTTGTCTATCAGTGTTAGATTATGCTGAAACTGCTTGCTGCAGGGTTAGTCATCATCTGCTTCACATGAGCTTTGTAGTCAGAGGTCAGTGTACCACCAGATTCAAGAAACCTGGAATGGAATGAGACTGAAACTTTGAAGGTCTCGGGGAAAGACGACTCCAATTCTGGATTAGTGGAAATCTAACTTCAAAATCGAACATGAGAGTCTTTGTGGTACCAAGGCTCTGACATTTTATACAGCTCAGCAGCTTTTTGAACTTGAGGCCCACATTCTAAACAGAAATGATTACTTAGCAAAGAAATTTGCCTAAAATAAATCTCTTATGAAAATATATATATATATATATATATATATATATATATATATATATATATATATATATATATATATATACAGTCCCCCAGTGCAGCTAACTGAGTTATCAAAGGCCGGCCATGTCTCTCACTGTCTATGGTGTGAGGTTCATTTAAAAAGAACCATTGCTGACTTTCGAAAAGAGTAGCTTCATAGCCGTCAGCATGTTTCTGCCCTGCGATGGCCTGGCGAGCTCAGAGTTGGGGTTGAAGTTACTGTATATATTCATTCATTGATTTTCTGTAACTGTTTAATCCTAATTATGGTCGTGGGAAGGCTGGCGCCCATCCCAGCCGACTCCGGGGCGAGGGCAGAGTACACCCTGGACAGCTCGCCAGGCCATCGCAGGGCAGAAACACGCTGACGGCTTTGCAGCTACTCTTGTCGAAAGTCAGCAATGGCTCTTTTACAGCCTCATAGCATAGACAGTGAGAGACATGGCCGGCCTTTGATAACACAGTTAGCTTCCCTGGGGGGGACAGTAACAACCTTGTGGAGAGTGGGACGTGAACCCCCAACCTTTGGATCAGCGATCTAGCACCTATACCACTAGGCCACCACTGCCCTGTGGTTAGAGTTAACATTGTTGAACTTCATTACATTGAGATGTACAGGGGATTGTACTGTATATGTGGACTGGACTGGGCCTGACACCATGGTTCGGGATCATTTTTAAAAATGAATGTCACGTCATGTAGCTTTAAAAAAAAAAATCATATTTTGGTGTAGAGTTCCTCTTGAGACTAATTGCTAATTTGTTTCCACAGGTGATTCTGGGTAATGTTTTTTTTTTCTTTTCTTGTTGTTCTAGACACAGACGGTTTTATGTTTTTTCAAACTTGCTTTCACGAGACAGCCAAAAAAACTAAGCAAATTCAGATTTTAACCAGACCGCAGACCTTCCTCAAGAACGAGAGATGCTTGAGTTGATAAAAATGCTAAATAGATATCATAAAAGCAGCACTGTTGTGTTCTATTCATGACACATAGCACCGTGATAAGGCTTATAATGACGCACATTCCTCAGGAACGAGCTCAGCATTTTTAGACATTTTATCATTCCTGTCTGTCGTGATTTTTAACCTGGAAGTTGTACACATGCCAGCAGTTTTTCCTCCTCTTTTGGTAGCCAGAATGTTGTTATCCTACTCCCCTGAGAGCCTGATTAAGAGATTAGATAAATGGTGCGGTGAAATCAAGCGCTCTGAAACTAAACTATTGATTCAAAGCTCCGAGTGCACCAGTGGAGCTTAATTGCTTGACCCTACTTGCTGCTGACTGTGTAGTACTGTATAGTACACGGTACATGATTATGAGCGAGCTGGCACACGGTCAAATGTGCTCTAAGATTTCCAGAGGAACTGTAATTAAAGGGAAGTGAAGTTTGCTGAAGTGTTGCTTTAAGGCTACTTCAGGCTTTATTTTGTTTCTTGGTTGCTGAGTGGGTTTGTGGTGAGTCAGTTTCTTTGGAGGGTTAACCACAGCCCTCATAGATCCATCAGTACAACTACAGGAATTCTGGGACTACAGAAAGTCAGAGAGGGTGGTAGTAGTAGGATGCTGAGGTTGGAACTACCAGGCAGAAGGCCTAGAGAAGATTTATGGATGTGGTGAAGGAGGACATGAAGGTAGTTGGTGTAAGAGAAGAAGATGCAGAGGACAGGGTGAGATGGAGGCAGATGATTCGCTGGGGCGACCCCTGAAGGGAACAGCCGAAAGGAAAAGAAGAAGAAAGTCAGAGAGGGGCCATAATTGTTCCCATCTTCAGGCTGTATCTCTGTATGGACTCTGTCTCTCTCTCTCTCTCTCTCTCTCTCTCGCTCTCTTTCTCTCTCACTCGCTCTTTCTCTCTCTCTCTCTCGCATGCTCTCTCTCTCTCGCTCTCTCGCTCTCTCTCTCGCTCACTCTCGCTCACTCTCTCTCTCTCTCTCTCGCTCTCTCTCTCTGTCCCACACACTCTTGCTCTCTCTCTCTCTCTCTCTCTCTCTCTCTCTCTCTCTCTCTCTCTCTCTCTCACACACACACGCTCTCTCTCTCTCTCTCTCTCTCTCTCTCTCTCTCTCTCTCTCTCTCTCTCTCTAGTATTTCCACCAGGCTGGGTATGATACATTTGCCATCTGCACTGAGAAAACCGAAACAAGAATTGAGTGAAAATTGGCCCATATTTTGGTGTTAAATTTCAAAGTGTATCACAACAGGAATGTCCTTATTTGTTTACCTTGCATGAACTTTTATGAATTAATATGGATAATTTGTGTGTATATTTTTATATAAAATTATGTTTCCCTTTATTACACTGATACAAATTTAAAAAAAGTGTACCTGGCGAACACAAACCAAAACACAATCTTTATGTTAAAGAATCTTTGAAAAATTCCTGGCTCTGGCATTTGATTCCAGTCATTTCAAACCTCTAATGGAATCTTCCTTGTCCAAAGCCTTGCCTTCAGTAGAAATTTCAGGAAAATTCACAGAACGTTTTTCATAAAACATGACCTCGTTATTGTAGATAATGAGTATTGTGCCTTAAAGTTAATACTGCACATTCGGAAAAAAGAATTTCCAAAAGAACAACATTGTGCCCATTTGTGTAAAGTTTGCATAGATGATGAGTTAATTTTATAAACCGCTTAATCCTACTTAGGGTCATAGCGGAGCCGGGCACCCACCTCAGCTGACTATGGGTGAGGATAGAGTACACCCTGGACAGTTTATCAGGCCAATACAGGGCTAAATAATAAATGTGAAATTATCTGGAATTTAGCCTGATGGCAATTAAAACTAATAATAACTTTAGGCACGAAAAAATAAATACTGAATATAGGTCTCATAGCAAAGAAAATAATAATAATAAAAAATACGAAACTCAGTGGACTATATATTGGTAGGCCTCCGTCAGTCCCGAAGGACTATGGCTGCGCTCTGGCTGGTATCCCGGCTGGTGATACTCCCCAGTGCGCAGAGCCCGGGTAGGGAGTAATGAGGGACAGGCTGTTACCCAAGCAGCAAGTCCCCCGTCTCGGCGCCACCGGAAGGATCCAATGGAAAGGCAAGTGCCGATACGACTGGGTTCCAGTGCCGCTGCAGGAGAGAATCTACGGTCAATTTAGAACGGCCAATTAACCTACAGTGCACGTCTTTGGATTGCGGGAGGAAACCGGAGCACCCGGAGGAAACCCGCACAAGCACGGGGAGAACATGCAAACTCCACACAGAAACGCCCAGGCCGGGAATCGAACCCAGGCCTTCTTGCTGTGAGGCGGACGTGCTAATCACTACGCCACCGTGCCGCCTGGACTAAATATTACTGTACTTGGGAAAAGGACTTACTGAAAAGACTTGAAATACATTAACAATTCACTTCCATTTTAAAGGAAACAATCAAAGACACATGTAGATGTTGCGTGAATAACAGAGAACGTCTGGTCATTAGTGGGTATTGTTTTGTCCAGCATGGCTGAAGATAGTCATCTGGATAATAACTCACGCCCTCGTATCCTGCCACTAAAAACTGAAACAATGCACCTAAATATGAGCATGTGGCTTCTATCTCTGGAGCCACCAAGCCGCTATTTTAAGGACTTTTCACACACTGTGACACACTCAGCTCGTTTGAGGCTTTGTTTGCCCCAAGTTCCCTGATGGGAGTGTTTCTTCCTGCTCACACCTTGATGATTCCTGGTACTGCATTCTCTCTGCTACTGCACTTCCTCAGGAAAGGGCATCAAATCATCAGAGGACATGAACCTGGGGGTTGTTTTTAAATAAACATGCTAACAGCAGGTTGAGCGTCAGTTGATGAACATTGCCGGGTTATTAAAGAAAAAGCCTGTTGGAAAAAGAGAGAGTGTGTTTTTGGTGTTGGAAAAAAGGGACAAGACTGGAGGTGGCTGATAAGCTCTCTGTGGAAACTGTGCCATGCCTGGAGCCAGTTTGCAAAATGTTTTCTTTCTCTATATTTCACTCTCTCCTTTCTCACATTGTTTTTAATTCTAGTCATTTGCTTTGTGCCTTCAACTTTTTTGGAGCCATATCATTCATCCTCACAGTAACATGTATACTTCTAACGTGAAAATATTTCCAGTGGTCAAAATTAAATATTGTAATTTTTTTGCAAGATTATTTACATTCATTTTAGTGCAGTATGTCTCAGATATTTTATTATGAATTCAGAATAACCCTTTGATGGTTCTGTGTGTGTGTGTGTGTGTGTGTGTGTGTGTGTGTGTGTGTGTGTATGCATATTTGTGTGTGTTGTGTGTGTGCTACAGCCTAACATCGGGCGCCT
Source organism: Plotosus lineatus (assembly GCA_024760905.1). Taxonomy (NCBI): domain Eukaryota; kingdom Metazoa; phylum Chordata; class Actinopteri; order Siluriformes; family Plotosidae; genus Plotosus; species Plotosus lineatus. The sequence continues at coordinate 26,504,387 of CM045733.1, read as the reverse complement.
GGGGGTCCCTAATGGTCCTTCAGGGGAGAAAGTGGCAGTGGTGGCAGTGGATGACTGTGATATTGCCATGGCAGTGCGTTTTGGGACCCAAATTGGGAACTACTCCTGCGCGGCACAGGGCACACAGACGGGCCAAAAGAAGTTAGTACTTATTACTCTCTCCCTCTCTCTCTTTCTCTCTCTCTCTCTCACTCTCTCTCTCTCCCTCTCTCCCTCCATATTTTACCTTTAGAAACTGATCTATCATGTAACAGCACATCACTACACATTAGAGATTAGACTTCATGTCCCCATGTGTATAGGTTTCCAGTGACAACCCCACTATCTCATTGCAACCACTGCAAATAGATTCTGACCGATAACATTTCTAACCTGATCCGGAACGTGTCCAATATACATTCCATCAATTTACCACGGAAATTTGATTTGGGAATTTTGGAAATCTTGTATAACAATTAATGGGAATTCACTTATACAGGCAAAATGTATACAGTACATTCTATTTTACCAAAAACAGGCACACATGGAAACATTAAAAAAAAAATAATTCCTCATTTTCCCCCTAATTTAGTCATATCCAATTTCCACTCAAGTATTGCCTTCACTATCACATGGCCACCACCATCCAGGGACACGCCCCCTCCCTGACATGCAACGCTAGCCACCCACCCTTTTTCAAACTGTGGCGCATGCAAGTTTCTAACGCTAGCCACCCCTCGTATGAATGAGCTCACAGATGCCTATGATTAGCTGGCGATGAGTGACCTGGAAGTGATCGTATGCCGTCCCTCCATCCCGCGAGGGCTCGGCCAATTAGTTCCCATGGACTCGCGGTCACGGATAGCTGTAGAATTAAACCAATAACTGGTTTATTTTTTATGACAGTTTGAACTTGGATTTATTTTATATGTATTAATGCACAGTGTGGGGTAGAAATTTAACCAAATTTGTGTCAGAACTGGTTTTAAGATTTTGGTTTTAACCAGGATTATGAAGTAGGGTGTTTATTTTTCAACTGCATCTAAGTTCCCTGCTAATCTATAATTTTTCACATTTCTAGTTTATTCTCATTAATTCCCATATAAAGTTTCTATGAATATATGAACACTCCCTGAATTTTGGAATCCATGTCCCGATAATTTCCAGCATGACCCCACGCTACTGACAAAGCATGAGCGCCCACTCAATGATTTGATTTTGAGGAAAATTATATAAATATGTTCATTCATTCATTTTCTGAACCGCTTCATCCTAACTAGGGTCACGGGGAGGCTGGCGCCCATCTCAGCTGACTCTGGGCAAGGGCAGGGTACACCCTGGACAGCTCGCCATGCCATCACAGGGCAGAAACATGCTAACAGCTTTGCAGCTACGCTTGACAAAAGTCAGCAAGGGTTCTTTTACAGCCTCACATCACAGACAGTGAGAGACATGGCCGGCCGGCCTTTGATAACCTGGTTGGCTGCACTGGGGGACAGCAGTCACAACCCGTTGAGAGCGGGACTTGAACCCCACAACCTTGAGATCAATGATCCAGCAGTTTTAACACCAGGCCACCATCGCTCGATATATAACTATAAATATAAATTATGCTAAAAACATTTATCATCACAATATCTCAACCCAGTGGAACATCTTTAGGAGAATTTAGGATTGGCATGTTTTCTTTTAAATTGTCACTCATGTGTAATTATTTTCATGTCTGGTTCAACAGCTTTACACACAGAGATTAAGGCAGCAGATGTGGCTGTGTACACCATTCTGTGTTTAAATGAAAAGCGAATGCAAATTTAAAAAAAAAATAAAGTGCTGGAACAAGTGTGCTCAGCCTGATAGGCCGCAACCAGCTCCATTCTGAACCGGCCTGTTCATGCAGGATACCGAATG
>CM045733.1:26465000-26497500 GCA_024760905.1 Plotosus lineatus | reverse complement strand
TGGACACTTAACCATAACACTTCTATATAAAACGGGCTTTTTACACCTGAGCCATAGTGGCTCATCAGGCTGGTGCTTATCCCCGGTTTCCATAGCGTGAAGCGACCAAGAGTACAACTCCTCCTGGATGGGACGCTAGTCCATCGCAGGTTACTTTCCCAGTATATTTTACTGGTACCCATTTATATTGCTGGGTGAACAGAGGCACAGTTGTGATTGAGACCTTACTCAGGGGTCTTAGCACAATGGGGATCTAACTGGGATTTGAACACACAACCTCCCGATCATGTGCGCAGCACCCTAACCACTACGCCACCGGTCCCACATAACACTTCTATATGTTTCTTGATCATTGGATTCTAGAATCCACTCCTCTTAGCTGTTATAATAACTTTTCTCTTTTGGGAAGGCTGGCCACTTGATTTTGGAGTCTGGCTGTAGGGATTTGTGATCATTCAACCACAAGAGCATTATTATTGTCAGACACTGATGTCAGGCAGGGACAGCTGGGGACAATCGGCATTCTATTTCATCCCAAACGTGTTCAGTGGGGTTGAGGTCAGTGCTCTGTGCAAGTGACTCACGTTCTTCCACTCAAACCTTGGTGAGGCATGCCTTCATGGAGCTCACGGCATGTGCAGGGTCAATGTCATGCTAGAAGAGGTTTGAGCCTCTTAGTTCTAGTGAAGGAAAATTGTAACCCGACAGCAGACGAAGACATTCTGCACAATTGTGTGCCTTCACCTTTGTGGCACCAACTTTGGAAAGAAATTTCATATGGGCCTGATAATCAGGTGACCATAATCAATTGTTCTTGTCAGTGTCAGTCAGTTGCCATTTCTTGGGTACATCTTTCCACACCAACAATCTCCAGCCCTCTTGATGCTGTGCTCTCGCTGACATCTCCACCTGATTTACGCCAATCATCTCCTGATGTTGTCCAGTATACTAGTTTCTGGTCATCATCTCTTATTTTTTCCTTCAAGAACATTCAAACTCAGGACCCTTTCATTCGCTTATCAGATTTGTGTAACTTGTCTTCTTTGAATGGCGAACAGCAACTGCAGTGGTGCCCTTTTGACCGCCGTCTGTCACGATAAGGAGCCAATTCACCAAAGAAAGCAATAACAAACTACCCCGGTACTCTTGGCGATAAGATACTCTACTGTCAACAACTAATTGTATACTTTAGTATGGTAGGCCTCCGTCAGTCCCGAAGGACTATGGCTGCACTCTGGCTGGTACCCCAGCTGGTGATACTCCCCAGTGCGCAGAGCCTGGGTAGGGAGTAATGAGGGACAGGCTGTTACCCAAGCAGCAAGTCCCCCCCTGTCTCGGCGCCACCGGAAGGATCCAATGGAAGGGCAAATGCCAATACGACTGGGTTCCAGTGCCGCTGCAGGAGAGAATCTACGGTCAATTTAGAATGGCCAATTAACCTACAGTGCACGTCTTTGGACTGCGGGAGGAAACCGGAGCACCCGGAGGAAACCCGCACAAGCACGGGGAGAACATGCAAACTCCACACAGAAACACCCAGACCGGGAATCGAACCCAGGCCTTCTTGCTGTGAGGCGGACGTGCTAACCACTACGCCACTGTGCCGCCAACTTTAGTATATAGTAGTAATATTTAGTATGGTGGATGTACTATGAATGGCATGGACCTATACAGAGCTAGAGTGCAAGAAATATCTTGAAGTGGCTTTGAAATGAAATGTTAATAGAGAATAAGGAGTATATGTGTTATAGTTTCACGTGTCTGTACAGTTAGGACAGGACTGCGTCATTAATTAGTCCTGCTTTCACTAAATCTGTAACAGAAAGAACCATCTATCCAACACAAGAAGTGATGATTCATTTGGATGTGTTGTGATTTGATAGGAATGCAGCAGCCTTTAATACTCCCTTTACAAACTACCCAATATTTCACAGTATATCCTTTGCTGAGTGACTGATCGCTATGTATAAATGTGAGGGGAAAACCGGTTTAATGATGGATTAGCTGGCATGTTGAGCTGGAGTTTTGTTGTAAGATTAAGGATGCAAATGTGTGGACTGTTTGTACTGTTGTCTCTCAGGTGCTCTTGCAGCCCTCTTGGTTTCATCTAAAAGTCATGAATGCTGGCTAAAACGGCTATTTGGAATAGAAATAAACACGTCTGGTATTGTTCATACTGATCAGATGAATGCTTTAAAGAGTCTGCTAATGTTTATTTCGGATTAGTTACAGGACACGTCTAGTGTTTTGCCAGCAGCTTGCCTCGGATGCCAGTGCAACTATATTCTGATGTTTTTATATTCTGAACAGATCGAATGTTCATCCTGGAGTAAAACATGGAATTCTAGCTGCGACTCTTTGAGAATCATTGGCAGTTTCATGAGTTGTTGTTGATGGTGTCTGACTCACACCACTAATGCTCTGAGTTATGTGTATGTTAAGTGTGTGGGGCTGCGACTCATATTTCAAACATGGAATTTTCTATAGGAACTATAATTACTTAAAAAAGTTAGCCATAAGGAGCCAAATATTTGGATTTAATATGTTTATTTCAGCACCCCCCCCCCCCCCACCCCATCCTCGTTGACATCATAAATTTAATTTCTTTAAATTAATCAAAAATAAGTTCACACTTTAGTAAATTGTATTGAGTATAAATCAGAGGTCAGGAACCTATGGCTCGCGAGTCAGATGTGGCTGTTTTGATGACTGTATCTGGCTCTGGTGGCCTTTCTTAACAAAATAACGAATACATAATTTCACTGTCATTTAAATAAAAATACAAAAAAGCCATCAAATAAAACAAAAACAGATGAATAAATCTCACGCATTTAAATCTATACATCTATTTTCAATGCCACATGTCACTATGGCGCGCAGCGGAGAGCCAATCCTTTCTGTACTCCAGTGTGTGGGCGGGTCCCATACCTTGAAACTCTAATTTTATTGGATTATAACAACAGCCACAGACTGTGCGTGTTGTTTTTGAGTAAAGAGATAAATTTTCCTCGTTTTTGATCGGCTAATTTGCACGAAGCCAAGCAGAGCTGGCAAGCAAACACAAATGAACAAATGCCTGCATGAAGCTGAACCTCACCACGTATCAACCAGACTACAAAGCCATCTCACCTCTCGGGTGACCACTCACATCTTGGGGCAGTTTTAACAGCCAATTCGCTTAATATGTATGTCTTTTGGGAGGAAATCGGCATACCCAGAGAAAAACCCTTCAAGCACAACGAGAACACACAAACTCCATTCAGAAGTACCCTCGACGAGAACAGGACTCGAACCCAGGACTTTCTTTCTGTGAGGTAGATGAGCTAACCACGACACCATGGTGCTGTCCAATATAAATCTTTCAAATATTAAAAGTACCAAGAGAAACCCAGGCAAGCACAAGGAGAACACACAAACAACCCCATGTATAAACACCCTCCGCGAGACTGGGACTCGAACCCTCATTAGGCTGGAGCTGATCCCCTGCTTCCAGAAGCAACTAGACAGTCAGCTCCTCCTGGATAACTAAATAAATAAAGCATCCATAATTAAATAAGTAACGAACAACAAGGCTGAATCTTGGATATTTATTTATTAGGTGATGAAAGAACTAATAGTTTTAGATGAGCTTGGTTGAACAAGGCAAACATCGTGATTCATCATAATTAAATATAATTAATTTTCCATTTTTATACCTTTCCCTCCAGTGCAAATCCTACTGTAATGTTATATAAAGTCTAAAGAACAGGAGTCTTAGCCAAGCTAACTCGTTTAAAGAAACGTTTGACCCACAAAAAAAATGGCATTTCAAGAAATCCATGTATTTTGACATTTACATAGCAGCACATCAGAACTTGTGCCGTCAGTCGAACCATAACCCCGAGGTAACAGAAAACTTGTAGAGAGAAAGATGACCGAAAGAAAAAGAGGTAAGTTGAGACTGACATGATGTCAGAACAAGAAGCATTTTTTTCCACATAATAGCTGCTTGTGTGTCACTAAAGAAATGTGCCCCGCGGAGTGGGTGAGCTGGAAGTCTTCAGCACTGACATATTGACAGCACTGGGCTGTAGACTGCTGCACGGATTGTTGCATTTGTCAAATGAAGTATCCGATTAGTGTTCATACAGACTACACAGACAGATAATGACCGTTTGTGCGAGGATTATGAATTAGCATTATTTCTGGTTGTGCCTTGTCCCTTTGTTGTCAGGAGGAAAAAACATCTAATTATACAAACTTGTGAAGGCAGTATGGTCATACGTGTTATTCAGTCATAAGTAAAAACATTTTTTTTTTTTAATTTGTTGTGAAATTAAATGAAGACATATATTTGATAATTGTTTAATATTTGTTCTTTTTACAGTGATGCCCTCCCCACAATACTTTGATGGGCGTGCGATGGTATCATGGAGCGATCATGATATCACTGTAGCTGTGCCCTGGTACATTAGTTTGATGTTCCGAACTAGACAGACCAACACTATTGCCACCTTGATGCGGGCCAATGCTGGCACTGCTTCCCAAATTAACCTGCAAGTGAGTAAACAGCTAGGAATGGGTACACTCTATAAATGTAAATAAATGTGTTGTTGTTGACTTGGATCAGTGTAATTCTATTTCATAACCAATACTGAATCAGAATCAGAATCATTTATTAATGACCACACAACCAAGTTGGTGGAATTTGCTATCGGTACAGCACTCAGCTATGACAAAAAAAAAAAAAAAAAAAAAAAAAAAGATAGGTACCTTTTACATTTTTCTGTCTTCTTTTTTTTTGCATCTTACTGTGTTTAGAATAAATAGACTTTGTGTAATAAATAGACTTTGTGTAAAATGTGTTTTAGAAAATTTCCCTAAATAACTTCTCTCCCTCCAGCTGGATATATTATCGGTGGTTTCTCTGTATTTTTTTCTAGCTGGTGAATAGGCAGGTGCAGATGGAGGTGTTGCTGGGGGACCAGCGTGTGGCATTGCTTCAGTTTCCCGAGGTTAGAGTGAATGACGGAGAGTGGCACCACCTTCTAGTGGAGATCACCAGTAGCAAAGAAGGCAAAGACACCAAGTATATGGCCCAGGTGTCTCTCGATTATGACATGTTTAAGGTTAGTCATGGGCTGTACTACATTTTTACATCTTAGCAGAACGTTATGTACTGTACTGGGTTTCGGATAAGATACTATGAGCACTTGGAGAGCGCAAACCTCCAGCTGAATCCCCCATTATTTTCATTTCTGACATGCAAACTCCACATAGAAACATCATTGCTGAGCCCAGGACTTGAATCCAGCACCTTCTTGCTGTGAAGTAGACATATAACTATTACACCACCTTGCTGCCCTCTTATGCACAAAGAAAACATTCTAGCGTAATTTTTGTGTGAGAATTGTACAAATCGCAACCAAAATCTAAAGAGTGTTAATGAAGCCATACTCCGCCCCTCTAAAAAAATCAATTAAAATCCATTAATAGTCTTTTTCAGTAACGTCGATAACAGACAGACAAACAAGCAAACCATCATAGACAAAACTTAACCTGCTGATGAAGTTGAAGAACAACTACATGGCCACCTCTTCATTTAGACAGAAAACCAAAAGCAGTAGAAAATTTTAAATGCTGTGATTTTTCTCAAATGTGAAATTTCACAGCCACTGCATGTCCTGTGATTGTAGAAAGTGGGTACTTCAACTTATTTGGGTGCTGTTGTGTGAAATAATCTCTCACCAAACATAGCTGTAAATATTTTCATATTTATTTACATATGACATGGTGACACACCCAGCTCTCCTCATCCTACTCAACTACCTACGTCATTTACTTTGTTATGGCTAATACATGCTACTTTAAATGCGCGACAAGGGCAAAGCAGTACCAAACTTTTTGTGCAAACATGAACTCACACATATACATGGTTGGAAAGGGCCATCACAGACAGCATGGCCAATTTCACGTTTTAAGCAGTCAAGGCAGAATATTCAATCTCACAATCTGACAGTGATAGGAGTAATGCTTTCCCATAGAGCCAGGACTGTATAATTTCCCTTTCAGATTTCAATAATGCAGGGATCCCTCACTTTCCGCGGTTAATTGGGACCGAGGCGAACCCCCCCCCACCCCCAACTACCAATTTCCGTGAAGTAGGATCGACCCCCCATGACTGACGTATACGTACATGTATATGTGTATATAATATCAATAAATACATATTCAATACTATAAATGCTTATAATAATAATTAAACATTAAAAAACAAATTAAAAATATTGCATACGATATAAATAAAATATAAATACACACACAGATGCACGCGCGCACACTCAGATACGTACCTTACATAAAAATGTAAGTAGCTTTGTTGGGTTGTTTTTTTTGTTTTTGTTTGTTTGGGGTTTTTTTGCATAATTGACCTTGTTTTGCGGCATTTTGCATAACTTCTTCCCTATTTTATTCCCTTAATTTCCCTTAATTTCCTTATTTTTTAATTTTTCAATGAATATTTTTTAAAAACCCGCGATGCACTGAAGCCGCAGAAACTGAAGCACGAAGTAGCGAGGGATCACTGTATTAGATTTTGGCTACTGAAGATTCCCTAGGGTTTACTTATCACAGGTAATGATAGATTATATGGCAGACATGGGCAAACCACAGCCCATTAGACTTTTTAATACGGCCCACCATTTAATTTGTCCAATTAAAAAAGAAATTCAAAATCATTCGTCAATCATTCGTTTCATCTTGTCCCGGCAATGCCCACGTTTTCCCAATAGACGGCAGACTGACCATTAGTGGACCTTTGTTGGAGTGTAGTGTATTACTCTTTATTTTACTCACATTTTTTCATTGCCATTTGAGCCCTTCTGTAAAAATGAACGGACCTAAGAAAAGGAAAGCGGACAGTGAGTGCCAAGTCTTTAATAAAGAGTGGACAACAAAATATATTTTTTTACTGAAATCCGATCAATGGCTGTATGTCAGATATGTCAAGGAGCTGTGAGGTTTTCAAAGAGCACAACATCAGCCATCACATTGACACGACGCACGCAAACTATGCTAGCGAGCAGTCAACGCAAGAACGAGCGGCTGCTGCACGGAAGTTGGCGGCTAATTTAGAGATTCAGCAGAATTTTTTTTCACCGACAAACTTCAATTCAAGAGTCAAGTACCAAGGCAAGTTTTTTTTGCCGGCATTCAAATTGGTGAGTTTTTCTGCTGTGTTATGAAAAAAATTCATGAGGAAAGTTTTAAAGTACAGTAGGCCCTTGACTTTTCGCGGTTTTTCACTCGCGGTTTAAGTATTCACGGACTGCCGAGCAGCTCGTACGTGATTCAAATTCAGCCAATGGCTGTCCTCCTTCCTGCTGATTGGTTGAGGTGATGTAATGCCCCTTCTTCCTTATTCGCACAAGTTGGCAATGAGCCTTTTTTCGTGTGTTTTAATTACCAGTTAAGTTCTATGATGTCACTCAAACGCCTGCTTAAGCACCAGAAAAAGGTAATGAGGTTGGATGTCTCTTCTGAAGAAATAAGACTTTCTCTGGAAGAAACGACAGTTTCCTCTGAAGTCACGTCATTGCTGAACTGTTGTAAAACACTCCACTATAAAAGTCTTTTTAAATTATTATTCCAGTACATGACCTAAAGTAATGTTTAAAATGTTTGTGTGTTACATTTTATTTACTGTGGTGTAGCATGTTTCTCATTGTGTTTTGTTTATCCAATTTATTACATTTCTTGTTCTTTTATGTCCTTTTTGTTTTTGTCTGTGTTTTGGGGGACTTTGATTTTGGCCCTGTGCCTTTCACTAACTGTTTACTTCTTGAGGGGCGTGGCTGAGCTGCTCGGAGCACACATACCTGAATTCACTATTCTCATTTACTACCAATAAACAAAAGCACGCTCAACTCTGCGCCAGAGGATTAACTCACATTAACATCACCGCTTCTTTGGTTTGTAACGCCTCTAACTCTATCACTCTAAAACTCTGTTTTGTACTCACTCCGGCTGGGGGGGCGTGGCTGAGCTGCTCAGACTTAATGCAGTTAATACCTGAATTCAGTCATGTCATGCCTGGGACAGTGGTGGTCTAGTGGTCTAGGGCGCTGGATCACTGATCCAAAGGTTGGGGGTTTGAGTCCCACTCTCCACAGGGTTGTCACTGTCCCCCCCCCCAGTGCAGCTAACTGGGTTATCAAAGGCGGGCCATGTCTCTCACTGTCTATGGCAGTGCTTCTCAAATAGTGGGGCGCGCCCCCCTGGGGAGGCGCGATGGGATGCTGAGGGGGGCGCGTGTGACCCAGGAGAACATGCTTTTTTTCCGCCGTACTACAAGAAAGTGTAATTGCACATCCACTCCAGTAGTTGGCAGTGGCGCCCTCATTGCCCATTGTGCGCAGCAAGTACAGGTCCCAGCTAAACATTGAGCAGGAGCTGAGAGTTGCAGTGTCATGCTTCAAACCTCGCTTTGAGAAGCTGTGCGCTGCAAAACGTGCTCATTGTAGCCATTAATCTTGGCTTCCTCATTTTGAGAGAAAAAAATCAGCACAAATTGTTCTATTTGTTCTTGTTTTGTAGGTTAAAGTGTTTATATATTGTGCTCCTGAGTTAATGTTTCTGAAGTCAATTTGAATTAATTATTTATTGATTTTATTTTCAGCAGCAAATGGTGTGGTAAGTTTGTCAAAAATGTAACAAGGATATTATTATTTTTAAATTTAAGGCAAATTGATGCACTTTCTTTTACAGACTAATAAAAATGTTAAAAAAGTTATTCTTGTAAGTTGAACTATATCTCTTTCTTTTTGTTTTATTTATGTTAACAAGGATACGATATAATGAAGAGATATACCTGTAACTATATTATAGAAAAAAGTTATAATTTATAGTTGTGGCGGAAAGTGGGTGGTGGGGGGGCGCGAATTGTTTTCTTCTTGCTAGGGGGGGCGTAACAGAAAATAATTGAGAAGCACTGGTCTATGGTGAGAGGCATGTAAAAGAACCATTGCTGACTTTTGTAAAGAGTAGGCTGCAAAGTCGTCAGCGTGTCCCTTGCTAAAAAGGGTTGTGACAATAACATTAGCATCAATAAATATAACAGTAAAAATTGAAAAGTTTTTCTTAATCATTACTACATTTTACTACATTAATACGGTATGAATGAGTAAGACTGTCTATAGAATTGTTTTAGAAGCATATTTTAGCACATGTAATGGATACATAGTATTTTACTTACAACTGCTCATTCGCGCATGTGACGTCATACATGGGGTTTTACTTCCGGGTACAGAACTCGCGGATTATCTCGATTCGCGGGAGGGCCCGGAACCGAACCCCCACAAATGTCAAGGGCCTACTGTACGTCTTTTAAATAAGTCGCATTTACACACAGCAGCGGAACAGAAATGATTGCGATTGAGTGTTTCGTTGGGTAATAATATGTTTTGAATGTTGAAAGTGATATCATTCATCTTTTATTGAAAAAAGATGAATGATACCACTTTCAACATTCAAAACATGATTTCTTTAACTTTGCGCCTTTATTTGAAATGTATTAAAAACAGATGTAATCTCCAGGTTTAATAGATCACAGTGTGTGTGCTATTTTAATCTCTTTACATTTTCATCTGCCAATATTGTGCCAAATAGTTTGTAAACCCCACATCATGCATATTCATTGAGACAAACGTACTACCTGGATGAGGATTATGCTGCACATTCGAAAGATGCAGTCCTCACTGCACACTGTTAGTAAATCGTTAGTAAAAATTTGCCCACCCCTGGTATGTGGCATTCAGTACTAAAACAGTTAGACTGGTGCTGTACTATAATAAGCGTGTATGTTCTGTGGTGTTCTACAGAGATCAGTGGAAATTGGAAATGAGCTCCCTGGAATGAAGATAAAGAGTCTGTACATTGGGGGATTTCAAGGTGAAAACAACACCGTCCAGAAGGGCTTTCAAGGTTGCATACAGGTAAATACAGAAACTATTTTTTTTTAAATTATGATTTGTTAAAGACATCGCATAGTGATATGTGTTTGTCTTGTTTTTCTGACCGAGTGTCCACTGATTCTTCATTTCTTTATCCTCAAAATGGGTGAGTCCAGCATATAAACCCTATTATATATTTGTCTGTGTGTGTGTGTGTGTGTGTGTGTGTGTGTGTGTTGCAGGGTGTGAGGATGGGAGAGACATCAACAAACACAGGCAACATCAACATGCAGCAAGGTTTGAAGATCCGTGTAGAAGAGGGCTGTAACCTTGACGACCCCTGCGACTCTACCATCTGCCCTGAGAATAGCCATTGCATGGATGAGTGGAGTACTCACACCTGTGTGTGTGATCCAGGTGAGCTGAACATATAGTGCCTTGTAGTGTGCTTGTACAGATTTACTTGTTGTTAATACAACAAAGGAAACAGCAAGTGATGTGGATTGGTAACTCCACTAAGGGACAAATCAGGACTAATTTTTAGAACGCAGAGCTTTTTAAAAATTTAGGATCACTTATTTTTCCAGTCAAGGAGAGTGTCATCTTTTTCTCTCTCTTTCTCTCTTTCTCTCTCTCTCTCTCTCTCTCTCTCTCTCTCTCTCTCTGTCTCTCTCTCTAGGCTATTTCGGCAAAGAGTGTGTGCACGCCTGCATACTCAACCCATGTGAGCAGGTGTCCACCTGTATCCAGAAGCCCAGCTCATCTCACGGCTACACATGCCAGTGTAGTCAGAACAACTATGGCCAGTACTGTGAGAACAAGTAAGAATAACAGAAGAAACATTTTCTCCTCTTGCTGACCTCACACTAGCTCACATTTCTTGTTATCAAAGGTACGGAGCCGCTCTGAGTGAGAAATGTTCAGTGGCTGCCAACTCATGGAACTGTACAATGACTACTTAATTGTTTAATCAGACTACAATCAAACTCTTTTGCAGTTTCCAAATTTCACTCGCGCGGCTCCTGTCAGCACTTGCTGAAAAAACATACCTGATACCTGTAAGGCACATCAAGTCACTGAATATTGAACAAATTCTAGTTTGGACATTGTACAACTATGTCCATTCGTTCATCTGACATCTAACAGTGCCTGCATTTGTAGTTTTGGCAGCCCGACACAGAGGTTTTCTGTATTCATATTAAAAGGATTTGTCATTTACAAGCTTGTGGAAAGCCTCCTGTAGCTTGTATTGGAAGTGTGTATGTATGCGTGTGATTTTCCTGGCCTTTCTCCACACAGTAAAACACGTCTATACAAGTTATCCAATTGTCCTCCACATTCACAAATTTTGATGAAGTATGATTCCTACAATCAATTCTCAGACATCCCTGATAGAAATGGGAGGGAGTTAACTGACAATATACAGCGATCCATCGCTAATTCGTGTGTGGCTTCAGTGCATTCGAATAAAAAAAAATAAATAAGGAAATTAAGGAATAATAGGGGACAAAGTTAAGGAAAATACAGCAAAACGAGGCCAATTATGGAAATAAAACCCCTAAACAAGCACAAAACAAAAAGCAACCCAAAACCTCCCATCAAAACTAGTTACATTGTTGTGGGGTGCGTATCTGAGTGCATGCATGCGCATCATGCAAGGGCGTGTCGGTATGTGTGTGTGTATTTATATTTTATGTACATCTTGTGCATTATTTTTAATGTTTAATTGTTATTATAAGCATTTAGAGCATTGAATATGTATTTATTGATATTATATACATTATTACATATTTTTATTTGGTTCCGGATGGCCGAACGTAAGTTGAAAATGAACGTAAGCTGTTACTGTATGTTCCAGTGACAAATGACGTTCATACTATTCATCCATAAATACCATTACGTATCTCATAAAACACCCCTAAATCAATTATTATAAACATAACATTGAACATTGAAAAATAATATCAAATATATCAAATAATATCAACATTAATTTCAAATAAATTCAATTAAAGCAAAATAATTTCAAATAGATAAATTTAAATCAAATTCACTCATCAAATATCAAATACAGTATCAAATTTAACCTTTAACATTTTCTATGATACAATCTTTCTGGTTTTATTTCCCGCTTTATTCCCGCTTTATTTATCTCTATGGCAATGGAAGAATTATGGAATTTATGAGTTAGCTACATTATATTTCTACAGCAATGAAATGGTAAAAGGTAAAATAATAAAATGCTAAAAGGTAACGACGAAGTTGCTGGAGATGAAGAGCATTATGGAAAGTTCCTTAAATTGTGTATGGGCTGCTACTAACAATTTTACTGTCGTATTAAAATTTTGTTTGGTATGGTTCTCTAATTGCTTGAATATCTGCATGTAATAATCCGCTAATAAAATCCTCGTAGTGCTCACAAAAGACAGTCTCTAGCTTTCCAAAATGCATTTTTACGAACGATAAAGCTATCGTAGTCAATTCTCATGTACTGGCTGTAATAAAAGAATTCCAGTGTATCTTATAGTAAAAGACGATCTGACCCATTTAAGCACATCTCAGAAGTGAAACTTGTGCCTTTTTGCCTCCATATTAGGAGTCTGAAGAGTCTTAAACTCAAGTTCCGGCAGATTAAAAATTTATGAGCTCTTCTCTGTGGGTGGGTTTGGTCCTGGTGCCAGCTTGACCTAAAACAGTTGATGCAATGATGATTTGAGTAAACCATGCACAAGCTGTACTAAAGTAGTGTGTAAAATGTCCCATGCTCACTAACAAAACTCCCTGTAACTGTGTGTGTTCTCTCTGTTTTGGTTTTTACTTCTATGCTCTAGTTATTATTTTTAATTGTTATTATCTATGTTTAATTTGCACCAAGATTTGAATTAAGATGAGAATACGATTTTTACTAAAAGAATTGCTCTCACATGATTCGTGTGCAGTCACATTATATGTCATAAATGAAAGCTTTTAGACTATACTGTGTGACAGGTATAATCTTAGTGAGGAGAAAATGGTCATTAAATGGTCCAACTGTCTTTGGTACTCATTCATGTCTTTCAAGTCTTTCACTGAGAAACTACGGCATACCCGTGGATACCTTTCTGCTATTTATCTTGATCTCATTCCAGTATTTAACTTTCTCACTCTGTCAGTTTTATTTGATCACTGATGTGGTTTGCTCAGTTCATTAATACACTGACTTCCACCACTTCAGTAAAAAAATAAATGAATCATTTAACT
The DNA here is from genome assembly GCA_024760905.1 of Plotosus lineatus. Taxonomy (NCBI): domain Eukaryota; kingdom Metazoa; phylum Chordata; class Actinopteri; order Siluriformes; family Plotosidae; genus Plotosus; species Plotosus lineatus. The sequence continues at coordinate 26,484,331 of CM045733.1, read as the reverse complement.
TTTACCTGCATGTAGCTCAAGTACTACCATCTTAATGTCAATATTGTCTCAATTAACGAGGAGGCAGTAACTCAGAATCCAATACCTGTTGTTGCATTTTGTCTCATCGTTAATTAACTAATGTGGTTCTATTGAAATGTTGCTTCATCAGCATAGCAATGGAAGCTAATTCCATGTTTAAGAAATACTTTTATTTCAAAGTAGCATACTGTATGTAGAGAAAAAAGTGGACCTAAAAGAGAGCCTTGTGGAATACCAAATGTTGCCGTGAGATTCCTACGCAACAAGATTCACGCTTACTCAATAAATAATTAACTGTTAAGTGTAATAGATTAAGGTACACAATCTATGGTAAGACATGACTGCTACATAGTGTTCATGTTCAGGCTTCAGAGAAAGGCTTTAATTGATTATCTTTTTATTAAATTTTGTTCAATTATTTTTAATTTAATTTATTTTTTTGTCTCCTATGATGCTAGAGAACTTGCATTTTTTGAATAAAAAAAGCCACAGCTTCCATGCAATTTGCTTTATGTAATGTTTCCCAGTTCAGTTTAAGATTTTTTTTAATCATTCGAAAAGTGAAGTGGTGTAAGTGGGATCATTTAACCTGATGCAAAAATTTTAATACAAATATGTTTTTTTTTTAGTCAGGCAACAATATCTGTTCGGAGGTGAAGCATTGAAACACTTTACCAAGTCCGGTAGATTATATATCGAGTCTACTATGAATTGTGTCTATGAAGGTAAAAGTGATATATGTATCAGTTTTTATTGATGTATGTTTTTGCTACACCAGGGTGGAGCTACCTTGTCCAAAAGGCTGGTGGGGAAACCCCTCGTGTGGCCCATGTAACTGTGATGTCAGCAAAGGCTTCAATTCAGACTGCAACAAGACCACTGGCGAGTGTCGCTGCAAGGTACTCACATCTCAGCACATTCAAAGTGGACTCAAAACATAACCAACTGTTAAAATTGTACTCTTGTACCTCTGAGTATTTCAGGCTTTTTCATTTCACTGATATATTCACAGGATAACTACTACCGCCCGGAAGACAGTGACACCTGCTTCCCATGTGACTGCTTCTTCCCTGGCTCTAGCTCCCGAAACTGTGACCTACAGACCGGCCAGTGCCCGTGCAAGGCTGGTGTGATTGGACGGCAGTGCAACCGATGCGATAACCCCTTTGCAGAAGTGGCCAACACTGGCTGTGAAGGTGTGTATTTAGAACCAGGCTCTTGATATTTTTTCATCTGCAGTAATTATATTTTAAAGCAGGAACATTGTCTATAATTGAATATCTACCAGATTATCTGTACATCGGTTTGCGTTTGGTGTTACAACTTGATATCTTATAGCATTTAATACCACTAAGATTAAAATGGAAAGATTTTTATTAAGAGTTCATCTTAAAAACACATTCCTGTTTATAGATTTGGATGATTCTTATAGATTATTTAAACATTACATTAGGCTCAGTTTACATAATAAACAGCTTTATTAAGGCATCATGTTTTTTGTGATGGTTGTTATATAGTGAGCACTGTAAAAGTAATGTAATAAGATCTCAAAAATAATAATTATTTAAATGAAGCGTTAGATGTACAAAACTGCATTCAGGCAAAAGTGAAAGTTTCACCATCTGTGTGTCCTGCGTCTGTATTGCAGTCGTTTACGATGTCTGCCCCAAGGCTTTTGATGCAGGAATTTGGTGGCCAAGAACCAGTTTTGGACGTCCAGTTGCGATGAACTGTCCAAAGGGATCTATAGGTGAGTCTTGTAGGATTCTTTGACAGGAATCAAGCTGTTGAGTGTTAAAATTCACTTTTTCACAGACAGACAGACAGACAGACAGACAGTAGTGTGTTTAAAACAATGAATAAATAAATGAATAGCTATTTATTTTTCCATTGATAAAAATGAATTGGGAACACTTACACATTCTATTCCAAATCAAAACATGAAGAAAACGTTAAATTTGTGTTAGTCCTTTCAAGAAATTGAAGAAAAGTGAATACAGTGATACCTCAGCTCACGAACACAATTGGTTCCCAGAAAGTGTGTGTAAGGCGAAAAGTTCGTCTTCCGAACATTTATTTCCCATAAGAAACCATTAAAATGAGAATAATCCGTTCCCAGGTCCCCATAAAACATAATTTTCTACTAAATAAGCCTTAAAACTACACAAAAATATACCTTATTTTATGTATAATAAATGTGCTATTGTATTGTAATTAAAGAAATAAACTGTACTGTATAATAAAGTCGTTTTATTTACCTTTGTGATGGTAGTTGACGGCTTGATGGAATGGAGTGGGAGGAGCAGGGAGGGAGGGACTTACTGTTTGGAAGGGGAGTTTGGAAACGCCTACTGTTTGGAAACACCCTTATCCACACACGCACCCTTAATAGCTTCCTTGTTCTTAAGGGTGGTAGCAATGGTAGACTTAGCGTACTGGTACTGGGATGCTGAGTCACACAAACGCACACCTCGTTCGTGTTTTTCAATGATCTCCGCCTGTGGTGGGGTCTTTTTCGGTCCCATAATAGCAAAAGTACACTCAATATGGTCCAAAATGTCTATCAAACACAAACCACTTCCGCATTCAAAGAAAGGGGGTGACGAACTGTGACGCCATGAGCGTGCATCACTTCTCGTGGCCGCCACCGTGGCGCTGTTCGACCGCGTGGTTTGATTCGTCCAACGAAAACTAGTTCGTCAGCAGAGACAATATGCTCGCAAATTTAATGTTCTTGAGGCGAAAAGTTCGTGAGCTTAAGTGTTCGTCAGCGGAGGTTTTACTGTATTAGACTGTTAAAAAATAGCAGTGTCTGCTTTCTTCTTAACAAACTCAAACATTCACTGTATAAACTAAACAATGTAAGATTTTATTTTCCTTTGAATCACTGAACTAATATTTAATTGTATAAACACTGTTTCTGAGAACTGCTCCATATCCGTCTTGCATGGAATCAACCAACTTCTGGCACCTGTGAACAGGTTTTCCAGCCCAGCATGATTGGACGACATTTCACAGATCTGTATTTCTTGGTTTTGCCTCAGAAACTGCATTTTTGATATCACCCCACAAGTTTTCTATTGGATTAGTGTCCGGGATTGGGCCGCCACTCCATAACGTCAATCCTGTTGGTCTGGAACCATCATGTTGCTCATTTACTGGTGTGTTTGGGGTCGTCTTATTGGAACACCCATTTCAAGGGCATTTCCTCTTCAGCATAAGGCAGCACGACCTCTTCAAGTATTCTGATGTATTCAAACTGATCCATGAGCCCTGGTATGCGATAAATAGGCTGTCGGTAGACCTTCTTTGATTTTTCTGGAGCTGATTGGTGGCAGAGTCCTTGCCATTTTGGCTCTTCTTCCATCCATTCGAATGGTAGTTTTTTTGCTTTCTTCCACATCTTTCAGGTTTTGTTTTCCATTTTAAAACATTTGGGATAATTTTAGTTGAGAAGCCTCTCATTATCTGTACTTCTTTATGTTTCCCACTCTCCAATCAACTTTTTAATCAAGGTACACTGTTCTTCTGAACAATGTCTGGAACGACCTATTTTCCTCAGAATCTGAGAGAAATGTTCTATACCCAGCACGTACAACATTTGCTGTCTTCCTTCCTTAAATAAGGACAATAACTGGTGCCTGTTTTTCAAAGAAAGAATGACATCACTAATTGAACTCCACACTGCTATTATTCTAAACCCTCCCCTTTCAATTAGTGATTCAATTACACAGAATCAGCAGCATGCACATCATAACTGTTGGGTCTGTTGGATTCTATTTCTTTACTACACCTGATAGTAAATTATTTGCCACGTAGAAATATAATTTCTATTAAAAATAGTGACTGATCCGGTTAGTGATGTCTGACTGATATAATTTTGAACACACACACACACACACACACACACACACACACACACACACACACACACACACACACACACAAGGACTGTCAGAACAATTGACAAAAAAAAAAAATACTGTTTTAAAGATAAGTTTTCAGCGGAGGTGTCCTTTAGTCTTCCATCTGATTCCTCGCTCCTCTGTTACAGATAAAATTCATGTGTAATCAGTTTAGCAGTTTAGACCAGAACTATTTTATGTAGGGGGCAGTGGTGGTCTAGTGGTATAAGGTGCCGGATCGCTGATCCAAAGGTTGGGGGTTCGAGTCCCACTCCCCACAAGGTTGTCACTGTCCCCCCCAGTGCAGCTAACTGGGTTATCAAAGGCCGGCCATGTCTCTTACTGTCTGTGGTGTGAGGCATGTAAAAGAACCATTGCTGACTTTCGACAAGAGTTGGCTGCAAAGCCGTCAGCGTGTTTCCACCCTGCGATGGCCTGGCGAGTTGTCCAGGGTGTACTTTGCCCTCCCCTGAGCCTCCCCGCGACCCTAATTAGGATGAAGTGGTTACAGAAAAAAAAAAATGAACTATATTATGTGTCCGTTTTACCGCATAAATACAAATATAATGTATTTTTCAACATATTCCATAAGGTATCTATGTCGCATGAACTGACACGCTTGGCTAATTACTATTAGTAAAGAAATGCAAATATGTCAGTTATCTTCAATTCAAAATAACATCAAAACAATTACTGACTTTTTACTCATTTCATTCAGAACTGTGACTTCACTCAGTGCAGCAATTTGGAAAATTAAACGAATGGGGAAGTCAAGTCAACTTAAAAAAGGGGGTTATTTTCCTTCTCCTGAAGCGGAGGAATCAAAACTCTATGCCTATAAAAAAAAAAAATCTGATTTTTCTTAAGAACTGATCAACTCGACTGAGCAGGTTTTTGCAAGTGGGCTTACTATTTTGGGATAAATAACAATTATTTGTGGAAGGCGAGGTGGATATCACAGACTTCGACAAGACACAACGTCAAGGGGATTATTCAGTGATATCCACCTCGCCTGAGGTGAATAATTGTTCAGTAGAATTAGAATATGCAGTAAAATATCTTTTTCTTTTGCGCAACTCGACTTATTTTGTGGTAATACAATGACAGCTCACTCAATTTAATAATGGCTACTCAGCCACTCAAATTTTCATTGTCTCCCACACCCCCACATTTTCTGTGATAATACATCTGTGTGAATTACTTTGCTGCTGTGTTTTGCATTTTGGACAGATGTGCATTAAGCAACACATTCTGTTTAAATTCTTGGATTAATGAATTGGTTGCTGTGGATCCTCCCCTTCTTTTCCTTTCTCCTCTGTGCTGCTTCCTTTTGCTTTGGGTTTTTTTTTTCAGCTGAACCTTCACACCCACTCGGCCCTTTATTCTTTTCTCTGGCCAGCTAAATGCATGTTGACGAGCCATTCGAAGGGATCCATTGGCTAAACATGTCTTATTATGGGGAAAATATTGGCAAGACTGACGTGGAGTCACATTCTCTATTGAAGCAGTGAATGATCTCTCTGGTTGGAGGTCTAGACCAGGACAACTTTCCAGGATTTTCCTGAAAGGGAGACCACACAAGTGTTATTGGCATTCATGCACCAAAAAAAGCAATGACGTGATAAGTTTTAGGCTGCCTCCAGAGTTTTCATTGTTTGTAGACTGTTAGCTGCTGTCGGTGTAATCATGGGACGTGATGTCATTACAATGACACAATTGTGCTGCGGAATGTTTAAGTAGGCTCTTAAAATGTGTTTTGTTATGTGTGTATTTGCACCAGGCACCGCTGTAAGACACTGCAGTGATGAGAAAGGCTGGCTGCCTCCTGAACTCTTTAACTGCACTACCATCAGCTTCTCCCAGCTCAAGAAACTGGTACCATTTTCACACATTTAACACTCTCTACATTAAAATGGCTTCAAAACATTTCATAGTCAGACTGATTTTATAACAGTCCCAGTCTTCTTCTTTTCCTTTCGGCTGTTCCCTTCAGGGGTCGCCACAGCGAATCATCTGCCTCCACCTCACCCTATCCTTTGCATCTTCTTCTCTTACACCAACCACCTAATAGTTCCAACCTCAGCATCCTACTACCCATGTACTCACTATCCCTCCTCTGTACATGTCCAAACCATCTCAATCTAGCCTCTCTGACTTTGTCTCCAAAACGTCTTACATGTGCTGTCTCTCTGATGTGCTCATTCCTGATCCTATTCATTCTCATTACTCCCAAAGAGAACCTCAACATTTTCATCTCTGCTACCTCCAGCTCTGCCTCCTGTCTTTTCCCCAGGGCCACTGTTTATACAACAACAAAAAAAAAAACACTCATATTTGAGCCTCTAAAATCCAGGATGGGCCATCCCACTTTTTTTAATTTGAGGCAATTCCAATTATTTACAGCTATGATATAAATATATTTTCTTTGCGAGTTGGTAATGTGTAAACATACATTATAACATGATGTATATTAGAACAAAAAAAATTGTTCCATTTTAAGCTTGCTGGTATTAATACATGTATAAACTCTTATTGAGACAGCTTTTGCGTGTTAGCTGGGTTTCGTGTGCCTCTTTGCTCAGACCACCAATGTTGCACTCTCTTCTTGTCCTTCTTCAGAATGACGAGCTGAGTAGGAATGAGTCCAGAATGGATGGACAGACATCTAAGGACATTGCTCTCATGCTCCATAATGCTACCAGCCAGACGCAATCTTTCTACGGCAACGACGTGAAGACAGCCTTCCACCTGATGTCCCGTGTTCTGCAGTACGAGAGCCGACAACATGGTTTTGACCTCACAGCTATGCGTGACGCCAACTTCAATGAGGTTTCACTTCATATTAGCTACAACTCCATGAAATGATGTTTTCTGTGCAGGTGCCTTATAACTTTACTCTGTAGTAGTGTATAGATGTTAGGAGAATGAAATGTCAAATAAGAGTATAAAGTTTGACCCAGGAGCTATTATTAGTGCTCTTAATGAGTATGTCTCAACAAGCTTAGTTGAACATTTATAAATCCTGTGTGACCCGTTTGTCTGCAGATTTTGGGAAATAGTTCAGTCAGTGTATGTCAGTGAATTTGGAGAAAGCAGATCGGGTTATATCTCTGAATCGCAGGTAGTAATTCGCAGACTTGGCGCTAGTGTAAGAATAATGCATATCACATCGAACTAAATGTATAGACAGGATTTTAAATGTGTGTTTTGAGCATATGGCCAGAATTAGAACTGACATAATAATCATCATTATTTCCTACTGCAATACAATCATGATCATTATCACAATTCTGGAGACATTTTTAAATTTTATTTTTGACATATTAGATAATTGATTATTAATAAATAATTGAATGCAATTTATTTTATTCACGGGGTTATACACTGGGGTTATACACTGCCCAGCCAAAATAAGGCTAATATACTTTTTAAAAATGTAATATTTTATTGGAGCAACTTTAGCCTTTAGTGTGGTGCATAATCACCATGGTGTTGCTGCTTTTGTTGGTCGGGTCAAAGCTCAGCAAAATTATATGTCACTAGGATGAAGTCAGCTGATGACCTGAATGGACCAAATGATGAGGGTATCCCATCAATGGACTTTCTCTTTCCTGATATAAAAATTGGGGTTCAGATAGTGAAATAGAGGTCCAGGGAGCAAAGAGACTCATTTTTACTCACAAACTAGCACCACAGACTCCTCACATTAACTCTATTGAAAGTCTTTGGGATGTGCTGAGAAAGACTATTGAGTGGTTCGATTTTCCCCTCATCTATTTAAGATAGTGGTGAAACAAAAAGTTGTTTGTTTGTTGGTCCAAGATGGCGCTCTCTAGAGGGCGATGTTGTGGAGTTCTCGGAGTCAAATTGTTTCTTTGTTTATTTTAGTTTGTTTTGTCTGTTGTTTTTGTTTGTTTGTTTTTGCACTATGCTCGTCTATGGTTGTGCGACCGTACTACAGCTATGAGAGCACAGTCCTTTTGGACATTTAGAACTGAGCACGCTCATCTCCTATCCTGAGCTAATCCTGAGCTAATATGCTACCGCAGCTCAATGCTAGCCGCACCCCGGATAACAGTAAACCCAGACGGAGACGTGTCAGGCGAGGAGGGGGTGAACAATGACTCCAGCGCTTGGTTAGCAGTGGAAGGTTAGCACTCCTGGTCATACTGCTTGAAAATGTTCAGTCTGTGAAACAAGATGGACCAGCTTCATGCTCGGATTGCAGCGCAACGGGATCTACAGGACTGCTCCATGCTGTGTTTCTGTGAAGCATGGCTCAAGGAGAGTACCGACGAGGCGACTACACCAGCCGGCTACACGGCCTTCAGAGAAGACCGGAGCGCAGCGGCTAGCAACAAGGCCCATGGCGGAAGAACAGTGGATTCTCGTTAAATAAACCTGGTGTACTGACTGTAGATGATCTCTAAACCTTGCTCTGAGAATGGAGAACATCTAACTTTGAAGTTGCGGCCATTTTGTTTATCCAGAGAACTGTTCATTTTTTTCCAACAATACAATGGGCATAGTGCAATATAAATATAAATATAAATATAAATATATCCCTACACCATAGGGAACACAGTGAGAGCGCCACTGCCACCTACTGTAAAGGATGCGCCATTACACTTAATTCTAAAATCCTAAAAGCCCCACTATTTGAGAAGCACTGGCCTTGTGGGAGCTCACCATGAGCCTTTCCTTGCTGGCATTCGTAGCATGCACATGTACACAGCCCCCCACCCCCCCACCCCCCGTTCTATGCACCACCTCTGCCCATATGACAGCTTTGCCGCAGTCGTTGATCGGAACAGTTAGAAAGGGTTAGGAAGGGTTATCGGAAGTTGACGTATTGTTTATTCTTGTTTTATTATTATTTATTAGAAAGTATTATTAATGTTAATGTACATGTATTATTATTATCATGAAATATTATTTTTTTTTACATGTTTATCTTTAATATATTAGGTCAGATATATCTGTTTGTGTCAGGTTATGAGTTTGGAAGGGGGTTGGAATGGATTAATTGATTTTCTATTATTTCCTATGCAAATTTTTGTTTTATCGAACAAACATTTTGACTTACGAGTTTTCCCTTGGAACGGATTAATTTCGTACATCAAGGTACCACTGTACTTCCCCTACAGTATTCAACGATTTAACTTTGGCTTTTACATTTATTATGTATATGTAAAAAATGTAATGAAGCATTCTGGGATGTCATTATCACAGTACAAACACGAATACATTTTTTTTTTTAATGTTCTTAAGCCATAATCTGCTTGTGTGGAATGTTACAGAACATTGTAAAGGCAGGAAGTGCCATCTTGGACTCCAGCAATAAGGAGCACTGGGATCACATACAGAGGACTGAGGGTGGGACAGCACGCCTGCTCAGTAATTTTGAGGATTACACCACCACTGTGGCACGAAACATGAGGAAGACCTACCTGAAACCCTTCATAATCATAACAGACAATATGAGTGAGTCACTTCCCAGAACACCTTATGACCAGAAATGTATGATATCTTCATTTTGTAAAATCTAACATACCTGTTTTTGTGTAATGATTATTGTTCCTCACTTCCAAAGTTATGGCAGTGGATTATCTGGACTTTTCTACTCCCGATGATGTAGAGATGCCTCCTTTTCAAAAGATTAAAGAGGAATATCGTAAAGATCTTAAGTCCTCAGTGCTGTTTAAGGAGTTTTCGATCAAATCCACTCTGAACAAGGGTAAAGCTTTGCATGCAAACAGATTCTCATTGCCATCAGTGCATATAACTTACTACTGCTAATATTCTGATATTGTATTACCAGGGAGTTCTAGGGTGTCATGGTGGCATATTCATTAGTATGATCTCACAGCAAGAACGTCCAGAGTTTGAGTCATGGGCTCAGTGAGGGCATTTCTGTGTTAAGTTTGCATGTTCTTCCTGTGATTACATGGGTTTCCTCTGGGCACTCCAATTTTTCCCACAATCCAAAGACATGCACATTAGGACAACTAGCCGTTTTAAATCGCCCCAGGTGTGTGTGTGTGTGTGTGTGTGTGTGTGTGTGTGTGTGTGCACATTGACCCTGCAATGGACTGGCAAACTGTTCAGGGTGTATCCCACCTCTACTCAGAGTCAAATAAAATAGGATCCAGCCTCCCTGTGATGCAAGTAGGGTTGAATGGTTCAACAAATGAATGAATGAAAAAATCAAGGGCTTAAGTATTTCATTTTTCATTCATTCACTCATTCATTCTTTTTTTAACTGCTTAATCCTAATTAGGGTCGCCGGGAAAGCCGACTCCGGGCGAGGGCGGGGTACACCCTGGATAGCTTGCCATTCCATCGCAGGGGTGTCACATTCCATCGCAGGGGTGTCACTCACACAAACATTCATACTCACATGCATTCCTAATGTCAATTTCGAACAGCCAATTAACCGACTGTGTATGTTTTTGGACTGTGGGAGCAAACCGGAGTACCCGGAGGAAACCCACACAAGCACGGGGGGACAGACATGCAAACTCTACACAGAAACACCTGCGCTGGGAATCAAACCTAGGACGTTCTTGCTGTGAGATGGACGTGCTAATCACTATGTCATTGTGCAGCCTGTTTTAGTATCCTCCCCTTTATTACTTCTGTATTGCTTAAATGTTATTTTAATCTTATTATAATCAACTAATATTTCAATGATGCAATCATGCATAACTCTGCAGATCAAATCTTAATTGTGTGTTACAATCTTACACAAATCAGTCAATATTTTTAAAATTATGCCCCTTTCTGATGTACTGTGTTTCCCCCTACAGTCACTCCAACCGATGAGCCAGTGTCTCAAACACAGCCTGCCGAGGAAGACCATACTCAAGATGAGAGGAGGAAGAGGGAAGCTGAAAACCCTTCTCAGTTACCGGTGGCTGCTGTTATCGTGTACCGAACACTGGGGCAACTGCTTCCTGAGCACTATGATCCTGATCGACGCAGCCTAAGGTGCATTCAAAATACTCAGTCAAAATAAAAAACAAATGCTTATGTCTCCTCAGGAAAAAAAAAAACAAGCCTGTCAATCAAGCTGCCTGCCAGATTAGAAAGCACTTTCTTTTGGATTAGTGGATATTTTTTTATATGTACATGTGTGTTTTTATATATATATATATATATATATATATATATATATATATATATATATATTCAATACTGTGCAAAAGTTTTTGCCCCTTTCTGATTTTTTACTTTTTTTCCCACCTTTGTCACACTTAACTTTTTCAGCTCATCAAACAAAATGTAAACATTACACAAAGATAACCCAATCATTTAAAAAATGCAATTTTCTTTCTGTGTGTTGTGGTTTTATTTGTGAAGAGAAAAATCCTATCCAAACCTACATGAACCTCCATTAAAAAAAAAATACACGCGCAATTTCAATTTCATGGCCACACCCATGCCTGATTGCTGCCAGACATTTCCAGTCAGGAGATCTCCAAATTAAAACTTGTCTGACAAGGTGAGGTAGGCCATACTGAACACACATCATCATGCCACGATCCAGTGAGCTTCAAGAGCAAACAAGAAAGAAGATTATAGAGATGTCTCAGTCTGGGAAAGGATACAAAGTCATTGGTAAATCTTTGGGACTCCAGCGGACCACTGTCAGAGCCATTATCCATAAATGGGAAAGGCCGACCTACCAAAATTACTCCAAGAGTATGGCGCAGACTAACTAGAGAAGTCACAAGGATCCAAAAACCACTTGTAAACAACTACAAGCCTCACTTGCCTCAGTTAATGTCAATGTTCTTGACTCCACCATCAGAAAAAAATGGCATCCATGGAAGAGTTCCAAGGCGAAAGCCACTGTCAACAAAAAAGAATATCAAGGCACAGCTCCCTTTTTCCAAGAATCATCTTTATCTTTGCCAAAGCTTTGGGGAAATTTTGGGAGAAATGCATCCCGTTACATCTTGCGCAAACGGAACTCTGCATTCTATAAAAAGAACATTGTGCCAACAGTGAAACATGGTGTTGGAAGTGTGATGATCTGAGCCTACTTTACTACTTCAAGACCTTGGCAACTTGTCATGATTGATTGAACCATGAATTCTGATCGCTACCAAGAAATTCTGACGAAGAATATTCGTGCATCAGTTCAAGATGTCAAGCTAAAGCGCACCTGGATTCTGAAGCAAGACAATGATCCAAAGCACACCAGCAAGTCCACTTCTGAATGGTTAAAAAAGAACAAAATGAGGGTTTTGGAGTGGCCTAGTCAAAGTCCCGACCTGAACCCTACTGAGATGCTGTGGCATGACCTTAAAAAGGCTGTCCATCCCCAAAAACCATCCAATCTGGTTGATCTTAATCGATTCTGCAGAGAAGAGTTGGCCAAAATCCCATCACAGTGACGTGAAAGACTCATCGCCTCTTATTGCAAACGCTTGACTGCAGTTATTGCTGCAAAAGGTGGTTCAACCAGCTATTAGGTTTAGGGGGCAATTACTTATTCACACGGGCCCTTCTAAGTTCAGATGTTTTTTCCACTTAATAAATGCTACTGGCACTGAAAACCGCATTTTACGAAACTTAGGTTTGCTTGATCTGAAATGGATGACAGTGACAAACGTGCAAAACATGTAAGGAATTAGTCAGGGGGCAAAAACTTTTGCACAGCATTGTATAAGTGTGTGTGTGTGTGTGTGTGTGTGTGTGTGTGTGTTACTTTGGATGGAACTGAACTGAGAACCTGGATTTATTTTGCATTCATTATGTCCAACTTTCCAAATTATATCATACATTCTATCATGTTGATAAATTGAATAACCAAAATAAAGATCAATGAATTGATGACGTGACCATGCACACATTAAGTCTACCCATTTACTAGTGATTAGCCTCTGTGTTTTATTTTCCATTATCAGTTCACTTTGTCTGAATACAAAGGTTCCTCAGGAAACTATCCCAGCTCAGAAGCTTAGCATCGCTTACTCACCTGTACTACATCTTGTTTTGGTTTTGTATCTGTTTACAATAACAGTAACATGACTGCCTGACCACAGGGACAATCTTGTGCATGGACATTAACTTGAAAGTCCAACACTGAGTCGTAGAAAGTGGAAAATTCTGAGATTGAGTTTTGAGAAATGGAAGAAGGTATACAATTTCTAGAGAAATAAACCTCAGGTGCCCCCTCACCCAACACAAAGCCTTCATTATGGTTAGGTCAACTGCTTAATTACATGTCCTTCACATGCCATGCTAACTTCACTAGTTGTTTGTTATTCCATCCAAATGTTACAGTTTTGGTATGCTGCAGCTGCTTCTTCTGATCCTGAAAACTGTTGGGCCTGGAGCCAGGCAACGAGTGAGTCTATTTCAGGAATCAGCACTGTTCTCTTTTTCTTCAGGCTTCCCAATCGGCCCACCATCAACACACCGATTATCAGCACTACAGTGCACAGTGAAGGCCATCCCCTGGCCATTCCACTGGGGCAGCCCATCACACTCGACTATACTCTGCTGGAGACAGAGGAGAGGTCCAAACCCGTGTGCGTGTTCTGGAATCACTCAATTGCGTGAGTTTCGTTCGCTCTTACTCATGCATTTGTCTAATTGGGGCTGTGATATACTTACAACCGGGGCAGTGGTGGTCTAGTGGTATAGGGCGCTGGATCGCTGATCCAAAGGTTGGGGGTTCGAGTCTCACTCTCCACAAGGTTGTCACTGTCCCCCCAAGTGCAGCTAACTGGGTTATCAAAGGCAGGCCATGTCTCTCACTGTCTATGGTGAGAGGCATGTAAAAGAACCATTGCTGACTTTCGTAAAGAGTAGCTGCAAAGCCGTCAGCGTGTTTCTGTCCCTTGCTAAAAGGGTTGTGACAGGAAGGGCATCCGACGTAAAAACCTCTGCCAAATGAAAATGTGCAAATCAGATGATTCGCTGTGGAGACTCCCGAGTAAAAGGGAAAAAGCCGAAAGGAAGACAGACAGATATACTTACAACCAATATTGTAGCCAAGATTGTGAGCTTAAACATTATGTAAGTGATATTATAGTAATTTACAGTTTGATATTCTAATAATGGCATGTACTATCTTCTAACCCAGTCTGGTATGGTGTGTGTGCATCTGTGTGTAAATGGGTGGACGTGTTTGTGTGTGTGTGTGTGTGTGTGTGTGTGTGTTGTAGGATTAGAGGGATGGGAGGTTGGTCTTCTAAGGGCTGTGAGCTCACCTTCAGAAACAAAACCCATATAAGCTGCCAGTGCAACCATATGACCAGCTTTGCCGTGCTCATGGACATCTCCAGAAGAGAGGTATAGTTCTTCTTGTTAGTTCATGGTTACACCAATGTTAGACTCGGTGGAGTTTTCAGCTATTAGGCTTTCTCTGATAGCCCATCAAATCCTGCACTCCCATGTGAAGGTGATGAATATTTACAAGTGCAATAGAATAATGATAAAAGTAATAATAATCTTACCAAGTTTTCAAGATTAGTCCTCAAACTGAGGTGAGTTCAGTATTTGACTGACTCTACCCATGTTCAAGAAACTCCACCCTCCATGATCTCTGGTGGCTCACAAAGTGTGTGTACAATGTTAAGGTCTTGATTTAACCTTTTTTTTTTTTTTTTAATCATACTCTACATTACTTCCAGGTAATTTGTAAAACTGAATGAAAAAAAAAAAAAGACATCTACTATTGCGCCTTCATTCTTTGCATCTTTTCATATGAATTTAGTCACGGTTACATTGTGGTTAGCGTTTCTATCATCACAAAACAGCGTGAAAGACAGATTGCAGAGATGGAAAAGTTGCTAAACACATGGTTGGAAGATAATCGGCAAAGAAATCTGAAAGTGATGTTCCGAGCAGTTGCATGTTGAAAGAACGTGCAGGTGAAGAATACATTTCGCATGAATTCATAGCAAGTGCTGGGTGGTTTTGGTTTCGTTGTGTTAAATATCCGACAGACCAATCCGACTTATAACTGGTTGGTCAGAACTGATCTAGGTCATAACTCAGATACATTAGTGACTATTTATATATATATGTATATATATATATATATATATATATATATATATATATATATATATATATATATATATATATATATATATATATATATATATATATATATATATATATATATATATATATATATATATACTGGTACCTCACCTTATGAAATTAATCTGTTCCAGAAGTGATTTCGTAACCTGATTTTTTCGTAACTTGAGCTGCATTTTACATGTAAAAGGCCTGATTCGTTCCAAGACCACCAATACTACTCCCTAAACCCTTTAAAATTATAAAAGCATACCTTTTAAGGCCTCCTTCTGCTTCAATATCGTACCGATGGTACACGGGTTTGGCCATATTCCTTTGCAATATCACTCAACCACATGCCACGAGCCCGCTTCTTCTTTTCACTTGCACCGGGAATCACACGCGCACGTGTGTGTGCACGCGTGTGTGTGTGTGTGTGTGTGTGTGTGTGTGTGTGTGTGTGTGTGTGTGTGCGCGCGCATGTGTTGACCATGTCTTCTTAGCAGAGTTATAATCTTACAAATACTTATGCAAGGTTAAAAGTCTAAGCCAAATAATAAAGTTGCAATGTGTACACTCAAAAAACTCATGAAACAACAGTAACTCTGTCCTTTACACGAAAAGCATTATGGGAGATGCAGCTCCATAGTAGTCAATGGGAGGGAGCTGTGTCATCCCTCCTAGCCAATGGGAGGCCAGCGGGGCGGGATGTTGGAAGATAACCAATGGGAGGGAGCTGCGTCATCCCTCCTAGCCAATGGGAGGCCAGCAGGGCGGGATGTTGGGAGATCAACATGGGAGAGCATGTTCGGAGAGCAACTCGCGCATTGTTTAAATTTTTGACATGGCGCTTTCATAACGTGAATTTGTTTCATATCCAGAGACAAAAATTTTAGGAAAATGTTTTTCGTAACCTGGATTTTTCATTTGCTTGAGCTTTCGTAAATTGAGGTTCCACTGTGTGTGTGTGTGTGTGTGTGTGTGTGTGTGTGTGTGTGTGTGTGTGTGTGTGTGTGTGTGTGTGTGTGTGTATAACACACATAATGAAATATCAAAAACTATAAAAACAATTGTCCACTGCCATTGAAATAAATAAGTAAATTATTTTAGAGGTGTTCTAGGCACATTCCAACTAGGAGTTGACTTCCCGGGGCAGACCCAGAACTTGCTGCAGGGAATATATATTCCGTCTTGCCTGGCAACTCCTGGGAGGGCCTAGAGTGTGTTGTTGGGCAGAGGGGTGCCTGGGTTTCTCTTCTAGACCTGTGGCCTCGGTGACCTGACCTCAGACAAGCAGAAAAGAATGGAGAATTTAGAGAAGACTTCTCATTTTAAATTAATTTTCCCCTTGTTTCTGCAGATGCAGATGTTCTTGATTGTTAAATCCTCTATTTAAAAATCTATTTAGTCTATTTTTATCTATAATTGTTCACTGCCTTGATGTCCTCCACCTCTTCCACGCAGCATGGAGATGTTTTGCCACTGAAGATAGTCACGTATGCGACAGTGTCTGCATCATTGCTGGCTTTGTTGATCACCTTCATACTGTTGGCCATCCTACACAAGCTTCGCTCCAACCTGCACAGCATCCACAAGAACCTGGTGGCAGCGCTCTTCTTCTCCGAGCTCGTCTTCCTCATTGGCATTAACCAGACAGACAACCCGGTGAGTCCCTGTCGCTCTGTTTCCTTTAGCAGCAGTGTACAGTGAGGGGTTGGGCCACACTGATAGTTATTGACAAATGCTTGGGAATAAACTAGGAGACATAAAGGGTCTGTTTAAACTTGGCGTCATCACCAATCTATATATAAAGAGCCATGTCCAGAACCATTGGTGGCGATACAATCTCTATAATTGTTTTTTAAACATACAAATGCATTCATATTGCTCATGTTGTTCGTGCCTGGAACGAGGGCTGGATTAAAATATCCCAGATAGTGTTTGAGCTGCTTGCCCCAGGCAGTAGCAGTCTGTAAATTGGCGGGAGCTTAGACACCATGAAAAGATTGACAATACCACAGGCAACCCTTTTATTAACCCGATTATGACATATGTACCAACAAATTCATTGGACAGGAATGCTTATTGTTTGTGCCATCTTTGCACTAGTTCACCTCTATACAAGCTATTCTTTCCATAATATTGTATTTATTCAATTCCTGAACTGAAACTAATTACTAATTCTTATTTTTTTGTACTTTATTTCAGGTACATGTATCTTTGTGTTCTCATAAACAGGTCTGTGTTGCATTAGGTTAGGAAGAGGCTACAGTTATACAGTCAGTGTTATGGTGATCTCTCTGACGTCAGACTGTTAGCTTTAGCAATGAGACAAGCAGGGACTGGTGTCTGCTAGTGAAGCTGCTTATTACGAACAGTTCTTTGCTGATGATAAGGAGAATGGTACTGAATAAGCTGTTAAATTCAGTGACATCCATTGAGCCCAAGCCACATCATTGTTTTGTTATATAATACACAGGAACATAATCAAAGAAATACAAAAACAAAATTTTTACAATTCATTTCTTAACATTTTTAAAGCATGATGGAAGCACGTGAGCTCCGAGCACACGTATGAGCAGGTATAGAGTTCTATAATCGTGTCTCTTTAAGTCTTCCGAAAAGATTAAGTATATACTATGCAGAAACATAAAGGAATTAGAGTTTAGTTTAAATTTGCATATTTTATGTTTTATAGAGTTTGGCTGGGTGGGCTCTGTGCTTCGAGATAACCTAAAACATGTGAAGTTAACAACAACTGTTCAACCTATTCATTCCGAATTTAGCACATACAACATGGAAACATAAGTAAGCTGTGCAATTAGAGTATTCTTGAACATATATATATGGCACCATTCTGCGGACTATAAGGCGCAACAGAAACAGTCCCCACACACAAGACGCACCGGATTATAAGGCGCATTAAGCGAAACAAAAGTCAGATAAGTCAAACTTGATTCAACTCTCACAATAACTCTCAACGTTGTTCAGTTATAGCACTATAAAACAATAAACTCACTTTTTCGGTTCATTCCTCTTCCACAAAGCCATCAAATTCTTCATCTTCAGTGTCTGACTTTAACAGTTGCGCGATTTGGACATAAAGCCCCGATCCCTCTAACTTACGACCTGTTGACACCAATATCGAGTGGTTCGAGCTCTTTAGTTAATCCACTGGAATGATGGTAAGCTCTGAATTAGTTTGCTTCACTTGGGTTTTAACGGCATTAGTGAGAAAGAGTTGCGCGGCTTTGTCCACACACAAGGCGCACCAGATTATGAGGCGCACTGTCAAATTTTTTTGAAGATTGAAGGATTTTTGCACCTCATGGCTTGAAAACTACAGTATATGAAAACATAAGAAAAGCCAAATAAAATGTATGGAATTTCCACAACTTTAATTTTTTTCATCTGTTTCAATATAGTACTAGTATATCCAGGGATCTCTCACTTTCCGCAGTTAATTAGGATCGAGATGCCCACACGACCACTGAATTCCGAGAAGCAGGATCACCCCTCAACACCCCCCCCCCTCACCCGACTGAAGTATACGTACATGTATATGTGTATATAATATCAATAAATACATATTCAATGCTATAAATGCTTATAATAACAATTACACATTAAAAAATGAATGCATAAGATATAAATAAAATATAAATACACACACATACAGACGCACATGCACGCAGATGTGCACCTCACAACAATGTAACTGGTTTTGATGGGAGGTTTTGCGTTGTTTTTTGTTTTGTGTTTGTTTAGGGGTTGGGGGTTTTTTTTTGTTACATAATTGGCCTTGTTTTTGTGGCATTTTCCTTAACTTTTTCCCCTATTCTTCCTAAATTTCCTTACTTTTTTTAATTCAATGAATATTTTTTAAAAATGTCGATGCACTGAAGCTGCATGAATTGAAGCGCGAAGTAGCGAGGGATCCCTGTACATTGTAAATTGTAACAATGATAATGTTGCCTCCTGCAAGTGACTGTGACATTTCTGCCATTTTGGTTGAAGTATTATCTACTTGGGATAATGATTTTTAGTCGCCACACAGTGCACTAATCAGATCGTGCCATACCCAGGTAGTAGAGAGCGAGATTTCCTTTCGGCTTTTTTCCTTTTCAGTGGTTGCCACAGCGAATGATTCGCATGTTTTGATTTGGCATAGGTTTTTACGTCGGATGCCCTTCCTGACACAACCCTTTTTGCAAGGGACAGAAACACGCTGAAGGCTTTGCAGCTACTCTTTTTTACGAAAGTCAGCAATGGTTCTTTTACATGAACCTCTCACCATAGATAGTGAAAGACATGACCTGCTTTTGATAACCCAGTTAGCTGCACTGGGGTGGGGGACAGTGA
>CM045733.1:26455000-26462500 GCA_024760905.1 Plotosus lineatus | reverse complement strand
GTGAACCCCTTGTGCTGTGTTTGTATAATCCTCAATGTGTGCGCATGTTTGCAGGTCTCGCTGTCGGATTAGATCCACAGGGCTACGGCAATCCAGATTTTTGTTGGCTTTCGGTCCATGACACACTGATCTGGAGTTTTGCGGGGCCCATCGGCATTGTAGTGCTGGTAAATGCATTCCTACTTTATATGCTCTCTTTTCATTCAACTTTTTTCAGCTTTTTTTTTTTAATCAAATGCAATACTTTGCCATTTGTAACAAGTCTTTTATGCAACCGTGTTGAGTGAGGCATTTGGAATAACCTTTGCTGCAGGTGAACATTGTAATCTTCATCCTGGCGGCGAAGGCATCATGCGGTCGCAGGCGTAGAACCTTCCAGAAGTCCGGAGCAATGTTTGTTCCTCTATCCTCACCCTCAGACTTTGATTATCTGCAGTATTTATAACAAAATGCTATCCATAGTAATATACTGTATTTCTGTGTGTTTTTGTTTGTGTGTGTACAGTCCTGCACTGCGGATGGCCTTCCTGGTTTTGCTGCTCATCAGTGCTACCTGGCTATTGGGTCTCATGGCTGTTAACAGTGATGTCATGATCTTCCACTACCTGTTCGCCATTTTCAGCTGTTTACAGGTGAGTGTGCTGTAATAATGCCCATAACAGTGCCACAAAACACTTCATACTTTGTGTTCTGCTTTTCAGCAGAGCATTTTATCAGTAGGAGGTGAAATAATTTCATAACATTTCAAAATTAAGGTCTAACTTAACATTTCTGAAAATATTAAGAATACAGTAGGCCCTCGCTATTCGCAGGAGTTCGGTTCCGGACCCTCCCACGAATGAAAATAATCCGCGAGTTCCCGGAAGTAAAACCCCATGTATCATATTACATACGCGAATCAGCAACTGGAAGTAAAATACTATGTATATCTTACATGCGCTACGTGCTTCTTAAACACATTCTATAGACAGTCTTACTCATTGATTCAGTATTAATTAGTAGTGATGATTAAGAAAATCTTAAATTTTTTCTGTGATATTTATTGATAATAAAATATAAACATTATACAGCATACATATAAAAACACCTTTAAATGCATTCTCCTTGAAACATACAGCACTGTAGTTTTCAAAAATGCCCAGTAGAGGAAGGTATTGCATTAGGCATGAGATGACTGAATTCAGGTATGAACTGCATTAAGTCCGAGCAGCTCAGCCACACCCCTCAGCCGGAGCAAGTAGAAAACAGAGTTTTAGAGTGAGAGAGTTAGAGAGCGTTACAAACCAAAGAAGCGGTGATGTGATGTGAGTTAATCCTCTGGCACAGAGGTGAGTATGCTTTTGTTTATTGGGAGTAAATGAGAATAGTGAATTCAGGTGTGCCCCTCAGCCGAAACGGAGAGTAAACAGTTAGTTAGAGGCGCAGTGCCAAAATCAAAGTCCCCAAAACACAGACCATAACAAACAGGACATAAAAGAACAAGAAATGTAATAAATTGGAGAAACAAAACAAAACAAAATGAGAAACATGCTACAACACAGTAAAAAAAAATCACACACACAAACATTCTAAACATTAACTTAGGTAATGTACTGGAATAATAATTGAAAAAGAGTTTAATAGTGGAGTGTTTTACAACAGTTCAGACGATTATTCCTCTTCAGGCACTCCAGAGGAAACTGTCGTTTCTTCCGGAGAAAGTCTTATTTCTTCAGAAGAGACATCCAACGTCATTACCTTTTTCTGGTGCTTTGCAGACGTTTGAGTGACATCATAGAACTTAACTGGTAATTAAAACACACTAAAAAATAGGCTCATTGACAACTTGTGTGCGAATGAGGAAAAGTTGGTGTTACATCATCTCAACCAATCAGCAGGAAGGAGGACAGCCATTGGATGAATTTGAATCACATGACAATTGCTCAGCAGTCCGCGAATATGCAAACCGTAAGTGCAAAACCGCGAATAGTCAAGGGCCTACTGTACTTTACAGAACATAGGGAAGGGGCATCGGTGGCGTGGTGGTATAGTGCTGGATCGCGGATCCTAAGGTTGGGGGTTCAAGCTCCACTCTCAACGGGTTGTGACTCCCCCCCATTGCAGCTAACTGGGTTATCAAAGGCTGTCCATGAATCACTGTCTATGATTAGAGGCTGTAAAAGAACCAGAGCTGACTTTCAACAAGAGTACGCTGCATAGCCGTCAGCATGTTTCTGCCCTGCGATGGCCTGGCGAACTGTCCAGGGTGTACTCTGCCTTCTCCCAGAGTCGGCTGACATGGGCACCTTCCTCCCCCCAACCCTAATTAGTGGATTAAGCGGCTCAGAAAATGAAAGATGAAAGAACATAGGAATCTGTGCACCAAGTTTCAGGGTGTTTTTAATGATGACAACCTACAATTAATTTATTTTCAAGAATTAAATCAAACATGAGACTTAATGACTAAAATTTACATAAATAAGTACATTCTTTATTGATTGATTGATTGATTTACATTTGATATTGTATGATATGATTTATCGGTTATTATTTTTTTTGTTCTGTGCAAGTTGATATAAAATTTAACAGCATTTAGTGTTATTCAATTCAGCTTGTCGTGGTTTATCTTTTGAAACATGGAACTTGGATATTTTCTTAATGTTTTAATCATTTTATCAATTTTTTCTAATAATAGCTGGAAAATAAATCACTTTGGCTGATTTATGATATTTTTGTTTTGAATTGTATATAATCACTCCGTAGCATTTATTTGGATTTCTTATATTTTCGCAGGGAATTTTCATTTTCCTATTCCACTGTGTGCTAAGTAAAGAAGTTCGGAAGAACCTGAAACTGGTGTTCACGGGGAAGAAGCCAGCGCCGGATGAGTCAACTACAACACATGCTTCTCTGCTAACTGTAAGTGGAGGCGGATGAAACTTAATAATACTGATTTCTCATAATTCTCATAATAATTCTGTTTTCTCACTAACAGCATTATTGCATGTCAGTATAAACCAAGAGATTATTCTGCAGCTCCACCTACAAAGAAAGAGTGAAGCAAATATTTATTGGGATGTTTACCACCTCCTGGCACACTAGGTTTTTGATTTGGCAATTTTAACGGAATTAAAAAGTCAGCTCTCTGAAGTTCAAATTTCAGCACTACACACACGTAACAGCAATAGTGTATTACTGGGATCCCTCACTTTCCACGGTTAATGGGGACCGAGACCCCCAGCAACCACCAATTTCCGCGAAGTTTCGACCCCCCTGACTGACTTACACGTACATGTATATGTGTATATAATATCAATGAATACATATTTAATGCATAAATAATTGCTTAAAATAACAATTAATCATTCAAAAATAATGCATAAGTTGTAAACAAAATATAAACACACACACACACACACACACACACACACACACACACACACATAGATGTGTGTGCACACACAGATGTGCACTGCACATAAAAATGTAAGTAGTTTTGTTGGGGGTTTTTTTGGTTTTGTTTATTTCGTGTCTTTTTTCATAATTGGCCTTGTTTTGTGGCATTTTCCTTAACTTTTTCTCTATTTTTCCTTAATTTCCTTATTTTTTAATCTTTCAATGAATATCTTAGAAAAAAACCCGCTATGCCCTGAAGCCGCAGAAACTGAAGCACAAAGTAGCGAGGGATCACTGTACAGTCGGCCCTCTTCTTACGAAATGAATCCATTCCAGCGCCTTTTTTGAAATCTGGATTTTTCGTAAATAGAGTTGCATTTTACATGTAAAACGCATGATTCTTTCCAAGGCTCCCAAGACTACTCTTTAAAAATTATAAAAGCATACCTTTTAAGGTACTTACTTCATGTTGACCATGTCTTCTTAGCAGAGTGATAATCTTACAATGACAATGGCACCGGGAATCCCTTTCACCAGGAATCACGTGTGTGTGTGTGTGTGTGTGCGTGTGTGTGTGTGTGTGTGTGTGTGTGTGTGTGTGTGTGTGTGTGGGTGTGTGTACGTGCGTGCGTGCGTGCGTGCGTGTGTGTGTGTGTGTTGACCATGTCTTCTTAGCAGAGTTATAATCTTTTAAATGTTTATGCAAGGTTAAAAGCCTGAGCCATAAAATACTTTTGGAATGACAAACAAACGTCAACAAAGTTCACACAAACATGAAAAAAGTTGGAATGACAGCGTCATCCCTCCTAACCAATGGGAGGCCAGTGGGGCGGGATGTTGAGAGATAGCCAATGAGAGGGAGCCGTGTCATCCCTCCTAGCCAATGGGAGGCCAGCGGGGTGGGATGTTGGGAGATAACCAATGGGATTGAGCTGCGTCATCCCTCCTAGCCAATGGGAGGCCAGCGGGGCGGGATGTTGAGGTGCAGACATCGTTTTACCTTACTGTCTCGCACAGACAGTATAGATCAAAGTGCATCTAACATTACAGCTCACGTTTTTTTTTCCACCTATTGTTTGAATGTTTGAAGGGCGCGTTTGAATGTTTGAATGGCGCGTGTTTCGGATACAGAGGGCAAAAATTTAGGAAAATGTCTTTCTATACTGAATTTTTCGTATTCAGGGGTTTTTGGAAGAAGAGGACCGACTGTATATTGAAAAATACACCGATTTTTTTTTCTATAATGCAGACTATCAGATGATATTGCTTGTAAGCTAAAAACATGTAAATATTAACTGAATGATGAATAAATGCGGAATAAATCCGTCTTAAAATGCTCCGGCGTCCTGCTTGTGGGCATGGCCCACAGCGCCACAATAAACATTTAATGTGTATACAATACACATTTAATGTGTACTGTATTGTGTGTGTGTGTGTGTGTGTGTGTGTGTGTGTGTGTGTGAGAGAGAGAGAGAGAGAGAGAGAGAGCGAAAGAGAGAGATAGAGATAGAGACAGGTGTGTGTGCGTGTGTGTGTGTGTTAATAAAAAATGTTTAATAATGGTTTAATTGATAATTATGTTAATAAAATGGTTTAATATGTTAATAAAATGTTTAAATGTTTTAATAAATAATTTCCTTTTACTTTTAATACATATTTCGAACAAAATTGGTGTACTTTTATCATTTTTAAAGGGTTTATGGGGTAGTCTTGGGAGCCTTGGCATGAATCAGGCATTTTACATGTAAAATGCACCTCTACTTACGAAATTCCTGTGTTACGAAAAAGGCGCTGGAACGGATTAATTTCGTAAGTAGGGGGCCGACTGTAGTTTCGTAATTCACTGACTCACTGGGTCATTAAACTGTAATGTTAACTGGAAAATACAAGGCCACTGGCACGGCCTTAGTTCATCAGACTTTTTAGAAAGAGTTTTAATGACTGCAATGTTCTGTTGTACAAAATGAGTCTATTTCTATCATTCAAAATTGTCATGAATGAAAGCAACATGCTCACTAATTCCTCCACAAAATCGTTCTTTAATATTGACATGCTTCACATGAATAATGAATGGGAACTGTTGTATATTCACTTATACTTGGTTTGCTTTTAAATAACCGAAGATTTCGTTTTGATGCAATGCTCCACACTGCCCGGCTTAAAAAAAGTAGCAAATGTAGATTTCATTCATTCATTCATTTTCTGTAACCACTCAATCCTAATTATGGTCGTGGGGAGGCTGGCACACATCCCAGCCGACTCCGGGCAAGGTCAGAGTACACCCTGGACAGCTCACCAGGCCATCACAGGCTCGCCAAGCCATCGCAGGCTCACCAGTATTGTGATTCTGATTAGTAATATTCACTTCCTTATTTAGATAAGAATAGGAGAGCCCTCAATTTCAGATAATAAAACTAAAATTTAATAGCTGAGCTTGAATAATCTTTATAAATAAAGCCAGCAGTTGGAAGTGTGTGCGTGTGTGTGTTTTTTTATTTGACTTGTATGCTGGTTTCTTGTCGTTGAATAGAGATGTCCTTAAGCAGTTTCTTGGCTATTACTAAACATATTAAACAAATAATAATTTAACATAATACTTGAACTTATTAGTTCTTTTTTTATTACTATTCGCAATGGTGCATTGTCAGTCTTTTTCTTCCGCCATTTTCCAGCGCTCTCTGAACTGCAACAATACATACATAGAGGATGGCACAATCTTCCGCTCGGCGATCGGAGAGTCCACCGTGTCTCTGGAGAGCACCATCAGGTCAGCCAAGAGCCACAGCGGCTACCTTGCTCACGGTTTCAGGTAACCATTGGCTGCATGCGTGTTCCCGCCACACCCTTCCCCTCATTTTCTCTCACCAGCTCTCTCTGTCATGTTTTTTTTCTGTCTCATACCTTCATGCTTCCTTATTTCTTTTTTTTGTCGTGTGAATGTTTCACATACAGTACCTGATGAAAATTTTGAAGATTTCATGTTAAATTATCTTCATTTTCTTTTGATCTGAGTGTTTGGCTCAAGCCCATGGCAAAGCATCAGTTCTACAGCACACACATACTGCACCAACACACAACTGCAAGGTGCATGTCTATTTTACCGCTGAGATTAAATAGCATTAATCATGTAAAAATTCTAATTTTGATGAAATTATATGAAGAACAGAAGTCATCTCAGTTGTACCGCCACCTAATCTGCAGATACAGTGTAATCTACAGTATGTCTGACTAAGGCGGAGTACGACGTGCTTGGGAAATTTTGAAACCCATTCAGAACAGACTCGGACATGTAGTATAAGTGCCTCCAGCAACCATATCAGTCATCAGGTGTGTGAACTGCAGTGCTTTGTTGTACCAACACACATAAAACCCTACAATTACCAAGAGAGGTTGTTTGAGATCGGTGTCAGATTGGTGAAAGTCATTTATTGGCCAGATTTTCATGACGCTTAAACCTTCTTATACAGGAGGACACCTCCTCATGACAGGTTTAACTCGGCTAATCATTCATTCATTTTCTGAACCACTTAATCCTAATTATGGTTGCGAGGGGGCTGGCGCCCATCACAGCCGACCCTGGGCAAGGGCGGATTACACCCTTACCAGGCCATCGCAGGGCCCTCGGCTAGTCACCTTTTACATAATCTCATTAACTTTTAAATTCACCAAATAAGACACTGATACTTGACTGTGCAGCAAACCTGAGTGCTGATGTAGATAATACAGGTATACCTCACCCTACGTCGTTAATTGGTTCCAGGAGAAACGACTTCAGTCGGAAAACGACTTAAATCGAATTATCTTGTCTCTATGCTAGCCTAGGCTAGGCTAGGCTACACCAAATTTACTTGTCTAGACTAAACAGAAAATAACCATTCCTAGCTCTGTAATTTATTCATGAATGAAATTTTCAGTACGGTTAATAATGTTGCGCCTGGAGCATATGCGTCAGATCCAAAGATGCAGGAGACCATGTAAAAATATTCAACGATTTTATTTTGCACTTCGGAAAATCTAAATTACTGGAAATAATTAATCGATGAAAACTTGGTCGAGCATGAAGCAGGATACCAGGAGTCAGAGCGATACAGTAGCAGGTAAACGGAATCACTGGGAAGAACAATC
>CM045733.1:26367500-26452500 GCA_024760905.1 Plotosus lineatus | reverse complement strand
TGGATGGATGGAAGGATGGATGGATGGATGGAAGGATGGATGGATGGATGCATGGATGGATGGATGCATGGATGGATGTGCGGTTGGGTAGTTGTTTCATAAGGAGGTTCGGAGATGGTTGCTACTCATAGATGGGATGATACATGGATCGATATGTAGATGACTGGAAGGTTAGACAAATTATTAAATGAATGGACAGAACGATTGAATGTGAGGCTAACAGGATGTCAAGAATGACAGTTGGATGGTTGAGATGGTGTATGAACAGATGAATAGATTCATGTGAGGCTGCATATGTTATATGGGATGGATTAGGATGTTAAGAATTAGGGTATTTATTGATGAATAAATTAATATATATGTAGAGATAAAATGGATTGGGATAGTTTATGGATGGATGGATGATGGTGAGGCTACAAAGGTGATTGCATGATAGAATTCTGCATTGGATGGATGGTTGGATGGATTAATTTACGTGGGCGTAGACACTGTTGGGCCGTGCATCTGGTACCGGGGCCTTCAGTAGTACATATTCCACCTCTTAGTACCACCACTAACACATCGCAAGTAGACAAAAACATCAATAATATACAAAAACACATTTTATCAAGCCGTGGCATTGCAGACAGTGAGGCATTTCACATATTTCTGATGGTAACTCTGAGCATTACATAACTTTCATCAACCTTTGTGACGCGCTCCACCGAATGTAGGCGCTTGTCGCAACTGACACACGGAGCTTTTGAGACAAAGCACGGCTTATCTGGACTTCCGATCTTTCAAGTAGGCAAGTGCGCTTTGAATACTTGTTTAGTACTCAACATTCACTTGCTTACTTGAAAGATCGGAAGTCCGGATAAGCCGCACTTTGTCTCAAAAGCTCCTTGTCAGTTGCGACAAGCGCCTACATTCGGTGGAGCGCGTTACATTTACCGGTGGATGTTCCCGGTAAATTTAGCCAAATGTAACAAGTATGAACTTTATAGTACCTCCTCGACCTCTCAGAATGATATCTAGCTTTTCTGGAAAAGTCTACGTTGAAAATGGATTTTTCAGAATGTCCAACATCAAGTAAATTTCTCCTGATTCGTCAGACATTGTGGGCTCAAAAAAATTCTAACTTAAATGTATTGTGTGCAGATCACAACAGACCATTCAGCTAGTTTTGCTCTGACCAACCAATCAAAGAATGGAAAAATGCTGATGTTATTGTAGCCCAGCCAGCTGCTCATGTGAGGCAAATCTGAAATCTGATTGGTTAAAGGAACAGCCCGATTTCTAATATAGATTAAGTGACATCGGCCAGCAGTGCTGATTCTGAAGACCCTGGGCATATTAGATCGGCATGGCAGCACATAGAAGCTGAAATCTGATTGGACAAAAAACATCCACATAAACACTGGAAGCAAGGCAGCTAGGAGAAATTCTACAAAATGATAATAGACTGTTGAGAATAAATTAACATATAATAAATGAATCAAAATTAATTAAATGGATTGGGATACTGATGTGAGGCTACATAGGTTATATAGAGATGGAGGAGTGGGTGCATGCATGCATGGCTGGATGAGTGGATGCACAGACAGGTAGATGGATAAATGGATGAATAGTTGTGTGGATGGATAGATGAGATAAACTGGAGGTTGCATGGATGAGAAAAGGATCATCAGTTTAATAATACGGAAAAAAAAAAAACATTACTCAGAGAGTCTTTTGTTTGTGACACTGATTTTATTCATTCATTTTTAACTCGGATTTGTCCCCAGGCATTCTGAAGAACAAGATCACATATCCTCCACCCCTGACAGACAAAAACATGAAGAACAAACTGCGAGAGAAACTTTCAGACTACAACCCTCCTACTATCTCCTCACACACGCCATCCGTCACTTCCAATGATGGAGTCAACAGTCACAACGTCCTGATCAAATCCCCTCACCGCAACCTGCCTGTCAGAGAGCAGCAGAACGGAGTGCTTCTGAACATCAACGGAGGCAACCACTCTGACTCTGAGTAGGTCGTCATGTAATTCTTAACAATACAATCTTTTATGCCTGTAGAAAGAGTACGAGAGATCGAGAGCATCTGAATTTCTCTCTGTCATGAAGTTTATTATGATATAATATTGTATGCAGTGTATTTCTCCCTTTGTACCAACACTTCTGCATGGACTTTTGTTTCATCTGTCTATAGTCCTCCCTGAACACCCATCTAACCAGCATGTTCTCACTCGCTCCATCTCTTACGCCTCTTACTTTTTCCTTTTTCTCCATCTCTCTCTTTCCCTCTCTTTTGTCCCGTTGCAGAGGCAGTAATGAAACCTCAATCTAACCCAGCAGGAAGCCAGAGGAGTCTCTCCCTGCGAAGGACCAGCTCTGCTTATAACAAAGAAGAGAAAGGGAGTGGAGAGGAAGATGAAGCATTTAACAGAACGATAATCATTGTTTATGGATTTCATGGCCTCTCTCTCTCTCCCGACCTCTTTATCTCACGCCAGTGGAGAACAGTATTAGTGCAGACGTCTGCCTGCGTGGGACAGGAACAGAAATGAGAAAAGGGGAATGTATGGAAGTGAGCCAGAGGCCGATGCACACTGTGCCAAACTGCTGCAGGAAGTGGAAAGTATATCCCGAAACGCAAAGCTGTTCATAACAAGTGAAAACTGTGATTAAAATGGGATAAAGCATGGTATCTATAGTACTTGCACATCTGAGCTGCATGTTGCAAGAACAAAAAAAACAAAAAAAAGTCAGATGACTCACCTGAGATGTGCGGCAGCGAGGGGGAGGGGTGGGGGGTTGTGTTTAATTAACGCGAGTTGACGCGATTAACGCGATGAGTTGAATTTCTCACCAAGTGCCCTGGTCTGTCCACCGAGCGGAGTTTTTCTTTTGTTTGTTTTTGTAATTATGTACATACTGGTGAAACTGACTATTTTGTATATGGATTGTTTCTTTTAAATTTTCAAGCACATTTTTGTAAAGATTTTTTTAAGATAACATGCAATTTTTTAGATTATCGTGTGCAGAATCACAGTATTGTGACTTACGCTAAATTCATGCTAATGTCGTGAACTTCTGGGTTGGTCTGGTGCCTTAGAGTACATGCAATTGTGTCATTTCAGGCTTTTGGTGCACACTTCCCCAAACACAGACACAGATGTGCTGTTTATATATATATATATATATATATATATATATATATATATATATAACAGTAACTTATAAAATGTGATTCATCAACTCTGTGATTTCCTAAAATGAAAAATGAATGTCTTTGCCACGTTTTTATGAAAACTTTCAACTGACCATGAGACGACTGCAATATTAAAAACAAACCACTGTGCTCTTAGTGCTGCCATTCTATCTCCCATTCTGTTGTAACCACTCCAGTGTTTAACACAATCCAAAATACAATGTTGTTTGTGTTTCACACTTTTTCATATGACACTGGAAATCCTGTAATATATATATATATTTATTTTGTATGGTTTTGTGACACTGGAAAATGACCGCAGCTATTAAATTAAACCATATTTGGAATTTTCTATGTCCTTCTGTGTTGCCCTGTGGAGAAAATGTGATGAATGGAAATCAGATATCAGTGAAAAGACATATATTCAAATATTTATAATAAGATATTCAATATAATGTCAATTTTTATATATATTTTCATTTCCCTTGTCCAAATTTCACATTAAGAGTACTTATGTTAACGTTTGTTAATTTGCCTAATTCATTTACCCCGAGTGATTAATATTTTACTGGAGATGTCAGTCCAAGCTCTTAAAATCGTACTAAACTTATAAAACAAGAATCTCTTTTTACTTTATATCTTTATTAATTGTTAATAAAAATGTGGGTTGCTACGGGCTTAACCGATGTTTTAAGAGGCAGCTATGGGAAAAAGTGACAGAGTGATAAGAATGTCACAGGTCACAGAGCTGTTTCATCAGTACAGTGGTACCTTGACTTACGAAATTAATCCGTTCCAAGGGCAAGCTCGTAAGTCAAAATGTTCGTTAGATAAAACAAAAAAGTCCCATAGAAAACAATAGAAAACCAATTAATCCGTTCCAACCCCCTCCCAAACTCATATAACCTGACACAAACATGAATACAGCATTTGACCTAATATATTAAAGATAAACATATAAAAACAATAAATATTTAATAATAATAATAATAATAATAATAATAATAATAATAATAATACATGTGCATTAACATTAATAATAATTAATAATAAAAAAATAAGAAGAACCAATAAGTCAACTAACCTTTCCGTCATTGACTGCAGCAAAGATATCACGTGGGCAGGCATGAGGTGGTGCGTAACAGAAAAGGAGGAGGAGGAGAATTTTATGCATGTGTACGCTACGCTATGCTTCTCAAAAAGTGGGGTGCACAGTATGAAGCCGGGGGATCGCATATGACCCTGGGGAACATGCTTTTTTTGCCCTACTGTACTAGAATTAAGTGTAATTGCACATCCTCTACAGTAGGTGGCAGTGGCACTCTCGCTGTGTTCCCTATGGTGTAGGGGAAAGGCACTGAACACTAACACTATTTATAGTCGTGCACTGGGCAGGGGCATTAAATTGTTTTTTTTCTTCCTATAGGGTTGTGACAGGAAGGGCATCCGATGTAAAAACCCATGCCAAATCAAATGTGCAAATCAGATGATTCGCTGAGGTGACTCTCGAGAACAGGAAAAAGCCAAAAAGGAAAAAAAAGAAAAAGGGGGCATCACAGAAAATAATTGACAAGCTCTGCACAAGGTGTTCTTGGAGTGCAGGGGAATACAGGAGGAAGGCTACAAGGCTAATTGGCCCGGAAAAGCCATTTCCCCGGCAGAGCTCATAAATCAAAATTTTGCTCGTTGGATGGGGCAGATTTTTTATTGGGATCGAATCTCGTAAAAATTCATTATAAGGGACACTCGTAAGTCAAGGTACCACTGTATACTGTGTACCAGAGCCTACCAGGGTTCAGTATACAAGTCATACTCATGCAAAATGGATGCACTAATGGGCATGTGTGAATTGGGCTGTTTAAAACTTTTATATGCATAGAATTAAAATTGTTGAAGAAACATTGATGCTTTTTACCTTATTTTTACACTACATGAAGTAATATATTAAATATTAAAAACTACTGGCAGTGGTGGCCTAGAGGTAAGATGCTGGATCACTGATCCCAAGTTTGGGGGTTCAAGCCCCACCCTCAACGGGTTCCCCCCCCCCTCCCCCCATGCAGCTAAATGGGTTATCAAAGGCCGGCCATTTCTCTCACTGTCTGTGGTGTGAGGGATGTAAAAGAACCTTTGCTAACTTTCGTCAAGAGTATCTGCATAGCTGTCAGCATGTTTCTGCCCTGCGATGGCCTGGCGAGCTGTCCAGGGTATACTCTGCCCTCACCCAGAGTCGGCTGAGATGGGCACCAGCCTCCCTGCAACCCTAATTAGGATTAAGCATTTCAGAAAATTAATGATGAATTAAAAACTACTGTAAAGAAGAATTGATAGAAGTTTCTACTAATTTCAACCAGAAACAAGTGCAAACGTACAAGAACTCGAATCATAAAACACTGATAAATCATTTATTGTTCAGTGGATTTAAAAAATATTCATACCCCTTGAACCTTTCCACATTTCGATATTTGGGGTATCTGGAAATGTAAATTGTGACAAAAGAAATCAGACTGACAGAAGCAGAAGCACAGATGAGGATGATCATAATGAACAGATTGCAACCTCTAAATAGACACACACACACACACACACACACACCTAAACAGGAATTTTAATGTAGGTGCTACAGTTCCACAATGCAACAGGTTCTTGTTACTGAATTGTACAAGCCTGATCAAATAATCAATTAAATTACATTTTGTTCAGCATCTAGTGTCATTCCATAACATCTCCAGTGTCAAGAGCTCAAGTAACTGTCTGAAGGGTTTCCTATAGTTTCTTCCTACCTTCTAAAAACATGCCAGGCAGATGATTGCTCAACGTATGTGAAAATGATGACATTCAAAAAATTGGTATTGACATTAAAGGTACATCTGTATGTCATGTCCATTAATTGTGAGATGGACGCCACACCCACAGCAGCCTTCGTGGCTTTTCTGTAGTGGGGCACACATGAATATCAAACAGGACATGGGACCACCATATTCCATGACTACTGTACGGTGCTCTGCTATGTATGCATCTCCGGATGTTCCTGTGACAGCTGTCTGACCTGCTAAACTTATATATTCTTCAGTTACTCCTGAACCTCTGTTCTTTTTGTATGAGAGCGGGGATTCAACACACTGGCCGTAAGTCATGCTGAGAGGTGACAGATAGCACAACTCTACAATAACTAAAGCCACATGGGAAAGTTCTCTTCATGCACAACTCCTTAAATGTCGCCTTCTGTTTATCACTGTAGATTTTAAGTTTCTCTCTCTCTCTCTCTCTCTCTCTCTCTCTCTCGCTCGCTCGCTTTCTGTCTCCCCAATTTAGCTTAGCTAAATTAGTCTGTTTTTTTTTTATTACCTTTAAAGGCCTGACTGAAAGCCAAGCATTGAAGTTCTGAGGAATACTCAGGGGTGAAAACCAAAGCAGCCATATTTCAGCAGGCACAGAGTCCATAATGACTCCTCACGGCTAATGGCTATAGAAGAGCATTCCTAAGCTGACACACAGGACACACATCAGCCCACAGAGGGAGAGATGCCAGCGGGGGACCAGGGCCTAGGCCTCCATTCTGCTGCAATGTAAGAGTAGCCGGGCAGGTAGAGTTTCAGTGGGCTTAAGAGATGTCAGTCATCGTGGTAACAATAGATTTCCTTCATCTGAAAAGCAGTGGGGAGAATAAAAAGTCTTACGTACCTGTTAGCACTAGAATGGTGGAGAGAGAGAGAGCGAGAGAGATGGTGAGGCAAAGGTTGGAGGACAGTAGGGGAATAGGTGGGGCATACTATAGAAAGAAATTGCCCAGAGTATTACAGGAATCAACAAGCTAGAAAGTGCCCACAGGATATGACTAACAACTTTCTCCCCTACATGGTATTTCTCAATAACTACCTTCAGGAGCCACCACCACCCTGAACATGATAAGGTTCTTCCAGATACTCAGTGGAGCAGTACTACATGTGTTGTCCTTGAACAGTAATTTGAGATAATGTGTAGAGTAGACCTTAAAACCAGGAGACAAGAAGTCGTGTTTGCTGTTAGTTGATAAATGTGTCTGATTGAAATGAAATTTTTGAATGTTTTCCACTTATAGCTAACAGAAACAATACTATAGTAAAGTTTATATTAATACTGTATAGTATTATTATAGTAATAAAGGCATCATTCACTTACCACACATTCATTCATCCATTGTCTAAACCGCATAATCATCATTAAGGTCTTGGGAAAGCGAGCACCCACCTCGGCTGGCCCTGAAAGCAGGGTACACCCTGAACAGATCACCAGACCATTGCAGGGTCAACACATATACAACCATTCATACTCACTCTCACTCCAAGGGGAAATTTGGAACATCCAACTCTCCAACTGGGCAGTGGCGGTCTAGTGGTTAGGGTGCAGGATCGCTGATCCTAAGGTTGGGGGTTCGAGTCCCCACAAGGTTGTCACTGTCCCCACCAGTGCAGCTAACTGGGCGATCAATGGCCGGCCATGTCTCTCACTGTCTATGGTGAGAGGTTCATGTAAAAGAACCATTGCTGACTTTCATAAAGAGTGATTTCGTGTTTCTACGACCTGGAGAGGGATGGGTTCTGCCAGGCCAAATCAGTCCAAGTCTCGCCATGAAGGTGCCCCAACGACATCCTCGGATTTTAAGGGTTAAGTGAATTGAAGAATTCAACAACCGTGCATGTTTTTGGATTTTGGAAACCCACGCAAGCACGGAAAGAACATGCAAACGCCACACAGAAAAGCCTGCACTTGGGAATCGAACCCAGGTCTTCTTGTTGTGAAGTGGACATGCTAACCACTGCGCCGCCATTCTGTACTTAACAGACATATTAAATACATTTCAAATGCAGTGTTATCTCTTGGAAACAACATTGAATCAACTACAATGTCTTTCTGAAACCATTTGCTTACTACTGTTCATGAGTGCCAATGACTGTTGCATGGGGAGGATATTGACATCCTGAGGTGAGCAAGAGTGCATCATGACAATCATGGGGGCAGCCATGGTCTAAAGTTTAGATAAGTGGTTTTGGGACTGGTTGTTGGTTCGACCACAGAACCAGTAGGAGAAATAGGTGGTGGTTGGCAGCGCCAGCTGCGCCTTCCATGGCTGAAGTGCCCTTGAGCAAGGCATCTAACCCCCAACTGCTCACCGGGCATTGTAGTGTGTAGCAGCCCACTGCTCCGTGTGTGTGTGTGTGTGTGTGTGTGTGTGTGTGTGTGTGTGTGTGTGTGTGTGTGTGTGTGTGTAAGAGAGAGAAAGAGGGGTCCTGCGATGACCTGGCAAGCGGTCCAGGGTGTACTCTGCCCTCGCCTGGAGTCAGCTGGGATGGGTGCCAGCTTCCCCGTGACCCTAATTAGGATTAAGCACGAACATAAAACGAATGAATGAAAGAATGAGATCTGTGTATTATACTGTATTAATATAAAGGTAAAAAAAAGTCCATTGGGCTTTTTACACCCGAGCCATAGTGGCTCAATCAGGACGGTGCTTATTCCCGGTTTCCATAGCGTGAAGCGACTAGGAGTTGAACTCCTGCTGGATGGGACACTAGTCCATCACAGATTATCTTCCAAGTATATTTTACTGGTACCCATTTATACTGCTGGCTGAACAGAGGCACACTTGTGGGTGAGACCTTGCCCAGGGGTCTTAGCACAGTGGGGGTCTAACTGGGATTCGAACTCACAACCTCCCGATCATAAGCCCAGCACTCTAATCACTACACCACTGGCCCCTATTGTATTAATATACAGTAAGTTTATTTCAAACACCCTTTGTAGCTGATTTTAGATAAGTTGCTTTTTTTATTCAATTGGCTTAGTTTTTCTATTTGGATCTGCTGTTGTATTAATACGAGACTCCTTAGAATGTATACAGGTGTACAACATTCTTTTGTCTCTGTAAAGCTTTGTGTACCTTTTGCAAATTCACAATGTCACTGGTATTGTTCTTCAGATAAAGGAAATATTAGATGAAGCATATGTAGTTTCAGTCTTGTAAAACTTGTAAAATCCCCTCCAACCATCCTGACTTCACGAACATTTATTGTCTATGTCCAGTGACATGAACCACAGACCTAGTTCCTGTTTCACGTAGTAAACTGACATCACCCCATTGTCTATTTTGGGTCGCTATGTTAGTCGTCCTTTTACAAAGTTGGCCAACATTGGCGAAAGGGCACTTTTCTTAACAAGACTGCCAACACATGGCTCATATTGCCAAGATGTATTTAATATGGTTAAATATCTGTTGAGTTTGGTGGCCAAACTGCTACTCAACTTTCTTTGGTAAGGTCTGTATACGCTGTTATATTCAAAGCCAGTGTTTACTGGAAGCAGAGCAGCTTCTCAATGATATGTGAAGCTGATATAACAGAGCAAGTTCTTTCAATTATTTATATGTGGGAGGAGTTCTGCA
Source organism: Plotosus lineatus (assembly GCA_024760905.1). Taxonomy (NCBI): domain Eukaryota; kingdom Metazoa; phylum Chordata; class Actinopteri; order Siluriformes; family Plotosidae; genus Plotosus; species Plotosus lineatus. The sequence continues at coordinate 26,442,884 of CM045733.1, read as the reverse complement.
CCTGGGAAACACCCCCCACTATCTACAGCTCCATCAAAGTCAAGCAAAGAAACTGGAGCCATGAGGGCAGGAAGGATCTCTGGGCTGAGGGCGTCAACGCTGTAGATGCGCTAAGAAGAAATGGTCCAGTGAGACCCTGCTGGTGTCTGAGACCGGAAACCGTTCAGTATTTGTTTTGGCTGGTCCAATGGTTAAGAAACACTTTCTGGATTGAGCTGCTAACATCTTTTCAAGCAGTTGGGCAATATTACCCATGGTACCATCATCACTCACTCACTCACCAAACCGCTTAATCCTAATAGGGTCACGGGGAGGCTGCAGCCTATTTCAGCTGACACTGGGTAAAGGTAGGGTACACCCTGAACAGTTTGCTTCACCATCACAAGGAAACAAATACAACCATTCTAACTGACATCTACATTTAGGGGCAATTTGGAACAGTCAGGTTGGCTGATGTGTGCATGTCTTTAGACTGTGGGAGGAAACTGGAGTACCCAGAGAAAGCCAAGCAAACGCCACACAGGAACGCCGAAGCCCGAGGCTAAAAACCAGGACCTTCTTTGAGCTGGACATGCTAATCACTACACGATTCTGCTGCTCCCGACAGAACCAATATTCCCAGTACAGTATTACCAGTACTGTATTTCCTAGGATATAGAAAAAAAACCACAAAATTTTGAAATGTAAAAATATATTGTTTCTAAGTATTTTCTGTAATTTTTGAAAAATATATTTGTATCCCAAAAAACAGTCTTAGAACCTTCTTGTATACTCTTATTCATGCTGTTTTCTTTATTGAGGACAAAGATAACCTTTCCGACACAAGTTATTTTCGAAGTGAAAACTGTGTGTGTGTGTGTGTGTGTGTGTGTGTGTGTGTTTATGGTGGGTGGGGGAGAAGGAGAGATAAGCTTAGGCTGCCACCAGCTGGTCATAATGTAGAATTTGTCTGCTTCCACCACCAGGCCTTCAGCAAATACAATGACGCTCTGTGAATTTTGTAGTTTTCAGTAAACCATAAAAATAGCAGACAATTAAAAATCTTTTCATGCTGCTATAAAAACGTATATATTCCAAACATCCTGAGAGAAGAGACACCTGGATAGAATTCGTTTAAAATTCAGGAGAGTTTGTTTTTATCTCGGTGCAAAATTGACCAGCTATTTGCTCCCAGTTAGCACATTAAAGGTTAAGCTGGTCAGACTGGGAGTCCGTACTCTCCAAGTGGGTAGAAAGGAAACGCTTTCAGAAATCAATATTCAATCAAATATTAATAGCAAAATTAAATGATTTTATGCCTCGTATCCATGGGGGGCCATGGGTGAGCTGGTGACACTACAAACTGACAGGAGAAGCATTAAGTGAATCTGCATGTTTTTAGAGGAGAAAGAGAACCCAGAGGGAACCCACATAGATGTGCGGATGCGGCTCAGTGGTTAAGACTCTGAGTAATTGATCAGAAGGTTGAGGTTTTAGCCACAGTACCACCAGCCTGCCACTGTTTGGCCCTTGAATGACACCCTGAACACTCACCTCACAAGTTACTCTTAGTAAGGCCGCATGAAGAAAGTATGTAATGTGCACACAGAAAGGCCTCAGACAACCGAACATTTATGGTCCAAAATATAACACAGGACAAGCATCTATAAAACTGGAGTGCAAAACTTGGAAACGGCCAATAGTTTTACAGTGTAGTCCAGGGTGCTGGGGGAGGTGAAGCCCCCCCCCACTCTTTCTCAACCCATGGAATTTTTTTAAGTACTTATGTCTAATTGACATCTCAAAAGTGTTTAAAATGCATAGTTTATACAAGAAGGATCACTGATCCTAAGGTTGGGGGTTCGAGTCCCCACAAGGCTGTCACTGTCCCCATGGTGCACCTAACTGGGTTGTCAAAGGCAGGCCATGTCTCTCACTGTCTATGGTGTATCATGCATGTAAAAGAACCATTGCTGACTTTCGTAAAGAGTAGCTGCAAAGTCGTCAGCGTGTTGAGTCAGGAAGGGCATCCGACGTAAAAACCTATGCCAAATCAAATGTGCCAATCAATTCGCTGTGGTGACCCTGAAAAAGGGAAAAAGCCGAAAGGAAATCTCATTTATATAAATTATTATTATTATTATTGTGAGAATTATTATTATTATTATTATTAGAATTATTATTATTATTATTATTATTATTATTATTAATAATAATAATAATAATAATAATAATAATAATAATAATAATAATAATAAAAAACACTCCATGAATGTTATTTTTCAACACCTGAAATAAAGTTGGTTGGGAAGTAGACCTTGAACTTTTCTGAAAAAAAAAAACACAGCTGATGGTGCACCAGTTGGGAGAATGAAGACTCAGGCTCAGTCTCACCTAAAATCCCCGCTCTTGTTTGAAACATGTCCAACTCGCCTCTTTTCACACGCTGTTACCTTGTGGATTACATTTTAGTGCTCAAATGACCGACATGTAACCGAGAGAATTTGTCGCTTTTCAAAATAAAAGATTTTAGACAAAAGACCATAGATAGACAGCGAGAGACATGGCCGGCCTTTGATAATCCAGTTAGCTGGACTGCGGGTTCAGGGTTAATTAAATTATAATGACCTTGTGAATATTGTTGTAATGAATTAAATATTCTGACATTACTATGAGGTTTATTTATGAATTGCTCATTATTTCTCTGTAGCCCACGTGATAATCTACTACACACACCGAAAGGATCGCTACAGCAGAGTCCAAGAAAAGATGCAGGTTAGACAGTGAAAGTTTACACAGTAGCTTTTTGAGATAAAGAAACACAGGTCGGTCTCTGTAGGAATCTTTTCCATGCTGAGACGCCTCTCAGTGGTGAAAACAAGCTATTTACGCAGGCTAACAAGCTATTTATATGCGTATGCACATTTGTCCAGTATGATTACATCATATAGTCGTTTGGTGATTTCTGAGCACAATGTTCGATCCCAATACTGCACAATGCTTATCTCATGTCCTGGGTCAAATTTCGGACCCCAAATAATCTGCATAGCCGTGGAATTTATTTATAGATGCTACAAAGAATGCCCAGGGCAGTGGTGGCCTAGTGGAGTAGGTGCTGGATCACTGATCCTAAGGTTGGGGGTTCAAGCCCCACTCACCACAGGTTGTCACTGAACAACCCCGCCCCAGTCCAGCTAACTGGGTTATCAAAGGACGACCATGTCTCTCACTGTCTATGGTGTGAGGTTCATATGAAAGAATCATTGCTGACTTTCGACAAGCGTAGCTGCAAAGTCGCCAGCCTGTTTCTGCCCTACAATGGCCTGACGAGCTGTCCAAGGGTGTACTCTGCCCTCGCACGGAGTCAGCCAGGATGGACGCCAGCCTTCATGCAACCCTAATTAGGATTATGCGGTTACAGAAAATTAACTGAGCTGAACAAAGAATGCCTTAAAATGTTTTCTTGGTTAAGGAAAAAACATTACGGGATTTCCGATGTTGAAAGAGATTTTACAGCGGTGAAACGCCACAGTTTCTACAGAGACTGCTGGTTTGCTTCCATTCACGCCTGCTTGTGTTACTGCTTATCACCTCACTAAGTTGATGAATGGTTAAAAAAAGAAAGGTGGAATAAAGACAAGCAAGCCAATCTTGCCAGAGAAGATTATAACTTGACTATTAGAAACTCCAAGAGCAGAGCTCTTTAAGTTTTTGTTTTGTTTTGTTTTGTTTTGGGGTTTTTTCGTCACTTTGATCTTTTTGTGCGATAATTTAATTAGATTTAATTGGGCGGGACAGTCACACAGTGGTTCGGGGCAGTGCTGGTCTAGTGGTATTGGGCGCTGGATCGCTGATCCAAAAGGTTGGTCTCCACAAGGTTGTCACTGTCCCCCCCAGTGCAGCTAACTGGGTTATCAAAGGCGGGCCATGTCTGTCACTGTCTATGGTGAGAGGCATGTAAAAGAACCATTGCTGACTTTCGTAAAGAGTAGCTGCAAAGTCGTCCGCATGTTTCTGTCCCTTGCTAAAAAGGGTCGTGACAGGAAGGGCATCCGATGTAAAAACCTCTGCCAAATCAAACGTGCGAATCAGATGATTCGCTGTGGCGACTCCCGAGTAAAAGGGAAAAAGCCGAAAGGAAGACAGAAGACATTCACACAGTGGTTAGCATGTTGGCTTCAAAACAAACAAGGTGTTGAGTTTCTCTCCTGGACTCAGTCAGGGCATTTCTTTGTGAAGTTTGAATCTTCCTCCAGGGTTTGTATAGGTTTCTTTCCACAGTCCAAATACATGCAAGTTCGGATAATTGGCTGTTCCATATTGCACAGTTTTTATGAAATCTTAACTTGGGGCATTTTGGATGATCTTTTCCTGTCTATTCATTATTGTTCATTCAGTTCATTTTCTGTAACCGCTTCATCCTAATTAGGGTCGCAGGGAGGCTGGTGCCCATCCCAGCCAACTCAGGGCGAGGGCAGAGTACACCCAGGACAGCTCGCCAGGCCATCGCAGGGCGGAAACACGCTGACGGCTTTGCAGCCTACTCTTGTCAAAAGTCAGCAATGGTTCTTTTACATGCCTCACACCATAGACAGTGACAGACATGGCCGGCCTTTGATAACCCAGTTAGTGTCCATAAGGACAGTGACAACCTTGTGGAGAGTGGGACTCGATCCCCCAACCTTTGGATCAGCGATCCGGCGCCTTATACCACTAGACCACCACTGCCCTTCTATTCATTATTGAATATATTCAATTCAATATTTTTGGTGTCTTACAACTACACAGTTAAGATGCCATACTAATGATGTATTCCCTGTATATGTTCCTTCCAGAACCCCTCACGGATGTGCCAGACTTGTGAGAGTTCAGTTACTACAGGGGTTTTATGCTGTCAGTTTATTGTAAGGTGGTATGTCTGCAATTCCATAATTACTATTTCACCAGAAGGAAGGATTCTGTAGGGCAGAGGCTGCTTGTACATAAACAGCTCAGAAGATTTCTGGTTAAAAGTCACAAAAATAACACTATGTTTGTTGGATCTCCTGTAATGAACAGTGATAGGTGGCACAATTCTCCAGTGCTAAAACTATTCAGTTAGTGGGTTAAGTAACTGGGTCAAAGAGACGTGTTTTCATTAGAAAAAGATTTTATGAGGCTTTTTATTTTTGCAACATATTGTGAAGTGGGAATTATTCTATAGTATATTCTACACGGGAATGACACAGTCTAAATCTTATCTTTGGAGTAAATGACTCAAGCATTGTACAAGTAGACTTAGAGTTTGTCACAGTCACTTAGAGCAAGTGGTGTCACAACTGTCATGCATTGAAATGAAAAATAAACGATAAAAATTAAAGGTAAAACGTGGTGAGCTAACATTCCATCCAGGACGAGATGTCGCCTCATACGACAGAAACTGAAATAAGTTTTGGCCCAGCATTGTACTCAGCTGACCTTTTAATGGTTAAAATATGTAAAAAATTAACTATACAACTCTGCTTTTCCCCATGCAGTAAATATTGAAATAGTTATTGGGTTCAAGCTCAGTGGATGTCATGGATTTGAATCCTGAGGAAATGAACCTGACACAAACAAATGTTAAGTATAAAGATCATTCATTCCATTCATTTTCTTAACCACTTGATCCTAATTGGGGTTGCGGGAAGGCTGGTGCCCATCTCAGCCAACTCTAGGCAAGGGCAGAGTACACCCTGGACAGCTCGCCGAAGTAGGATCGACCCCTTTTGACTGATGTATACGTACAGTACATGTATATGTGTATATAATATTACTAAATACAAATTCAATGCTATAAATGCTTATAATAACAAGTCAGGGCTTTTTATGACTCTGTGGTAGCCTCTGCAATCCTCTACGCTGCCCTCTGCTGGGCCCCGGGCAGCACAGAGCGGGACAGAAAGAGACTGAACAAGCTGGTCAGGAGGGCCAGCTCTGTCCTCGGCTGCCCACTGGTCTCTGTGGAGGAGGTGAGTGAGAGAAGGGTGGTAGCAAAGCTCACATCCATCCTGGTCAACAGCTCTCACCCACTGCACCAGACTGTAGAGAAGCTGAGTAGCTCCTTCAGTGGACGACTGAGACATCCTCGGTGCAGGAAGGAGCGCTACCGCAGGTCGTTCATTCCCACCGCTGTCAGACTGTACAACGCCACTTTGTAACTGTCTGTGAAAATACCGGTTATGTGCAATAAAAACCCCGTGTACTTTAATCAACCACATCTACCCCACTGACTGTGAACCATATCAACCCATCTACTCTGCACTCAGATACATGTACACTTGAATATAGGCCAATCTACAAAGCTGTTCCCTTCTTTTCTTTTATTGTTTATTAATTTATACTATTTATGTATCTATTTATTTATTTACTTAATGATATATATGTATGTGTGTATGTTTGTATTTGTATTTATTTTTGCACCCCCTACTGATGGTACCTCAAGAGCCTGTAACAGTGAATTTCTCGATTGTGAGATTAATAAGATAAGATAAGATAAGATACAGCTTTATTAATCTCACAATGGAGAAATTCACTGTTACAGGCTCTTGAGGTACTATCAGTAGGGGGTGCAAAAATAGATACAAGTACGAACATACACACATACATATATTATATAAGTAAATAAATAAATAGATACATAATAGTATAAATTAATAAACAATAAAAGAAAAGAATGGAGCAACTTTATAGACTGGCCTATATTAAAGTGTAATGTATCTGAGTGCAGAGTAGATGGGTTGATATGGTTCACAGTCAGTGGGGTAGATGTGGTTGATTAAAGTGCGGGGTTTTTATTGCACATAACCGGTATTTTCACAGACAGTTACAAAGTGGCGTTGTACAGTCTGACAGCGGTGGAATGAACGACCTGCGGTAGCGCCTCCTTCCTGCACTGAGGATGTCTCAGTCGTCCCACTGAAGGAGCTGCTTAGCTCTCTACAGTCTGGTGCAGTGGGTGAGAGCTGTTGAACAGGATGGATGTGAGCTTTGCTACCATCCTCCTCTCACTCACCTCCTCCACAGAGTCCAGTGGGCAGCCGAGGACAGAGCTGGCCTTCCTGACCAGCTTGTTCAGTCTCTTTCTGTCCCGCCTGTGCTGCCCGGGCCCAGCAGATGGCAGCGAGAGGATTGCAGAGGCTACCACAGAGTCATAAAATGTCCTGAGCAGAGGTCTGCATATGCCGAAGGACCTGAGTCTCCTCAGAAGGTGGAGGCGACTCTGGCCCTTCTTGTACAGGGCGTTGGTGTTGTGGGACCAGTCCAGTTTATTGTTAAGGTGAACACCCAGGTACTTGAAACTGTCCACTGTCTCAATGTCCTGTCCCTGGATGTTCACTAGTAAATGTGTGTGTGTGTGTGTGTTTGAGTGCTTCTCCTGAAGTCGACCACCATCTCCTTCGTCTTCCTAGTGTTCAAGCACAGGTGGTTGCGCTCACACCAGTCCACGAAGTCAACGATGACCGACCGGTACTCCAGCTCGTTCCCCTCTGACACACGGCCCACGATGGCGGAGTCGTCCGAGAACTTCTGGAGGTGGCAGCTGTTTGTGTTATATATGAAGTCCGAGGTATAGATGTTAAAAAGGAAGGGTGAGAGGACGGTGCCCTGCGGTGCCCCCGTGCTACAGACTACCACCTTTGACTTACAGCCGCACAGCCGCACGTACTGTGGACGGTTAGTAAGGTAGTCAATAATCCAGGCAGCAAGATGCCCGTCCACTCCCACGTCCTCCAGCTTCCCCCGCAGGCGCGCTGGCCTGATGGTGTTGAAGGCGCTGGAGAAGTCAAAGAACATGACCCTCACAGCGCTGCCGGCGATCTCCAGGTGGGTGAGTGCCCGCTGCAGAAGGTAGATGACGGCGTCTTCTACTCCGATGTTGGGCCTGTAGGCAAACTGCAGCGGGTCTAGGGTGGGGCTCACCATAGAGCGGAGGTGTTCAAGGAGGAGCCTTTCCATGATCTTAATGAGGTGGGAGGTCAGGGCGACAGGTCTGTAGTGGGCTGGTTCCTTCGCTTGTGCTGTTTTGGGAACCGGAACCACACAGGAGGTCTTCCATAGGACAGGAACCTTCTCCAGGCTGAGGCTCAGGTTGTACAGGTAGCATAGTACCACACAGAGCTGGTCTGCGCAGGTCCTCAGCAGCCTGGGACTGATGCCATCAGGTCCTTCAGATTTCCTCTGATTTAGTCGCCTCAGCTGTCTCCTCACCAGGTCTGATGTGAGGGAGAGGGGGCTGGGGTGGGCTGCAGAGGGAGGGGATGTGTCTGTCGGGCTGTAGCAGTCAAGTGAAGTTGGCCTGGGGAGGGGAGGTGACAGCTGGTCTGGAGACGTGTGAAGAGGGGAGGGAACGGGAGGGGTGCAGAGGGGAGGGGGGAGAATCAAACCTGTTGAAGTAGCAGTTTAGTTCATCCGGCCAGCGCTGGTCACCATCAGCTGTCCCTCTGACACTCTGCCCAAATCCAGACATGGTCTTTAGTCCTCTCCAGACGTCCCGCACGTTGTTCTGAGCCAGCTTCTCCTCCATCTTCTTCCCATAGTCCTTCTTTGCCCTCCTGATCCTCCACTGGAGCTCACGCTGGACCTTCTTCTGCTCCTCTCTGTCCCCCGAGATGAAAGCCCTCTTTTTCTGGTTCAGGAGGACTTTGAGCTCAGGGGTGACCCATGGGTGGTTGTTGGAGAAGCACCGTACTCTCCGTGTTGGCACGGTGCTGTCCACGCAGAAGTTCATGTAGTCAGTGATACAGTGTGTGAGGCCGTCGATGTCATCACCAAAGGAGTTACAGAGCATGCTCCAGTCTGTGGTCTGGAAACAGTCCCTAAGGCTCTCGTTGGTCTCCTCGGTCCACACTTTCACAGACCTCTTCTGTGCAGGTTCCTTTCGCACCCTGGGTGTGTATTGGGGGAGCAGGTAGACCAGGTTGTGGTCTGAGCGTCCCAGTGGGGAGGGGGAGGAGCTGTAGCGTCCTTCACATTTGCATACAGTAAGTCCAGTGTTTTATTGTCTCTTGTGGCGCACTTCACGTGTGCGTGAACGCCGGAAGAGAGGCGGAGAGAGGGGCGTGGTTAAAGTCCCCGCTGATCAGAATCATGGCGCGGGGTGACGAGTCTGTGTCTGATTAACGGCGCTGTGTAGACGCTCACACGCGGCCGCCGCATCAGCCGAGGGCGGAATGTACACGCAAAACACAATCACGTGTGAAAACTCCTCGGTAGATAATATGGCCGCAGCGCTTACCGCGAGCAGCTCTAGGTCCCGCGTGCACAGCTGCCCCTTCACGTGCACGTCTGCCGGGTGGCACCACCGTTCACTCACCTAGACCGCCACGCCCCCTCCTTTCTTCTTACCGCCCTCCGTCACACTCCGATCTGCACGCCGAGTGTAAATCCGTTAAGAGAAACCACAGAGTCGGTGTGAGTTCATTCAGCCACGTCTCCGAGAAACACATGAGGCTGCAGTCCCGGTACTGCCTCTGCTGCCGGGTCAGCGCCGCCAGCTCCTCCGTCTTGTTGGCGATCGCGCGGACATTTCCCATGATGACAGAGGGAACACATGTCCTCCGCGTCTTTCGTCCCCCTCTGCAGCCTCTCCTTTTCCTCCGTATTTCCAAAGGAACAACGGGCTTTTCCGCGTGAAGGAGGGCGGGGGCGCCAGGCCGAGGAGGGTCTCACGTGTGTAAGACCTGCGTTGCTCAGAGCCGTCGGTGAATGAGTTTCCTGACGCCGATCCAAAAAGTGAAAATAAAAGTGCACAGAAGAACAAAAGCATCATGAAAGTATGTTTTCCAGATGCAGGATTGAAGAAAGAAAAAGAAAATTTGAAAAAAGATAAAGAAACACGCCTATATACAATAGAAAAGAGAAAAAAAAGAAAAATAAACTGAAGAGCTCCTGTAACTGGCTGCAGGTCACCCGGCGCCATCTTGAAAAAGAGTAATAATAAATTATTTTTGTATATTATTTTGTATATTATATTGTAATAATAAATTATAAAAATAAATTATAATAAAGCTGTATCTTATCTTATCTTATCTTATCTTATCTTATCTTAGTTGTTTAGGCAGATTACTGTGCTCTTTTCAGGCACTGTCACAGTACTCAGAGGCCAAAGATGGTGGTGAAAACCCCTGTTAGTTTATCAACACATGCTTCAAGTACCCTTGATGTTACTCCATCTGGACCAGTGGCTTCCCTTGCGTTGACTGTTTGAAACGTGACTCTGATCTGGTGCTGTTGTTAGCTGGATGGGATCGTCTCCCCTCTCTGGAAGTACAGGGCAGGTGTGCACCTTTCCGTTGTGTTGGTCGAAGTGAGTGAAGAATTGTTTCAGTTTGTCCAGCAGGGTGCTGTCCGAGGAGTCTGATAACATGTGCATGTCCTTCAAGCCAGTGAGTAAATTGACCCCCCTTCCGGATATTCCTGATGTTGTTTTCATCAATGTGCTCCTCGATGAGTTCTTTATACTTCCACTTATCTCATCAACATTCTAACTCACTGTTATCTACCGAGTCTTCTTAAGTGAGTCAAATGAACAATATCAAGATACCTTTGATACCTAAGTATGGCATGATGTGTGTCACTCAATATTTCATCAAAATGGCAGTGATTCGATTATAGTGTATCATAAATTCCTTCATTCCTTCATTTTGAGCTTTATCCTGGTCAGGGCGATGAAGAATCTGGAGCCTATACCAAAGCACTTTGGAATAGACCTACATGCTAGATGGAACTCTGGTCCATGATGGAGCACACTATAACTCTGGATTAGTAATTATCTTTCTGTCTCTTTTTGACAGACTGTAATGCTGTCACTAATTGGTGGTATAACATCCAGCACCTGGTCCTGGAGAACTGCATCTTAAACATTTCAGTGTTTCTCTGTTCCCTGATCCAATGAATCAGTAAAAGACATGTAAAAGAATGCCAAGCCGTCAGCTTGTTTCTTCCCTGCAATGGTGAGGGTGTACTCTTCCCTTGCACAGAGTTGGCTGAGGTGGGCACCAGCCTCACTGTGACCCTTATTAGTATTAAGTGGTTCAGAACATGACTGAATGAATGCACTGGGTCACTCTTTTAATACACTGAAATAATAAATAACAAATGACAGTGAGGCTACTCACCCTTCTTGGAGTCTTTCGGGGGAGGTGTTGGAGAATGCTCCCTCGGGAGACTTACTCGTTGTTGTGGGGGACTTCAACGCCCATGTGGGGAACGATAGTATGTCTTGGAAGGGTGTGATCGGTAGGTACAGCCTCTCCAGTCTGAACTCGAATGCTGTTTCATTGTTGGACTTCTGTGCTCGTCACAGTTTGTTTATCATGAACACCATGTTAGTCATATATGGGTAAGTGCACTTGGCACCAGGACACCCTAGGTCGCAGTTCGATGATCGACTTTGTGGTCGTGTCACCAGATTTGCGGTCACATGTTCTGGACACTCAGGTGAAGAGGGGAGCTGAGTTATCAACCGATCACCACCTGGTGGTGAGCTGGCTTCGATGGCGGGGGAGGCTGCCTTCCAGACCTAGCAGGCCCATGCGTGTAATTAGCTGCTCACCTTGACTGGGAATGTTGTCGGGAGGTGGAGGGAAACTTTGAGGACCTCCTCAATCCCACCAACACACCCTCCGTGGAGGAGGAAGACCCTAGGGGTTTGGCGGGGGTCTTCCCATCACTGGAGTGGAGGTCACTGACGTAGTCAAAAAGCTCCTCAGTGATCGGGCTCTGGGGTTGGATGAGATCCGCCTGAATATCTCAGGGCTCTGGATGCTGTAGGACTGTCTTGGTTGACACGTCTCTGCAACATCGCATGGTCATCGGGGGCTGTACCTCTGGATTGGCAAACCGGGGTGGTAGTCCCCTTTTTTAAAAAGGGGGACCGGAGGGTGTGTTCCAATTATCGGGGAATCACACTCCTCAGCCTACCTTGGGAAGTTTAAGCAAGGGTATTGGAGAGGACGATCCGACCTATATTCGAACCTCGGATTCAGGAGGAACAACGTGGTTTTCGTCCTGGCCGTAGAAATCTTGATCAACTCTATACGCTCCACAGGATCTTGGCAAGGGCATGGGAGTTTGCCCAATCTGTCCACATGTGTTTTGTGGATTTGGAGAAGGCTCTCGACTGTGTCCCTCAGACTGTCTTGTGGGGCGTGCTCTGGGAGTACGGCGTTCCGGACCCGTTGCTACAGGCCATTCAATCGCTGTATCACCGGAGCCAGAGTTTGGTCCGTATTGGTAACAACAGGTCGAATTCGTTTGCGGTGAGGGTTGGAGTCGGTCAAGGCTGTCCTTTGACACCGATTCTGTTCATAATTTTTATGGACAGAATTTCTAGGTGCAGTCGAGGCATTGAGGGGTTCTAGTTTGCTGGCCATTGGATCTCGTCTCTGCTTTTTGCGGATAATGTTGTCGTTTTGGCTTCATCAAGCCGCAAGGCAAAGCTCTCAATTTACCAGTCGATCTACGTTCCAACCCTCACCTATGGTCACGAGCTTTTGGAAGTGACCGAAAGAACAAGATCGCGAATACAAGTGGGTGAAAGGAGTTTCCTTCACCGAGTGGCGGGGCTCTTCCTTAGAGATAAGGTGAGAAGCTCTACCATCCGGGGAGAGCGCGGAGTATATCCGCTGCTCCTCCGCATTGAGAGGGGCCAGTTGAGGTGGCTTGGGCATCTGGTTAGAATGCCTCGCGAACGCCTCCCTGGTTTGGTGTTTCGGGCCTATCCAACCGGAAGAGACCCCGGGGTTGACCTAGAACACGCTGGAGGGACTATGTCTCTCGGCTTGTCTGGGAACGCCTCGGTGTCCCCCCAGAAGAGCTGGAGGAAGTGGATTGGGAGAGGGATGTCTGGACCTCTTTGCTTTGGTTGCTGCCCCTGTGATACGACCCCGGATTAAGCGGAAGAAGATGAGATGGGAGATGAGATGAGATGAGATGAGAGATGAGATGAGAAATAACAAATAACACTGGTTAAAGGTTGGGCTTTTTACACCCATGGCTCATCCCCTAGTGCTTATCCCTGGTTTTCATAGCATGAAGCGACTAGGAGTACAACTCCTTCTGGATGGGATGCTTGTCCACCGCAGGTTACCCTTCCCAGTATATTTTTACTGGTACCCATTTATACGGTACACTGAACAGAGGCACACTTGTGGTTGAGACCTTGCCCAGGGACACAGTGATGAACTGGGATTTGAACTCACAACCTCATGATCATGAACCCACTACGCCAACATTGGGTTATTAAATTATTCTATAGTAGTCGGTTCTGATAGAAGGGACATTTCCATCTGTTGACTTGACTGCTGAAGTATAAGGACCGTAGAGGGTACAACACTGGATGTCCTGGTATGCGGCTCCTTTAAGATACTCGCATGAGTGTGATGTCATGTCCTGCTCCAGCTCGAGCGCTGGTTAAATCAACAGGAGGCGGACACGCGCGCGCTCCGATTCACTCCTCATCCGCTCTGACAGGTCAGGCGCATATTAAACCGCGGAGGTTTTACTGCGATGCCTGAGCTCGAATAACGACCTGATTTGGGAGAATTACTGTTGTTTTGTCTGTCATTTCTAACAGGTGCCACAAGGACATTTTCACAGACACAGACCTCCGCGTTAATGAAACTTCGCTCCGATTCCACAGCTGGGTAAGAGCTTTCACTCTGAATCTCTCTTCAACATTCCGACTCACTGTCATCAACCGAGTCCCCCTGAGTGACTCAAATGAACCGACTCTTTTCACACGCGAGCAGAAATACAGTACTGTACTGTAATAGCATTTCGGCTTCAGAGTTACAGTATTCCTACTGTTTTCACTTTCTTCAAATTTAAACAACAACAATAATAATAATAATAATAATAATAATAATAATAATAATAATAATAATAATACATTTATAGCTTTATATAATAATAATAATAATATAAGCACTTGAATTGCACAACCAGGGTTAATTAATAATAATAATATATATTAATAAATTATAAGCATATACTGTATTTACATTGTTAGAAATTAACTATGATACCATCATAATAAACATCAACCATAATAATAATTTAAAAACAGTGAACTTCTAGATCGATTCACTCGTTCACATGAAAGAGTCATTCTAAAAGAACCGATTCATCCGTGATGCATCAATCACAATCTGAAGCAAGATGTCTATTAATACAGTATTCTCATCTGTTCTTTCTCCTATACAATAATAATAATAATAATAATAATAATACATTTATAGCTTTATATAATAATAATAATAATACAAGCACTTGTATTGCACAACCAGGGTTAATTAATAATAATATATATTTATAATTATAAGCATATACTGTATTTACATTGTTAGAAATGAACTATAATACCATCATAATAAACATCAATTTATATAAATATAAAATAATTTAAAAAAATAGTGAAACTTCTAGATCGATTCACTCGTTCACATGAAAGAGTCAGTCAAAAAGAACCGATTCATCCGTGATGCATCAATCACAATCTGAAGCAAGATGTCTATTAATACAGTATTCTCATGTGTTCTTTCTCTTATACAATAATAATAATAATAATAATAATAATAATAATAATAATAAAATGCATTGTCTCTGACCCTTGTAATAAACCCATTGATATATTGTGGTAAATAATTAAAATAAACCATAGTGTTTATTTAATATATGATATGAGTTTATATTATATGAGGCAGGGTCAAAATTCATTCTGTATACTTTCACCAGATTCATTCCTTGAGTTTAATATCCTGTAACTCATTTTCATATGTTTTCTTAATGTTTTTAATTACCCCAAGTTTGTCCTTTGAATAGTGAAATAAGTCAAACCCCTTGAACAGTGTAATAAATGTATTATTACATGGGAAATAAGTACAAGGACAAGAGCTGCACATCATTATCACTTTATGTACCAAATTAAGTCATAGATGAAGAGTAATATGAATATTACATTATAAACACATAAAGAGGCATTGAACACATGATGAATTGGGTAACGGCATCTATTTGCTCAGTGTTATCAGTCAAAGTATTGAATGAGGTCAGAATGGGTTTCAGATACTCAGGACAGAGAAGCCGGTATCATTTCTGATCTCTACTCTTGTAAAGGTTTGGTATGAAATCATTTACTCATCATTTGCTACTTACTGTCAGCCTCATTTTACACTCTTTCTCATTCGGAAGTAAAGAATGTTCTTCTCTTGGTTCCTGTGCAGCATTGTTCTTACAACTTTTTATTGCGCTCACTGCTGATATCAGGGCTGGAGAGAGGCACGAACACATTTATTCTTTCTAAACATACATACTAACACTGTTTCCCTGCATAACCTCATGTGGAGTTATGTTTTTCATTAAATAAATCCCTGCACTGTGACCAAATGATATTCTATCAGCCTTAGGGCTTTATTTAGTGAAAATAACCAGCCTACTTAATTAACCAAATAAAAATTTTACTCAGATATTCGTCTAATTTAATCACATGCAGACTTCAGCTAGGGATAAAAATGCATGTCGAAAGTGTGGAATGCAAGGGCGGCGCAGTGGCGCAGTGGTTAGCACACACACAGCAAGAAGATTGTGCGTTCTAGTTTGCGTTGTGCTCTCTATCCCTGCATGGGTTTCTTCTGAATACTCTGGTTTCCTCCCATAGTTCAATGACTTGTACATTAGGCTAATTGACTGCACCGGTGCGAATGTGAGTATGGCTGGCTGTTTCTGTGTTGGCTTTGCAATGGTCTGGTGAGCTGTCAAGGGTGTACCCCGCCTTCGCCCACTGTCAACTGAGATTGACTTCAGTCTCCCCATTAGGATTAAGCAGTTTCGGGTAAATGAGTAACAGTGAGTGACATCATGTTAAAAAGTATCTGCATAACAATGTAAATAACTGTTAAATAAAATAATTTGCTGTGTGGCGAGATGTGAACTGAAGTCATTGTTCCTTTCATTTTGGTAAATGCCTATGAAAATACTAACAAATACCTACTGTTGAAAAGATAATACAATGGATGTGAAATGGTAGCAGGATGGCGTGGGTAATTGTATAGAGTACTCAGTGTGTTCTTTATAAACAGTGCTCCTTCAAATGCTTTAATTTATTCATTACAATGTTTTATTCATCGGTGTCATAACAGAAGTAAGGAATAAAACACAGCAGGGAATGTGAAAGAAATAAAAATAGATGCAGTTCGATCTGAAATGGGTCATTCATGCGACCCTGAATCATTTTTGTTTAAGGGCACAGTGTTGCATGTTTTATTCTTCTTATACCACAACAATTACTAATGAAATCAGGTGACCGGCACACCATTTTCACTTATTTGTAATTACATGTTTAATTTTATCAAACATCCGAAAGAAACTATTATGTATCAGGCATGGGCAAATTTCAAATTTTTAACTAGCCATGTGGGCTAGTACACTTTCATAGTTAACTCGCCCACAAAATTTATACATAGTAAATGACACATCAATAAAAAAGTGAAATATTTAAGTTACTGACATTTTTATTTTGGTAGAAAATATGTGTACAGCTTCAATACAGATATAGCAGGGAACTTTTAAGTTCCTTGGATATAGACTTATAATCTTTTTAAAAACTACACTCAGCGGACTTAGCATGCCTACAGTACTATTCCCAGGTAGAATACTTACTTGCAAATCCAGTCAAGTGTGGTGAAAGGAGAGCATGTGTTGGCCAGTGCATGTGCCGACCTCATCAGTTTACCAACGCGAAGATGCTGATCTTGTGTCAGTTGAAATAGTGCCTTCCCTGCCTGCGTATCTTTGGTAGCTTTATTTGTTGTTGTAGTCGAGCGATATTATCATGTAATTTTCGGAACGTAACGAATACTAACGATTCAAGTACGCTCAGAAACATAGCCGTTCTACGGAAAACTGAAACACTCCGACTCGATTGTTAACAACATGAAACATCGGCAAAAACATGAGTTTCAAAAACATGAGTTTCAGCCGAACAACTTCTGTGCGCATGCGTAAATAGCGATCTTACGCCAATCGTACACACTCGACCATAGCACTCGACTGTGTCTGTACTGAACATTCTAGCGACCATCGGTAGTTTCCGTATGTTGGACGAAAACAGTGCGTACTGACCGCGATACCGCTGTGCATTATAACTGCCCAAGCAGAAATTCAGGAAATCATCTCAGTAAAAATACATATTCACAGGATTAAACTTTTACTCGCCTCATGGGCGATCAATTTATTAATTCCACTCGCCCACATTTATATGTGGTCGCCTGGGGCGAGTAGGCGAGTGATCTTCCCCATGCCTGTGTATCATTCATAGAGCATTGTTAAAAAAACATCTCTGTCATCTTTTCCTATTAATTTTACTAAGGTCAGTAGAATTTAAAAACAAAC
The DNA here is from genome assembly GCA_024760905.1 of Plotosus lineatus. NCBI lineage: Eukaryota > Metazoa > Chordata > Actinopteri > Siluriformes > Plotosidae > Plotosus > Plotosus lineatus. The sequence goes on along the minus strand of CM045733.1, from coordinate 26,425,493 downwards.
AAACAAACAAACAAACAAACAAACAAACAAACACACAAACAAACAAACACACAAATAAATAAATAAAAACAAATTACAAATAAAATAAATGGATAAAAATTTGTTCTGAAGTCTTTCTCTCATGCTCTGAAACTGGAGACTCCTTCCATGAATGTTATATAAATGTGTAGTAAGAGAACTTTATCATATCATAGATTAAATGTATTTCTTTGGTAAATAACAGCATGTTAAAAAGACCTGTTTATTCTCAAAGATAGTTGGCAGCCATGGCCTAATGGTTAGAGAAATGTTTTGGGATCTGAAAGATTTCTGTTTCGATTCCTGTACCAGCATTAAAAATATTAAAATACTTTGTTTGTCAACTGTTGCATGAGCAAAGAAAATCAGTTTAGCATCAACTATAAAAGGAAAATGCACAAAAGACAATGAAGGAATTATACTGAGCTACACATGTATCGTCACATATTCACACCTATTCACACATACACATGTTAAAGGTGCATGATATACAGCGGGTAAGAGGTTCATTCATTCATGTTCATTTTTTGTGCTTTCCCCACCTGGTGGGAGATGTTTGTGGTCCAGGTGAAGTAAGCAGAGATGTGAACTCCAAGAAACTCCACCCTCTCTACTTCCTCTCCTTCAGGGTAGAGGGCAGAGTGCTCAGTTTGTTTTGATCTCCTGAAATCTATTATAATCTCCTTCATTTTGGATGTGTTAAGTTCCAGACTGTTGTTGTTGCACCATTGCTGCAGATGCCAGACCTCCTGCTAACTTCTTCTTTTATATAATCAAAGCTCTGACGGTAGTGTTGTCGGCACATTTGACGATGGCGTTGCTGGTGTGAGTGGGGGAACAGTCATGTATGAAGAGGGGGGAAGAAAAGGGGGCTAAGATCATACCCCTGTGGTGTTCTGGTGTTCAGGATGTGAGTGGAAGAAGTGCGTTCTCCTATCCTGATGTTCTGAGGTCTGTTGCTGAGAAAGTCCAGTATCCAGGTGCACAAAAATGCATACCTTGTGACAGATGACTCAAAGTTTATATAAGCATCTGTCTGAACCTAATTTTCTCTGACTGTAGTCTGAGCTCCAAAAACAAAATACATGATCCATGTTTGTCACTTACAAATATTTTTACGAATCTAGTGTCAATCACTACTGACTGGTGCACCAACTAACTTATAAGCATTACTTTGAGTGTCTGGCAACCAAAATATCTCTGATAGGCAATCAATCCTATCATAGCCGGCTCCATGCAAAGGCAGAGCTGTTTAAATTTTTAACCAATCAGTTTTTGCACTGTGACTGAGTTGTTAGGAAGAATTTAATGTGCTAATATATGTTCTGCATGCTAATATAAACCTGTGGTCTTAATTACAGCTGACAGTCAGGGCAGTGCTGTTTTTAAAATTAGGCAAGACTTCTGACCAATCGGATTAGAACATGCGTGAGTGCCATGTAAGCTTTGGCAGGATACTGCAGTCGTTCATTTATTAACAGAACTTCTGATAGCGTCTCACTCAATACTTTGTCACCTCAAGCCTGGGTTGATGCACACAACCATGTGTGGCTGAGAGCCCATGAGAGTTCATTGGTCGAGGCAGGGAATTCACTTTGCTGTCAAAAGTAGTCACTGTTCAGTCATGTCATCTGTGAGCTCATGCATATAAGGAGGCAGATAGCACTTTCCTCTAAGTGTGTTACTCCACTTCTGAATACTGTATGCATATGTAGTTTGAAAAATGCAGTTGGCTAGCATCATGTGCATTGGAGGAAGTACATGTTTGCCTTTGCTTTTCTTTTTTGGTCCTGATTATTTGACAGAAAGAATCACTTGACAAGATGGAACTGGAATACATAGTTTAAAAAATGTCTGGTCTGCAGAATGTTGGTATAAAAGAAGGAAGAAGACATCAACAACTGTATACTTTCTCATACTACCACTGTCTAACAGTGATCTGACAGTGAAGCCTTCTTTTGCAAATCTCGGCTCATGTGTTTTTGTGCCTTGTCTGGTCTTAATTTACATAACTTTTTGGCAAACTGAAGGCTGTAATATGAAAATGAGGCTACAACACAATGCCACCTGATTAGATCCTGAATGGGGACAATGTTCTCCCAGTCATTAAGGCACTGAGGCATGGAGTTTGTGACCTGATAGCTGTGCATTACAGTGAGCGTATTCTACCGCTGTATACACACACACACACTACTCTCACGGAGAAGACCCTGCTGAGAGACGCTGGGTGCTGTGACCACTATGGACTTGAGATCTACAGTATAAAGCAGTAGAAATTGGAACGTTTCGGCTTCAATTCTGTTCAAGCATTATCTTCTCTCTTCCACAGAAAGTTGTTCTGTAATTTTAATTTAATTATTTGCTTTCAAAATAATGAGCTGTTAAGTGCTCTTTCTTTCATCATTGTGTAAATTCACTACAGTCAGAGATTCTCTGGAAAGCAGAAGCATCACCTGGAAAACTTCTGTCCGTGCCACTTCCATCAACACAATTGTTTTTTTTTCTTTTTATTTATCGCAGGGGGTCATATTTAATTCATAATGAGATTGTAAGGACAGTGCATTATGTGCAGAGAGTTTTGTTTCATTGCCGGTACCATGAATGATGGTACTGAGCTGCATTTAATCATGTTACCATGGTTGCAGCATCAATATCAATGGGGAAAAAACTGTGTTATTCAATTATTGATTTATTCCATGCAAGTGCTGCTATGATTTTTATGCAATAAAGTCATAGCATCCTTGTTCGGTTTTGGGCTTAACATGCTGAATGCAAATTTATATTAATAGCACATTTATTGTAGCAAGCATAGCATTCTGGAAACATCGATCTTGAGCTGTGCAGATCAACAGTGGTTGGCTGGGCGGAGCACTGTGCACTTTAGTGGTAGACAGATATTGTATCTCGTTTACATCAAGAGCATCCTGTGGTCTTAAGTAGCCTAGTTTAGGAACCACATTGCAATCAGCATGATAATAAAGCATGTGTAGCACTAACATAAACGTGCACATCTATGCCAGTTCTCAATGCTTGGCATAAGCTTTTTTTTTTTTTTTTTTAAGATATCCAGCACCTTGTGAGACTTTGCTTTGCTGATCTTATTTCTGCTGCCTCTTGTTACTTGGCTGTGTGATCTGAGACCAGAAACGCCCTGTTAAGTACATGGAAATGGTTTGTAAACACAAACCAAGTCAAATTTATTCAGTCATGTATTAATTTGCCCAACATACAGGTAGTGTCCGACTTACAGACGCATTTGGTTATCGAGTCTGGACGTGCATTACTACTAGTATGTATACTGTACTTTTCTACAAGTTCCTGTAAAAATTTTGTTTGCAATCTTTTTACCTTTCTTTAGACATTAATATATGGAGGAGGAGAAGGAGTAGGAGGAGGAGGAGGACTAGGACTAGTGTAGGTACATGTATTTTCAACCTAATGCGTCTCTTTACGAAGGACGTGGGAGGGGGAAAGTCACTTTTCTTGAATCAGTTCATGGTTCAAAGCATCAACAATCAACTCCAGAGCATCGGAGTCATTGTTCGGCTCAGACAATGGATAAAGGAAGAGTACAGGACGTATGATATACATATACAGGGAGTCCTCAGTTTACACCGGTCCCAACTTACACCGTTTCGTGGTTACAAACGCACTCCCCATAAAAATATAAAAAATAATATTACACGTAATTACGTCTTTCGTGGTTACGTAAACAAACGCAAACTAGTTTCGGGCGTGCGAGGCAGAAGAATACGCTGTGTTGTGGTTGTGGGCCGAGGAAGACAGCGTCGCTTCCCTTCGCTCAGTCTCGGTACTGTAATATTACGCGGTTACGTAAACAAACGCGAACTAGTTTCGGGAGCGTGAGATGCAGCAAGCGTTGGCAACTATTGAGGCTCTGGATCCCAACTTGGAAAGGTTCGCTAGGGTTTCCAGCGGCATCATGGATTTGATGCAATGCTACAAGGAGATCTTGGATGAGAAGAGGTTGCTCTCTGTCCAGTCGAACCTGGAGCAGTATTTTAAGAAGGTAGAGAGGCCTGCAACAGATCCTGTACCCTCTACCTCAGCTGCATGTACTACTCCAGGCTCACCTGCTCCAGCTTCTCCAGCACAATAAGCCTGTCTCTCCCTCCCGCACTGTATTTCATTCTTGTGATAAGGAATTGTTTTCTCTTATTTTAATACTTTTTTATGTCATTAACTGTTACATTTTATTATAGCACTGTACGTACAGTACTTTTCAGCATATTTTATGTTATGTTCCGACTTACACTGAAATTCGGGTTACACCGCGTCTTAAAAACGGATCAGCGTCGTAAACCGAGGACTCCCTGTATATGATATTACATACAGACATACATATGATATACATACATATATATATATATATATATATATATATATATATATATATATATATATATATATATATATATATATATATATATATATATGTGTGTGTGTGTGTGTGTGTGTGTGTGTGTGTGTGTGTGTGTGTGTGTATGTACATGGTTTAGCCCATTTGATCCTTACATAGACATTAGAATCAGCTTGGCTATGCTGATGATATTCACAATCATGATATTCAAGTATATACGTTATTTATTCTTTTTTTTTTTTTTTTTAGTCATGGGTGGTTGTAAAGTGAAACAGCCATAAGTCGGCGACTATCTGTGTTAGGATTGTGGAGATGCTATAACTCATCTCAGCTAACTCTGGGTAAAGGTGGGATACACCTTGCCAGACCATTGCCGAGCCAACACAAACACAAAATTTCACACTCACATCTAAAGGCAATTGGTAACAAGAAGTTAGCCTAATGTGCCTGTCTTTGGGCTGTGGGAAGAAAACAGAATGCACTTGCTGACCCCATGACTCAAACCCAGGACCTTCCCTTCTTGTTTTGACATGCTAACCATAATTCCACCATGCTGTTCCAAGTCAAATTTATTTTTGCTGATATACAGCCATGCAATTTGAAAGTGAAATTTATTCAGGCTGAAAGAAAGCCAACATGATATATACTGGATGCTATCCTAATGCAGTTTAGATTTATGTATAACTGGGATTCCTGGGCAGTGGGAGCCTGGTGGTAAAGGTGCTGGATCACTGATCCCAAGGTTGGGGGTTCAAATCCCACTCTCAACGGGTTATCACTGTCCCCCCAGCGCAGCTAACCGGATTATCAAAGGGTATGTCTCACTGGTTATAGTGTGAGGCATGTAAAAGAACCATTGATTGACTTTCGTCAAGAGTAGGTTGCATAGCCGTCAGCATGTTTTTGCCCTGCGATGGCCGGTCAGCCATCCAGGGTGTACTCTGCCTTCGCCCGGAGTTGGCTGAGATGGGCTCCAGCCTCCCTGCAACCATAATTAGGATTAAATAGCTCAGAAATTGAATGAATGGATATAACTAGGATTCCAAACCACATCCACCTGAAGACACTAATTACTGGTGCTCTGACCATGACTGTTAAGACTTACGTCAATGCTTTTATTGAGACTCAGATCAAGACCAAAAATTTTCCTACTGGAACCCAGACCAAGATATTTGATCCCTGCATTGCCAATTGGCTCTTGAGCAAGAGTTGAGTTGATGAAGCCTTGAGCAACACGTGTCAGCCCTCATTTGCTCAACTGTATCTTATCAATTGTAAGATTGTATGAAAGCCTGAACCAAGTAAATAAACTTTAGTGAGAAAAGATAATATTTTAAGACCAAGACTAATATAAGATTGAGGCCTAGAGGAAGACTTTGACAAAGGAACATCTATACCAAAATGCTGAGGAACACCTATACCCAGATCAAGATTCAAGGTATTAAGACTAAAAGAAACAACTTAGATGTGTCTGTTATATTTTTCATTATTAGTAATTGGTATTAAGTGGTATTTAATATCAGTGGCCATGTGTACAGGTTTCATCTGACACTACATATTAAAAATCAGTATGAATATTTACTATAGTAGGAAGGTTGCTTGACTGGAATGCAAAGCATGACTCTTAGTATGGAGGCCCAGATGAAGACCTGCCCGAAACCATCACCACATTCTCCAAAATGGAGGTATAAGACAAGAATATATCTGTAATGTACAGGTACCTTTTGAAAAATTATCGGCTACTGAATCGAACACATTTGTCTCTCAGAAGGGTACCTGCCCAGTAACAAGCATTTGTACCCTTATAGGTACACAATTTATACCAATTTAGGTACAACCATTTTTCCAAGACTCAGGCCAGATTAAGACCCCCATGAAGTCTTATGCCAGATTGAGACCCCATCAACACTCAGGCCAGATTAAGACCTAGACAGATGTTATGCAATTTGTGATTCAGATCAAGAATCTGACTACTTGGACCCAGATCAAGGCAGCATTTTCTGTAACCTCTTAATCCTAATTAGTGTCAAGGGGAGGCTGGGGCCCATCCCAGCCGACAGCTTGCCAGGACATCGCAGGTCGGAAACACACTGACGGCTTTGCAGCTACTCTTGTCGAAAGTCATCAATGGTTCTTTTACATGCCTCACACCATAGACAGTGGGAGACATGGTCGGCCTTTGATAACCCAGTTAACTGCGCTGGGGGGGACAGTGACAACCTGTGTTGAGTGGGGCTTGGACGTCGAACCTTAGGATCAGTGATCCAGCACCTTTACCACTAGGCCACCACTGCCCTACCAAGGCAGCAGTAAAACAGAAATTTTACATTGTAGTAATAAAACATGCATGTCTTTGGCATCAAGGAGGCAGTGGTGGTCTAGTGGTTAGGGCGCAGCATCAATCCTCAGGTTGGGGGTTCGAGTCCCCACAAGGTTGTCACTGTCCCCCCAGTGCAGCGAACTGGGTTATCAATGGCAGGCCATGTCTCTCACTGTCTATGGTGAGAGGCATGTAAAAGAACCATTGCTGACATTCGTAAAAAGTAGGCTGCAAAGCCGTCAGCGTGTTTCTACGACCTGGAGAGGGATGGGCTCCGCCAGGCCTAATCAGCCCAAGTCTCGCCATGTAGGTGCCCCAACGATATCATCGGATGTTAAGGGATAAGTGAAGTGAAGTGAAGTTAAGATCTTTGGCATCAGATTCCTTGTTTTGTATGTGCCTTACTTATCTTCATATAACACATGTTATTTGAACGTGTATGCAGGAATGCAATTTTGCTTTCTCTTGGTTAAAGCCATGTGACTCTACCTGATGAGTCATAGACTGATCCTGTCTTTCACTCTCACTCTCTTTACTCACCAAGGCATGCATAAGCCTCACACTGAGCTTGTTTTATTATTATTATTATTATTATTGTTGACATGAAAAAAGCAATTTTTTGGTTAAGTTTTTAATATTCAGTCAAAAGTATGACACAAGGTCCATAACTAAAGGGTAGAGATACTGGATTGTTGTTGGCTAGCACAGACGCATCCATATATTGATGTCATTTCGGCAAATAGAGAGGGTCATGGCGGAATGAGGCATGCTGAGTTTGATGGTTATGAAATTTCTTATCCTTGCCTTATGCGTAACAATGAAACCCTAGTCCACATTTATCTACAATAAGCATTGGCATGTTTAACCAGTACTTGTTTGCCAGAAGAGTATAACTCATATGCACACAATGTCATTGGGAATTTCCGAAGTTTGAACACCTACAATTGCTTAATGTCACACTGGATCTTACGGCATGGTGCAAAGCTGAAAGTGCTCAATAGTTTTATTTTATTTTCTGTTTGCAGAGTTGGCGTACACCATGTTAAGGTAAAGCCTAAGCTGGCTGTGTTGAATATGCTCAAGAGGCTGGACAAAATAAGGTTCCGTGGGTCAAGGCGTGATGAGTTTCTGGATTTGGCTGAATCCCCTACTGCCTCGGATAACGAAGGCATGGATGATATTCTGATGAAGCCTCGGCTTTCCTTACGAGATGCGGACGAGTTGAGAGAACCAGTAAGTCAATTGTACTATATACTTGAATACAGGTCTTCTTTCAATCCAGTTGAAGTTGAGATGCAGTTGGACTTATTCAATTAGCATCATTATTCATTCATTCATATATTTTCTGAACCGCTTAATCCTAATTAGAGTAGCGGGGAGGCTGGCACCCATCACAGCCGACTCTGTCTGACGGTGTGTGTATGCCCTGGACAGCTTTTCAGGCCATCGCAGGGCCACAATTAGCATTAATTAACTCAAATCAAGTTAATTTTGTTTTTGCAAACACATTTTGCATGGACAATTAAACTGTTTGCTCAATTGTAACTCAATTAACTATCAATAATAACACATCATTAGACTTCTAAATAAAAAATGTTCAATTTAAATTTAGTCAAACTTACTGTAACTCAAATCCATTAAGCTGCAAGTCAAAGTAATCTACCTTTATCTAATGTAAACCTGTTATGGCTTCTGGAGAAGCTCGACCCAGGTCTAGATGATGTTTATTTACAAGATATAATGCTAGCAGACAGAAACTGAAGCCGCACAGCCTCGATTAGGCTTACTGAATCAAGCCTAGAGAATAAAAGTCGTTATCAGAAGTAAGATGGCATTTGAGTGAAGGCAACATGAATGACACCTCAGTTGTTAGCCAATGGGAGGCCAACAGAGTGGGATGTTTGAACATCATTAATGGGAGAGCAGCTTGTGCATTGTTTGAATGTTTGAATGGCGTGTTTGAATTTTTAAGATGGCGCTTTCGTAACGTGAACTTGTTTTGTATCCGGAGACAAAAATTTTACGAAAATGCCTTTCGTGACCTGAATTTTTTGTTTGGTGAGACTTTCGTAAGGCGAGGTGCCACTGTACTTGCTAAGAAACCGGTATAAACATAACAGTAAATTTACAAACTGAGAAAGGCATCAACCAGGTGGAAGTAGAGAATGCAACAGCATAACAACCAATTAAAAGTAGTGAATAACTGTGTAGTTAAACTAAATGTAGAACAGGTGAAACTGAAGAATAACCTTTGACACGGCAAAATGAAAGTAATGATACGGACATCCGGGGGTATGACCACTGAAGACACGGTGGATCTTACAAAACTCTGTTAGTTTCCACCATTTGAGTTCAGTTATGCTTATCCAAACTCAAACTCGGCCACTTGACATGAACGTTACTCAAATTAAAACATCACAACTTTCACTAAACTCAAATATAGCAGACACACTGGGATGCAATTAAAACAATTGCTTTAACATTCAAGTGTGAGGGGTTTTGACTTTATATCTGAATGAGAGTCTTTATGAGAGGCTTTACTGCTGGACATCGCCAAGGTCATGTCCTGTCTCTGCGTTTGTTACCACACATTTTGTATGTCTGAGTTTTATTTAATGGTGTGTTATGTAAAGCACTTTACCTCACAGCACTAGGTTACCAGCAGTAGGTTGACTTTTTTTTTTTTTTTAAAGAATCTCAGCTGTTTGTCTTCTCTGCACAGGAAACGTGACTCCTCGAGTCATGACAGAGTGGTACAGTGGGCGAAATGCACTCACCCTCAACAAGTGTCTAGTTTCTACTAAACACAGGAGCAGATGCTGTTTGGTAGACTGCCCTGTGTCTGGCATGTAGTGTTGGTTTAGTTTGTGCTAATTCAAAGCCCAGAGAGAGATGGAGAGATGGTCTGGTGTTGATAGACATTCAGCCAAGAGGTAGCTTGATGCCCCTGCCTTCCTGTTTATTCAAGCTGCTTCCTGTTAACTTTGTGTTGAGGGATGATCCAACTGATCAAACACACCATCATGATCAAGTCTGGTATCTCCATCAATGAGCAGAGATGAGCTCACAGTTTCAGGGACTTCATATATAACTGCTCCATAGTTGAACTTTTCTGAATGAATTACCCAGTGGTGCTTTATTGGTAACAGATGTGAGATTTATGTTGTTCTCAGACTCGGTAAAAGATGAAATGAGATGTGTAATGAGATATTCTGTGTGTGTTCTGCTTAATTTCCCATGATGAAAAATATTAGATTAGTCATTATGTTGTGTAAGCACCACGTGAGCATTTCTGTTTCTTGTCTTCCGCATCTGAAGAGATCTTCTACTTTCGTTCTTCTTTTCTTGATGTATTTTCTTTCTTTTTTGGGGGTATTTTTCCTCATTTTCTCCCGAATTTTAGTCGTGTCCAATTCTCAGCCATCAGGTATTGCCTTCGCTATCGCACAATCGCCACCGACCAGGGAGGGGCGAAAGCATGCACACACCCCTCCCTCACATGCAATCCTAGCCACCTGCCTTTTTGTGACCTGCGTATTTGGGGTCGTCTCACACACTCGGAGGGAAAACACTATCCGCTCCCTCGTACGAATGAGCTCACAGACGCACATGATTGGCTGGCAGGGAAATGATCGCATGTCATCCCTCTGTCCTGTGAGAGCTCAGCCAAGTAGCTCACATGGACTCCTGGCCACGGACAATGTCTCCATTTATTACATTAAAAATAAATATTTTTTGTATGTTTGATTTCGGCGGCACAGTAATTAGCAGATCTGCATCACAGCAAGAAGTCTCAGTCTCAAGCATTTCTATGAAGTTTGCATGTTCTCTGTGCACTTGTGTGGGTTTCATCTGTACTCCGGTTTCCTCCCTCATCTCAAAAACATGCACAGTAGGTTATATTTCAGATCACCCCAAGGTATACATTTACAGCATTTGGAAGACACTCTTATCTAGAGCAATTACAATTATTACTTTTATACATCTGAGCAGTTGAGGGTTAAGGGCCTTAATCTAGGGCCAAACATGATGATAGTTGGGATTGAACCACTGACCTTCAGTGATGGCGACGCCATCGCATTAACCACTAAGCCACCACTGCCCTGTGTTAGCGTGAATGGTTGTATGTGTGTTGGCCCTGTGAAGGCCTGGCAAGCTGTCTAGGGTGTACCTGACCCTCATCCAGAGTCGGCTCAGATATTCGTCACCCCTTCCATGATTCTAAGTAATATTAAGTGGCTTAGAAAATTAATATACGAATGCTTTGTTTCGTTCATTTTCCTCACACCCTTTTTCCTTTTCTGTTCTCTCTGTCTTCTTTTTCCTCTCTTAGTTCTCACTGTTCTATTTCACCTGAATGCTTTCTTTTCTTGTTTTATTTTGTGTCTTCCTCTCTCCTCTCCTGTCCTCTCCTCTTCTCTCCGCTCCTTTCTGATGATGGGTAGACAGAGAGTGGGTGTTCATGTGAAAGTTCTGTGCAGTGGAGGAAGCACTTGTTTCCAGCACGATTTCTTCTAGCACTGTTTCCCCCCATGTAGCCGCCTCCTATCAGACCACATAGCAACTCGTTTTCCATGTTGCAGGTTCTGCTTGTGTGGGTTTCCTCCAGCAGTCCAAAGACATGCACATTAGGCTGATTGGTTGTTGTTCCAAATTACCCCTAGGTGTGAGTGGAGTGTGAATAGTATGTATATGTGTGTGTGTGTGTGTGTGTGTGTGTGTGTGTGTGTGTGTGTGTGGTGTGTGTTGGCCTTGTGATAGTCTGTTGAGCAGATCAGGGTGTAACCTACCTTTGCCCAGTGTTGGCTAAGATAGGCTCCAGATCACTCCTAATAGGATTAAGTGGTTCGGCAAATGGGTAGATGGATGAACAAATATTTATAACCACCAACAGCTAATCTGACATTTTTCTTTAGTTTTAATATAGTTTTTTTTTTTCAAATGTAAGACAGCAAATGAAAGAACACACCATGAAATATCATTTATTTCCCATTCTATACCTTTGACCAGGGGCTCCCAATCCTGTTCCTGGTGATCAACCCTTCCGAGGGTACCACAACCCTACATTAGTCCCTGTTTATGCTCAAGTCCCAAGTAGGATTATTACAATGTAATTTTAAATGACCACCAAGACTCACTAAAGACACATACAGTCAAACCCTTTGCTGAGGGCGTTGAGATGCCATATATCTCTGTTAGTGTAAATGCTAATCGGTCTTGACAGAACCGGAAACTCCAGAGATGTTGATCTGCTAGGGCCTTGACTGCTATTCCGTAGGACAACGCTGGCACCCATATCAGCCGACTTTGGTGCACCCTGGGCAGCTCACCAGGCCATCACAGAGCTAACACTCACACTTACACCTTTGGGGTGATTTGCAACAGCTAATGAACCTCCTGTGCATGTATTTGTACTGTGGGAGGAAACCGGACTACCCAGAGGAAACCCACATAAACATGGAGAGAACATGCGAACTCCACACAGGAACACCCGATCTGGGAATTGAACCCATGCCATGTCTTGCTGTGAGGCGGACATACTAACCACTACGCCACCATGCCAGCCTAGTTTTTTCTGGAAAAGAGAAAGAAAAAAAAAAAAAGAATGACAAGCATTGTATCTCGGTATAGTTACAGAAAAAAAAAAAAAACCCACAAGCTTCTCTCATAAATCAATTATCATTATCATTATTATCACTTTATTACTTATTATCTCTTACGCTGTTTGGGATTGAGGGAAACTGGACCCAGTCAACGCGCTTGAGGTTCTAACACAGACAAACAATTATTTGCACTTTTGTTCACAAATTGTGCCAATCCATGATAGGCATTTAGCTTTATGTGCATCACTGGACTGTGGGAGGAAACCAGAGTATCTTGAGGAAACATATACAGATAGTGTATTGTGAGAATATACAAACGCCACAAAGAACTGCCCTCACCGGTAACGGAATGATTTCTCGGGAGATTTTTAATGGAGAGATGATATTAGTTTGAGAAGTACACAGTGGCGCAGTACTTAGCAGTACTACGCCACTGTATCTAATATCATCTCTCCATTAAAAATCTCCCAAAAAAATCATCTCAAAATTATCTCTCCAAAAAAATAAAACAGAGCCTCTAATAGGCCATTATGATTCAGTCTCATGGCATTACCGTAGTCACTGATTAATTTCTCTCATCTGGCTGAGGTTGGAGGGCTGACAGTCATTTATAAAGTTATTTATAGTGTAGCAGGTGCAGTGATGATGATGCAGTGTATCCTTCTTTCATTTCCTTTCATCTGGCATTAAGATGGAGAAAGTTCAAGTGTGTTTAAACCAGTGCTTCTCAAATAGTGGGGCGCATGGTAGGTTGGGGGGTGAGTGATGCCGGGGGCAGCATGTATGACCCTGGGGAACATGATTTTCTGGCATTGTGCACTAGAATTAAGTGTAATTGCACCTCCACTCCACTAGTTGACAGTGGCGCGCTCACAGTGGCATTTTCTGAACCGCTTAATCCTAATTAGGGTCATGGGGAGGCAAGCACCCATCTCAGCCGACATTGGGCGAGGGCAAGGTAGACCTTGGACAGTTCACCAGGCTGTCGCAGGCCCAACACACACACACACAACCATTCACACTCACACCTGTGCATGTTTTTGGACTGTGGGGGGAAACTGGAGTACCCGGAGGAAACCCACGCAAGCACGGGGAGAACATACAAACTCCACACAGAATCGTCCAAGCTGGGTATCGGACCCAGGACTTTCTTGCTGTGAGGCAGATGTGCTACCATGTACCAGGCACCATGTAATAAAATAATTCTGAAAAACAAACAAACAAACAAACAAACAAACAAACCACACATTGTGTAGTCCTGCAAAATTATATTTTATGAATGGCATGGTGGTGTAGGGGTTAGCATGTGCATCCTAGATGAGGATGGGTTTGATTTGTGAGTTTGGTTCCTTTCACGGTTTCTTCCTTGTGGTGTTGGGGGCTTATGAGTGGAGTTTGCTTGTTCTCTTCATGCTCTCCATATGATTTCATAGGTTTCCACCCACAGTCCCACAACATGCACATTATGCTGATCGACGGTTCCAAGCTGCCTCTTGGTGTGAGTGTGTGTATGTGAATAGTTGCACGGGTGTGTTGGAATTATAAAAGACTGTTGAGCTGTTCAGGGTGCATCCCTCTTTCACCCAGTCAGCTGAGGTAGGCTCCAGCTTTCATGTGATCCATGTAGGACTCGTCTGTGCAGGAAATGGATTAATGAAAATTAAAGGATTTTATCTATCTATCTAGTGCCTGAGTCGTAGGACGACCATTGGTGGCCCGCCATGAAGGATAACGCCCTGGTTATCATCTTCATGGAGGTTTTCTTGGCAGGATTGGTGCAGTGGTTTGCCATTGCCTTCTGCACGATGCGAACCTACGGGCAATTTAGAACGGCCAATTAACCTACTGTGCATGTCTTTGGATTGTGGGAGGAAACTGGAGCACCCAGAGGAAACCCATGCAAGCAGGGGGAGAACATGCAAACTCCACAGAGAAATGCCCAGGCCGGGAATTGAACCCAGGCCTTCTTGCTGTGAGGCGGACGTGCTAACCACTACGCCACTGTGCTGCCAAAACAAGCAATAAACAACAATAAACTTTAAAACTGGAGTGTTTGAAACATCTACCTGTTTTTTATGGGTATAGTTTAAATCACAGAATCACTCAATATCGTTTGTTTTTTATTTTTTTCATCTATCTCATTCATTTATTTTCTGAACCACTTAAACCTAATTAGGGTCACTGGGAGGCTGGCGCCTATATCACTTGACTCTGGGTGAGGGTAGGGTACACCCTGGACAGCGAGCCAGGCAACCACAGGACCAACACTCACAACTAGGGATGAACAGCCAATTAGCCAACTGCATGTTTTTGGACTGTGGTGGGAAACCAGAGTACCCAGAGGAAACCCATGCAAGCAAGGGGAGAACATGCAACCACACAGAAACACTCAGGCTGGGAATGGAACCCAGGACCTTCTTGTTGTGAAGCGGACATGCTAACCACTGTGCCATCATGCCACACGTTGCTTGTTCATGTGAGACGTTAAACAGGAGTGAGTAGGACAGGTCAATATGCATATCATTTGAATGAGTAGCACATGGTCTCTCTCTCTCCGTCGCCAATTCCAGTAAGTTCCACCTTCAAGAATGGACCTCTTATTATCTTTCCCCCAGAGAACATGGCTTAGGATCAGTACTGTGTACTAACTGATCTTTTTAGCTCATTCCACCCCAGTGCAGCTGACTGAGTTTTCAAAGGCCGGCCATGTCTCTTACTGTCTATGGTGCGAGGCTGTAAAAGAACCATTGCGGACTTTTGACAAGAGTAGCTGCATAGCCGTCAGTGTGTGTCTGCCCTGCGATGGCCTGGCGAGCTGTCCAGGGTGTACTCTGCCCTTACACAGAGACAGCTAAGATGGGCGCCAGGCTCCCTGCGACCCTAATTAGGATTAAGTGGTTCAGGAAATGAATGAATGAAACAGCTCGTTCCACTTTAGCTCAAGACTGCAGTCAGCGTATAACTGAAGGAAACATCCTGATGAGGGAATGTAAACACAGTGATCCCTCGTGCTTCAATTCATGCGGCTTCAGTGCATCATGTTTTTTTTTTTAAATATTCATCAAATTAAAAAATAAGGCAATTAAGGAAGAATAAGGACAAATGTTAAGGAAAATGCCACAAAAACAAGGCCAATTATACATAAAATTCGAAACAAACAAAAACAAAAAACCCCAAACCCCCCACCAAAACTACTTACTTCAGTTCAGTTCATTTTCTGTAACCGCTTAATCCTAACTAGGGTCGCGGGGAGGCTGGCGCCCATCCCAGCTAACTCTGGGCGAGGGCAGAGTACACCCTGGACAGTTCGCCAGGCCATCGCAGGGCGGAAACACGCCGAAAGCTTTGCAGCTACTCTTGTCGAAAGTCAGCAATGGTTCTTTTACATGCCTCACACCATAGACAGTGAGAGACATGGCCAGCCTTTGATAACCCAGTTAGCTGCACTGGAGGGTGGGGGGGGGTGACAACCTTGTAGAGCGTGGGACTCAAACCCCCAACCTTTGGATCAGTGATCACAGCACCCTATACCACTAGACCACCACTGCCCCCTACTTACTTACTTATTTACTTATTTTTATGTGAGGTGCTCATCTGAGTGCGTACACGCGCAACTGTGTGTGCGCACGTCTGTTGTGTGTATTTATATTTTATTTAAATCTTATGCATTTATTTTAGAAAGTTTAATCGTTATTATAAGCATCTATAGTGTTGAATATGTATTTATTCATATGATATACATACACATATACATGTACATATACGTCAGTCAGGGGGGTTGATCCTACTTTGCGGAATTCGGCGGTCGCGGTGGGGATCTTGGTCCCAATTAACCACGGAAAGTGAAGGATCCCTGTATACTGGTACACTGCTATACGTACATTTTATACACTGATCTATGCACAGGGATCCCAGATCTCTGCGATGTAGCGGAATTCCACTGTCTTTACTCGCCTATTTAGCAGAATTCTGCTATTTTTATAAATTTATGAAATAAGTCCAGTGTAAGACTGTTTACTAGTGCAGCGTAAATGTTGTGACAATTTGAATGATAGTGTTATACTATTAACATACTAACTTTGTAGCAGGTATGCTCATTAGTTGAACACAAATGTCTGTTGTGATAATATGTCATGTGTTATGTGATCATTGTACAAATTAGTTCATAATTATTTCATAATTACGTTACCCATGAATGATGAGCCATAGCGCTATGCTACTTGAATCATGTGTGTTTATCTACACTGAAATAACCTTTTAGTATTTTTTACATTATTTAAGCTGTTTTGTTTAGTGTTTATGCATGTTACAAAACAATGATTGACTTGTTTACATGATTTTTTACATGACATGCTCTGCCCCTGTACCCTGCAAGGGACCCTGCGGCCCCCTTGACCCCCAGCTGAAATATTTCATTTCCTCTATTTCTAAACCCGTTTCCTCTATTTTTCTAAACCTCACTGGGACCCCTCTATGCAATTGCATAGGGCAGTGGTGGCCTGGTGGTAAAAGGTGCTGGATTGCTGATCCTGATTGGTTCGAGTCCCACTCTCCACAAGGTTGTCATCATCCCCCCAGTGCAGCTAACTGGGTTATCAAAGGCCGGCCATGTTCCCACTGTGTATGGTGAGAGGCATGTAAAATAACCATTGGGCGTCCGACGTAAAACCTATGCCAAATCAAACATGCGAATCATTAATATGACTTCCATGAGGATGGAGGCAGATGATTCGCTGTTTTGACTCCTGAAAAAGGGAACAGCAGAAAGGTAAGGAAAGATCTATGCAATTGCATACGTACAGGTTTACAAAAACAAAGATTATAAATAGTTGTTAATTATGGTACTGAATGAATGCATGTGATAAAAACATTCACAATAGTACCGAAAATATTCATTCATTCCTGCATTCATTTTCTAAGCCGCTTAATCCTTCTTACGGTCGCGTAATTAGAGGCAGTAATTAGAGGTTAACACCCATCTCAGCCGACTCTGGCCAAGGACGCAAAGCACCCCAAACAGCTCGCCAGGCCATTGCAGTGCCAGCGCACACACACACACACACACACACACACACACACACACACACACACACACACACACACACACACACACACAACTATTCACATTCACACTCACACCGAGGGGTGATTTCAAACTGCTAATTAGCCTACTGTGCATGTTTTTGAACTGTGGAAGAAAACCAGAGTACCAGGAGGAAACCCACGCAAGAGTGGTGAGAACATGCAAACTCCACACAGAAACGCCCTAACCCAGGCCTTCTTGCTGTGTGACAGATATGATAACTACTGTGCCACCATGCCGCATGCCAGAACTATTTTCAGAACTTACTGTTTTATTGATTTCGTATCGCGCACTTAGTCTTGTTAATATTAATTAGGACGTCTAGCACAAAATGGGCCAGGCGTACTATGTGAGGAAACATACAATGTTGGCGCAATCCTAATACAGTCATACCTCACCTTACAAAATTAATCCGTTCCAGAAGTGGTTTCGTAAACTGATTGTTTCGTAAGTTGAGTTGCATTTTACATGTAAAAGGCTTGATTTGTTCCAAGCCCCCCCCCCCCCCAATACTACCCCCTAAACCCTTTAAAAATGATAAAAGTATACCTTTTATGGCCTCCTTCTGCTTCAATAGACGGGTTTCGGCCATATTCCTTTGCGATATCACTCAACCGCATGCCACGAGCAAGCTTCTTCTTTTCACTTTCACCAGGAATCACTTTCTTGGGGCCAATGATAAATAATGAAGAACAAAGTTGGAATGAGCACAGTCGAAAAACTCACGAAACAACAGTAACTCTGTCTTTTACACGTGTTAGAACTCCGTGACGAACAATGGGTCAAAGGCACACGAAAAGCATCATGGGTATCATGGAGATGCAGCTCCCTCCTTGCCAATGGGAGGCCAGCGGGGCGGGGTGTTGGGAGATAGCCAATGGGAGAGCAACTCTACCGCGCCAATTTCAAAACAAAATACAGGATGCTACAAGTGTATTTACGTTTCGTAACATGTTTTTTTTTTAGTATCCAGAGACGTAAATTTTACATAAATGCATTTCATAACTTGGATTTTTCATTAATTTGGTCTTTCGTAAGATGAGATATGACTGTATAGGTGCGGCAAGGTTTGCGGGTGATGTACAAACTATGCTGTGATTTTTAAACACAGATGCTGCCAGTTCATTTCAATACAAGATGGCTAATCCAGTAAGAGCCACACTAATAAACACGGGGTTGCAAACAGGAAGATGAGATTCTGCTGCAGGTAATTTACTAATGACACATGCAGCGTGTTGACTGTAATCAGAAAAACATATAAACACAGGTTATACACACTTTCTCGTGAAACACTACAGCAATGCAGAATAAGGAGAGTTTACAGGAAGAAAAAGTCTCTGCAGAAAGACTATCTATGATGCCTTCCATGAGAAGTAATTATTGCTGCCATGTCAAGCACAACAAATAAAAAAATTGCTTATTTCTTTCTGGAAGTAAATCCTGCCACGGTCAGCAGTCAATTTCATAAACCTTAGTTAGTCATTTTGAGCTCTTCATTTAAATATTCTCCTCCCCATATCCATATCGTAGAGAAAGGGGACAGAAATCAATATCACCCCCTCCGACTGACGTATACATACTTGTATCTGTTTATATAATATAAATAAATACATATACAGCACTATAAATGCTTATAATAACAATTAAACATTAAAAAATAATTCATAAGATGCAAATAAAATATAAATACACACACATATAGATGCGCGTGCACGCACTCAGATGCGCACCTCACAAAAATGTCACTAGTTTTGATGGGAGGTTTTGGGTTGATTTTTGTTTTGTGTTTGTTTAGGGTTTTTTTTTTGTTTGTTTTTTTTTTGCATAATTGGCCTTGTTTTTGTGGCATTTTCCTGAACTTTTCCCTATTCTTCCTTAATTTCCTTATTTTTTAATTCGATGAATATTTAAAAAAAAAATGCGATGCACTGAAGCCGCATGAATTGAAGCGCGAAGTAATGAGGGATCCATGTATCGCAATTCTTCCGATTGGATGTGTGTGTCTATGTGGAAAAGATCAATGTGAATAAGATGAAAACAAGTGTCCTTAAAACAAGTGTCCTTAAAACAAGTGTCCTCTACCTCTGAGGTTTTCTCGTTCATTTTATAAAACCTGTGCTGCGATTTCGTGTGCAGTAAATTAGAAAGTCACTGCACACGAAATCGCAGCACAGGTTTTATAAAATGAACGAGAAAACCTCAGAGGTAGAGGACACTTGTTTTATCCACTTGGTTTTTACACATCACCAGAGGAGCATATTTCCCGAGGTAAATTTGTTCTCTTATTTGTAAACTTCACAGACATTAAAAAACAATCTAAACTAATCATAACAGTTGGAATTAGCACTGAAAATTAAAAGGTAAATTAAAGGGTGAATCATGGGTGGGACGTGGTGCAGTGAGTAGCACATTTGCCTCATAGCAAGAAGGTTCTGGGTTTGAGTCCAGGGCCCCATAAGGGTGCGCTTGCCTGGAGTTTGCATGTTCACCATGTGCTTTTGAGTTCACTTTGCGTATTCTGGTTTCCTCCTTCAGTCCAATGGCATGCATATTAGATACACTGGCTGTTGTAAATTACTTATGTGTGAATGGTTTTTTTTTTTTTTGTGTGTGTCTGTGTGTGTGTGTGTGGGGGTGTGTGTGTGTGTGTGTGTGTGTGTTGGCCCTGTGATGGACTGGTGAGTACTTCAGGGTGAACCCTGCCTTTCCCCAGTATCATCTGCGACTCTGTGGTCATTTTTAAATACAGGGATTCCTCACTTTCTGCGGTTAATGGGGACCGACACCCCCCTGCAACCGCCGACTTCCGCGAAGTAGGATCGACCCTCCTGACTGACGTATACGTACATGTATACTATGTGTGTATAATATCAATAAATACATATTCAATGCTATAAATACTTATAATAACAATCAAACATTCAAAAATAATGCGTAAGATATAAATAAAATATAAATACACACACATACAGATGCACACCTCACATAAAAATGTACGTAGTTTTGTTGGGGGGTTTTGGGTTGTTTTTGGTTTTTTTTGTGTGTGTGTGTTTTTTTATTTTTCTTTTTTTGCATAACTGGCCTTGTTTTGTGGTATTTTCCTTAACTTTTTCCCTATTTTTCCTTAATTTTTTTATTTTTTGATGAAGATTTTTGAAAAACCCGCAATGCCCAGAAGCCGTAGAAACTGAAGCATGAAGTAAGGAGCGATCACTGTACATGCTGATCAAGGCTCACTGAGTGGCTCTTTCCTCACCATAACTCCCGACATCCTGCAAAACGTTTACCATTTATTTATGATTTTTGAAAGGAAGGCGTCTCTAGTGTCAGTCAGGGATTTCCTCAAGTGGCTGCAGTCTGCAATATCGCAGGACCTGTCTCTGACCCACATAGGCTTCCCTATTTCACAAGAAAAATAATTATAACCTTAAATTTACTGTACCGTATTTAAGTCTAAATCCATGAGAAAACGTGATTAAATAGTTTTGTTTACATGTTCTTTCCTTCTTGTTTCGTTTGAAGTCTCGTCATTTCCCGCTTTAGTGGTGGATGTGGTGTCGCTTCAGAAGCAGTTTAAACTGGTTATGAACAAATGAGAGAATATTGTACTGCTTCTGGTTCAGGCATAGAACAGTTACTGAAACAGACAGATTATTTTTCACACAATGGCTGCAAAAACTCAACAGATATTAACAAATGATTTTGATATGATTTGATTTTGAATCAATATGCATGAAAACACATAATAATTTTGTCTATTTATTTTTGTCGCAGAAAATTCAGTTCAGTCGACCACAGATGCTCAGGAAACTAGTCCGTCAACTCAGTATGTGGATGAAAGACTGTTATGAGTCAGGAGTCTGACTTTGCAGAGAGCGACATAGAATGTGAATTTTTTTTTTTTTTTTGGAATTTGAAAAATGTAGTCTATTTTTCTTAAGTTCATCCTAAAAACGATTTCAAATTAAAATTAAGTTGTGATTTAGATTGCACCTGAAATTATTCCAACAATTAATTTTTTTTTATTTTTTCGGGGTCCTAGCTTGCGACTTCCACTAGGATAACATGACCTTTCAGTGATGCATAGAATTTTGTAGCAGGCTACTCTTAATTTCTGAAAGGCTACTTAAAAACTTCTGGAAATCCCTGGTCAGTGTTTTATAACCGTTACAGGTAAACCCGGAACCTTTCTGCCGTATAAAGATCTTCACCATGAAGGTTTATGCCATTTCTTTTTTTTTTAAACTGGTGAAGCTTGTACAGTTTCCCCACAGGTCTGTGTTTGTTCTTTATAAGAGCACAACTTGAGTGAGGCTTGCGTATGTAATGTGCTTGTTCTAATACATTATTGTTGCTATAGTAACAGCTCATGCACAGGGATGATGGGCATCACATGTTTTGTTGATTATTTAAATGCTATTTTGTACTTTATTTTTGTTTGTGGACATTTGGACATAATTGAGATGGCAATCTGGAGCTGAAAGTGTGTGTGTGTGTGTGTGTGTGTGTGTGTGTGTGTGTGTGTGTGTGTGTGTGTGTGAGAGAGAGAGAGAAAATACAGCCATATGTGTGTAAAATCTGCCTTTAAGTACTGAGGCTCTGTTTTTCTCCAAGTCTTATGCATGTATGGCAGGTGGGAACCCTGGAACTGCATTTCCCCCACATGACAGTGTGTGTGTGTGTGTGTGTGTGTGTGTGTGTGTGTGTGTGTGTCTGTATTACTGACAAATATGTGATACCTCAGACAACTGGAGTGGGCGTTGACTCAAACCACAACCCTGCTCTCTCTCTCTCTCTCTCTCTCTATCTCTCTCTCTCTATCTCTCTCTCTCTCTCTCTCTCTCTCTCTCTCTCTATCTCTATCTATCTAGCTCTGGCAGAAAACAAACAAACAAGAAACAGCATGTGTAATTTGTCTAGCAGCATGCTTGCTATTTCTCTGTGTACTGTGCGCTTCCTATCGTTAGCATGTGCTCTCTGTATCAGTGCACTCTTGTATTTCCTCATGCTCGGACTGCTTCTTCGTCTGACAGCACCATTTGTTTAATAATCATGTCTGGATATACAGTCTATAAGATCCAGCACACTTTGATATCCCATAATGCAGTCCAGGAATAGGTCAGCATAGTTTGGTTTTAGATGAGTGTGTATGCAATTCACAGAGTAATACCTACCATGCAGAGGCTTTTCACACTCCCAGAATGCATTGCTTTGTATGGTAGTCTTCCTGAATACTGTTTGGGGAAAGTGTCATGTGACTAATCACCATTTTCTTTTTTGCTGTATAATAGGGGTTTTTCTTTAAAACTTTACATAGTTTGTCTCACACACACACACACACACACACACACACACACACACACACACACACACACACACACACTTTCAGCTTTGAGTATTTATTTGTTTTCCCTTGAATGTACTAAAGGTTTCCCCTGCTTTGTACCATAGTTGTGTGTGTGTGTGTGTGTGTGTGTGTGTGTGTGTGTGTGTGTGTGTGTGTGTGTGTGTGTCTGTGTGTGTGCATTAAGACTTGCCGCATTGTGTGTATAAGGCAGTCTAACCCAATGTCAGGGTGCTGCATTGTGTGTGTGTGTGTGTGTGTGTGTGTGTGTGTGTGTGTGTGTGTGTGTGTGTGTGTGTGTGTGTGTAGGAGAGAGAGACACAGAGTGAAAGGCAACCCACACTGTCAGTCGCAGTAGTCTCTTAAAGGGATACGGTGCCGCTCACGCCTTTATGTTTTCCCTCATCTACTTTCTTGCCCCCTCCAGCCGCTTTAAGCACGTGGAGATGCCAGAGTAGAGACTTCTCTCTGTGTCGCATGCTGCTGGACTCTACGAGATCCATCCCTCTGTTTAACACACAGCACTTTGCATTTTCAGGCCATAGCAAGAAGCCGAAAGGCGTGGATTATAAGTTGGCTCCCTTTTTTCCAGACGCACGTGCTTTGTGTTGGTTATTCACCTTTTCAGTGTTTTGCATTTATCCTCAGCCTGTGTGTGTGTGTGTGTGTGTGTGTGTGTGTGTGTGTGTGTGTGTGTGTGTGTGTGTGTGAAAATGTGGGGGAAAATGATGAGACTGTAACCTTGTGCATGTGTGTGGGTGTTTGTTTTTTGACAGGCTGGATCAGGATCTCTCAACATGGCCACGGTGCAGGACCTAAGGAGTGACTCAGAGCGTCTCAATGAGGTTAAAGGTCATCTAGAGATTGCCTTATTGGAGAAGCACTTCCTGCGTGAGTATTGATGCCTGTGTGTGTGTGTGTGTGTGTGTGTGTGTGTGTGTGTGTGTGTGTGTGTGTGTGTGTGTGTGTGTGTGTGTGTTCATTATGGGTGGGCGATTGACAGATCTACAGATTAAGCAGACAGATATGAAATGCTTAAAGTTTCCAGTTGAGCATCTGGCAATTTGCCAAGAGCATTTGACTTACTGATATCATTTTGTACATAATCTACTTTATGACACAAAACAACATCTCTGCAGTCAACAAAATTAAACGCATGAATTAAATTAGAGGCAAGATGCACTAGAATCAGGTGTGTTTGAAGGCTAAAGGCATACATGAATGATGATACTCCTCTTCTGTACAGCGAAATCAGACCATGTGCTGTGCAAGTGTTGTAGCTGTTCATCGCTCTACATTTACTCACATGTGTCAGAAACATCTGCCTGTAATACGAAATAACTCTGACTGAGGAATCATGCTGTCATTTGTCATGCTTCTTACATGATGTGCATTCTTGCTGCTGCTTTAACCAACCTAAAGATGCCTCTGTTCCTTTTGCTGTAGGGTGAAAGGAGTAATCGCACTAGAAGTGTAGTAGAAAAGCGACTGATGCGAATTGATTTCATTTAGTTTTTGAGAATTTTGAAATTTGCGAGAAGATTTTTTGCGAATCCACATGCAAGCGGATATTATAATATTTTGAGGCTTAAATACGTATATCAGGCGAGAGTCACGAGAAGGTTGCGCAATAATTTTTGCAACTGGCTTGCAAGTAATTTGAAGGTGGTTTACAGATGTTTGGTGAAATTAAAGAATCATTTTCACAACACAATTTCAAACATGTTCACAGATCAGGTGGCCAGAATGCAACTGAATACCACGTGATAAATTTGAGAATGAAGAGCGACAACCTCAAATTGCCATGCCCTTAAACTACAGTACACAAGTTTAGTTGGTCTTTTTTAATTGATTTATTATATATTTAATTATGCAGGGATCCCTCACTTTCCACGGTTAATTGGGACCGAGATCCCCATGCGACCACCGAATTCCGCAAAATACGATCCAACCCCCGGACTGACGTATACGTACATGTATATGTTGTATATACTATCAATAAATACATATTCAATGCTATAAATGCTTATAATAACAATTAAACATTAAAACATATAAATACACAGATGCACGTGCATGCACTCAGATGCGTACCTCACATAAAAATGATTTAGTTTTGATGGGAGGTTTTGGGTTGTTTTTTATGTTTTGTGTTTGGTTAGGGTTGGGTTTTTTTTTTTTTTTTGCATAATTGGCCTTGTGTTTGCGGCATTTTCTTTAACTCTTTTCCCTATTCTTCCTTAATTTACTTATTTTTTAATTTGATTAATATGTGAGCCACTCCACCGAAAGTAGGCTCTTGCGTCCAAAAATGAAAAATGAGCTTTTACACAGTCAGATAGAGGAGGCCCAAAGCTGCAAAATGCAGCAAAAAGTTTGTCAATAACTTGAAAACTGACCAAGCTAAGCCATTTCTTGTGTCAGCATTCAACTAAAAATTTCAAGAAGCTTTAGAGAAAAATGAGCACAAAGATTGCACTTCTTCCAAGATCATTAGTCCTTAGCAACCAACCATTTTTATGCACTTCAGCCATATCAACTTTTAGACAACATGTCTAGGAAAAGTTCTAGGAAGAGATGATAAGAGAAATCATTCTCATTTTAATCTGACACGCCCTTTTTTAATCCATCAGTCACAATGGTAAACCCACCAAAATAAAACTTGAAAATGACTTTTATTTTTCATTTCTGTTTATTCCAATAAGATCAGTATGTATCTTTTCGACCATTATATAAAGGT
Source organism: Plotosus lineatus (assembly GCA_024760905.1). NCBI lineage: Eukaryota > Metazoa > Chordata > Actinopteri > Siluriformes > Plotosidae > Plotosus > Plotosus lineatus. Next base: position 26,400,004 of record CM045733.1, on the reverse strand, counting down.
TCGAATGCCTTCAAATGATACTGATTGAAAAAAAACACTGTCAGGTTCAAACAATTACTCTGAAATTAAGAAAACTATATATAAGAAAACTATATAACAACACTCTCTGATCTCTTCATACAAGTAAGCTTCATCAACTCTGTGCTCAGCATCATCATCTTCATCTAAATCCTGCTCAGCCGATAAGATCACATCTTTACAAACACCAGTCATCACACTTTTATTAACAGATGCCTCTTCTTCATCAACATCAAAATCAAAATCTTCATCAACACAGCTAGCATCATCGTCATCATCAGTTTGTTCATCTGTCAAAGGAATGAAACATACCCGGCAACAGCAAAATATAATTTCAGCGGAACTTTAGCGGGGTGGGGTGTGTGTGTGTGTGTGGGGGGGGGGGGGGGGGGGGTTGGGGGCGGAGTCCAGGGCGGAGCCTGTTTGGTCTGTACAGATGGTCAACATATCATCGAGCGTGGACTAATTGGAATATAATTATTTGTAAACATATATGTATTTGCAATATAATATATATACACAGAATTGAGAAATAGGTCAACCAAGGCTCAATGTTTTGTGTTGTATAAATGAAAGATGAAAAAAATACAGTAGGCCCTGGTTATTTGCGGGGGTTCGGTTCCAAATCAAGATATTCCGCTAGTTCTGTACCTGGAAGTAAAACCCCATGTATCATATTACATGTACGAATGATCAATCGGAAGTAAAATACTATGTATCTATTACATGCGCTAAAATATGCTTCTTAAACACATTCTCTAGACAGTCTTACTCATTAACACAGTACTAATGTAGTAAAATGTAGTAATGATTAAGAAAAACTTTTTCATTTTCACTGTTATATTTATTGATGATAAAATATAAACATTATACAGCATATACTGTTGTAAAACACTAGTATTAAAGTCTTTTTCAATTATTATTCCAGTACAGTACCTAAGTTAATGTTTAGAATGTTTGTGTGTGAGATTTTATGTTCTGTAGCATGTTTAACAAATGATACCAAAAGGATAAACTTGCTTCATGCCCTTTTACATTGAACGTGACATTTCCAAGATGGCGCTGCCTAGACAGCGACGTCGCGGAGTTCTCAGAGTCAAATTGTTTCTTTGTTTGTTTTAATTTGTTTTGTATGTTGTTGTTTGTTTGTTTTTTGCACTATGCTCATCTATGACTGGTCGACCCCACTACAGCTATGAGAGCACATTGTTTTCTGACATTTAGAACTGAGCACGCTCAACTACTATTCTGCGTTAACATGCTACGGCAGCTCAATGCTAGCCGCACACCGGAGCTCGGTGGCCGGTCCTCCCTGAACGCCGTGTTTCCGGCTGGTGTAATCACCTCGTCGGGTGTACTCTCCTTGAGCCATGTTTCACAGAAACAGCATGGAACAGACCTATAGATCCCTCTGCGTTGCAATCCGAGCATGAAGCTAGTCCATCTTGTTTCACAGAGACTGAACATTTGCAAGCAGTATGACCGGAACTGCTAATCTTCCACTGCTAATCAAGCACCGGAGTTGTCGTTCAGCCCCTCCCCGCTTGGGATTATTGTTAACCGGGGTGCGGCTAGCACTGAGCTACCATAGCATATTAGCTCAGGATAGGAGTTGAGCATGCTCAGTTCTAAACGTCCGATCTCACAGCTGTAGTAGGGCCGCTCAGTCATAGACGAGCATAGTGCAAAAAACAAACAAACAACAACATACAAAACAAATTAAAATGAACAAAGAAATAATTTGATTAAAAGAACTCCGCGACGTCGCCCTCTAGGCAACGCCTAGTTCTATGAGGGTACTCGTCAGAAAAATGGGGGAAAAAGACATTCTTAGTGAGTTTTAGTTGATTTCACGTGAGCAAGTGATAGTTGAATACTTGTTTTAATAGTTTATGCAAAAATCCGAAATTCGATAAAAATGGACCATTTTTATTTTTCTGGCCTTTATCTCAAAAGTGGTCGGTGCGACGAGCGCCTACTCTCGGTGGAGTGCCTCACATATTTAAAAAAAAAAAAACGCTATGCACTGAAGCCCTATGAATTGAAGCACGACGTAGCGAGGGATCCCTGTATTTGATTTATTAAGTCTTTAGTTCTGAGGAAGTTAGGAGTTTGGTCTATTTGACGAGTCTTGTGCAGGTGCATGTATCATAAAGAAAAAACCCATCAGATTGTTATCAGCTTAAGCCCAACTGGAGACACTGCCACCAAGGTTCCACAGTAACCCGGTTTCCTCCCACAGTTCAAAAAACATGCATAATAGGTTAACTGTCGGTTCCAAATGACCCCTAGGTATGTGTGTGAATGGTTGTATTTCTGTTGGCCTGTTGTGATGGCCTGGCAAACTGTTCAGGGTGTACCACACATTTGCCCAGAGTCGGCTGAGATTGGCACCAGCCTTTCCTTGACCCTAATTAGGAATAAAGTGGCTGAGAAAAGGAACGAATGAATAATTATTATTATTTTATTAGTAGTAGTAAATATTTTATTATCCTCAGAGGATCAGAAGTGCACTTCATAAAAATATAAAATGTTAATATTCATGTTAGATGAGTATTTTAATATTTTCTTTATTTCAGTAATGTATAAATGAGTTCTGTCACTTTAAGACGAAACACCACACAGGAGAAATTCAGAGGAAAACATTCTGTATTTCTCATGAGCACTCGGGGCACACAGTAGAATTTTCTTCTTGCAAACATTTGCCATTTTTTTTTCAATAAGCTCCAGTGATATGAAATGCATTAATTAAGATGAGAATAGTCAGAGAGCGATTACATCATTGCTTTATTTCATCACATTTTAGGCAAGAATGAAAATGATGTCAACATTACAGCAGTGTTTTACAGAGAACACATTTGTGAAATATCTAAAATGCATTTAAACAGATGACTTAGCATTGTTTAATAGCTTCATTAAAATAAACTAAGTTGTTATTAAAACAGACACACACACACACACACACACACACACACACACACACACACACACACACACACACACACAAACAAGTACTTGACTCAGTGAAGGATTCACTGCTCATTACTGATTATAGGTTAGTTTGGAGTTAAAATGAAGTAAAATCTTGGTGATTGGTGAATAGCACTTCCTGTTTTCCTTTACCTGGGTACAGCTGAAGTACAATAATCATTCTGTCTCCATTAATTGTCTTTTTACACGGGGGCTGAAATAGTGACTGAAATTACAATTCATCAAATAAACACCGGGGCAGTGGTGGTTTAGTGGTATAAGGCGCCGGATCGCTGATCCAAAGGTTGGGGGTTCGAGTCCCACTCTCCACAAGGTTGTCACTGCCCCCCCCCCCCCCCCAGTGCTGCCAACTGGGTTCTCAAAGGCCGGCCATGTCTCTCACTGTCTATGGTGTGAGGCATGTAAAAGAACCATTGCTGACTTTCGACAAGAGTAGGTTGCAAAGCCGTCAGCGTGTTTCCGCCCTGCGATGGCCTGGCGAGCTGTCCAGGGTGTACTCTGCCTTCGCCCTGAGTTGGCTGGGATGGGCACCAGCCTCCCCTTGACCCTAATTAGGATGAAGCGGTTACAGAAAATGAACTGAACAAATAAACACCCAGCGCAACTCATTGCTTTGACATTTATCAAATATTAAGTCTTGTGTCTTAAAAGATTAGCAAGAAGAATGCCAAAGGAAAGTTGTGTGTGTGTTTAAAAGGGAGTGATGAAAAAAAACAATAGCTTCTATTTCAGGTGGCATGTTAGCGTAGTGCTGAGCAAATCCGTTTCACAGCAAGATAGTCCAGGTTCAAGCAAGTTTTATTTGTTTTTTTTTTTTTTTTTTTTTGAGGAGTCCTTCCTATGCTTGTGTGGGTTTCTTTCAGGTACTCCAGTTTACTCTCACAGTCTACAAATATGCACATAACGCTAATTGGTTATCCAACATAACCCCTAGGTGTGAGTGACCTTTGCCCAGTGTCGGCTGAGATAAACACCAGCCTCCCTGCAACCTTAATAGGAGTAAGCAGTTTGGCAGATTAGTGAGTTTCAATTCTGTCACTGCAGGTCCACCGTTCTTCATATCTTCATGTTAATAGCGATCTCATACACTGACATGGTTTTCTACTCTCACGTTTTATGAACCATTGACAAATTGACGGGCGTATGGTATTGGACTATATCTGGAGTCAGATAGGAAGATATATCAAGCATTTGATGCACTTACTGGCAGGCAGTACTGACATGAAACTCACTCAGTAGGCAAGAAATTAAATTTTGTACTTCTGAGAAGCTTCTCAGTTTTCTGTATCAGTAACATCATTCAACACCAAGTGGCCCTTAAACATAGACTCGACTGACTGCAAATCATGAAAAGTTGGGCAGCATTAGCCTGGTTTGAGTTTACCATAGCAAGACAAGCTATACAGATATAGCTTATAAAACACAATCTATTTCTGGATCTCTTATCTCTGAACACACTGCTCCAAGATGCTTCAGGAATAGTCCATCTTTAAAGTGCACTTCATTCTCTGAGGCATTCTGCTTCTCCAAATACCCCACAGCTCTCTGGCATGCCGGGGAGTGTATGAGTCATGTTGTAGCACGTTTATCAGAGGTGTGTCTGTGGGTGTCTGGGTCAACAGCATCAGACGGAATGGCAAATAAAAGTCAAATGATCGTCCCTGTGTTTAACCCGCTTGTCTGGGGTTTTCCTGCTCTGTGAGCAGGACTAGTTGACTGTGCTACACTGTGCTGTGATTCCCAGCAAAGTGCAGGTTACGTGCCTGTATGCCTCGTGATCACTTAGTCAGGTATTTGGCATCACTGCAACTGCGCGTGTGTGTATTTCAGTGCTGTGTCATCATGCTATGTCAGTAAGAAGTTAGTAATGTGATTAGTGTACCCAAAGCCAGAGTCTCCTCATCTTACACATAACATGCTGATGTCACAATCTTCCAAGTGTTTAATTTCAGCAAGAGAAGATCAGCAGAAGATATTTTATGATCTAGATTGTGCTTTTAGAGGCTATTTTTACAAACACTAGCCATGCCAGAAACTCGGAAATTATCATCACCATGACAATCTATTGGATTTGGCACCATGATAATCAAGCAGAGTTTTGTCAGAGGTATTGTAAAGTACTGGCGTTTGTCGGTTTGTCTGCAAACAAAATCCTGACCACACCCATGCATAGGTTTTGACCAAACTTGGTGGGAACACTGCCCTACCATAGTCCTCGAGATAATTTGATTTTGAAATGTCAAGGTCAAAGATAAAATGTCACAGCAAGGTCGCAAAATGTTTGGAGATTGCTTACAACTTCAAAACAAATGCTGATAGACATGTCATTCCTGTGGAACACTAATAGTAAACCACATATGGATGTTGAAATAAGGTAATTATCTTTAACATGACGTGACCTTCAACAATCAAACCCCAGCCATCTCAGAAATTCCTTCAAACTAATGAGTTGTTGTTGTTGTTGTTGTTGTTTTCTTATTAACCACACCCATATATTAAAGGATATATTGTAGTACTGTATGTCGATATGAGTACGTACTATACTTAAAACCAGTGCTTATATAGATTAGATTAGATTAGATTCAACTTTGTAATCATATATGTACAAACCGGATTCTAAAAAAGTTAGCATACAATACAAATTGTCATTAAAAACTGAATGCAATGGTGTGGAAGTGCCAAATTTCAATATTTTATTCTGAATAGAACATAGATGACGGGGCCAAAAGGTTAAATTGAGAAAATGTATCATTTTAAGGGAAAAATATGTTGGTTTTAAATTTCATGATGTCAATAAATCTCAAAAAACGTGGAGCAAGGCCATTTTCACCACTGTGAGGCATCCCCTCTTCTTCTTACAACAGTCTACAACCGAGGAGCCAAGTTTCTGAAGTTTAGAAATAGGAAGGCTGTCATATTCTTGTCTAATACAGACCTCCAACTGTTCAACTGTCTTGGGCCTTCTTTGTTGCACCTTCCTCTTTATGATACCCCAAATTTTCTCTATACGTGAAAGATCTGGACTGCAGGCTGACCATTTCAATACTTGGATCCTTTTCCTCCTCAGCCATGATGTTGTAATTAATGCTGCATGTGGTCTGGCATTATCATGTGGAAAAATGCAAGGTCTTCTCTGAAACAGACGACGTCTGGATGGGAGCATATGTTGTTCTAGAACCTGAACTGCATTTCTAAATTAAATATAGAACCTGAACATACCTTTCTGCATTGATGGTGCCTTTCCACATGTGCAAGCTGTCCATGCCACACTCATGCAACCCCATTCCATCACAGCTGCAGGCTTCTTAACTGAGCGCTGATAACAACTTTGGTTGTCCTTGTCCTCTTTAGTCCGGATGACATGGCGTCCCAGTTTTACATAAAGAACTTCGAATCATGATTCATCGTTTTCCACTTTGCCACACTCCATTTTAAATGACCCCTGGCCCAGAGAAAATGCCTGTGCTTCTGGGTCCTGTTTAGAAATGGCTTCTTCTTTGTACTGCAGAGTTTCAGCTGGCAACGGCGGATGGCACGGTGGATTTTGTTCACCGTCAATGGTTTCTGGAAGTGTTGCTGAGCCCATTCTGTTATTTCCCTTACAGTAGCATTCCTGTTTGTGGTGCAGTGCCGTTTAAGGGCCCGAAGATCATGGGCATCCAGTATGGTTTTTCAGCCTTGACCCTTACGCACAGAGACTGTTCCAGATTCTCTGAATCTTTGGATGATGTTATGCTCTGTAGATGATTATAGCTTCAAACGCTTTTCAATTTTTTGCTGGGAAACACCTTTCTGATATTGATTCACTATCTTTCTGCGCAACATTAGAGGAATTAATGATCCTCTACCCATCGTTGCTTCTGAGAGACACTGCTACTCTGAGAAGCCTTTTTATACTCAACCATGTTGCCAATGGACCTCATTGATGGTAATTGGTCTTCTAGCTGTTCGTTATAAGTGCAATTGACTTTTCCAGCCTCTTATTGCTAACTGTCCCAACTTTTTTGAGATTTGTTGACACCATGAAATTTAAAATGAACTTTTTTTCTTAAAATGCTACATTGTCTCAGTTTAAACTTTTGGCCCTGTCATCTCTGTTATATTTGGAATAAAATATTGAAATTTGGCAGTTCATTGCAGTTTCATTGCATTCAGTTTGTATTCACAATTTGTAGAATGTGCCAACTTTTTTGGAAACCGGTTTGTATAAATACAGAGAAACAAAATACAGTTTAACATCCAATCAGAAGTGCAGAGAACAGCAAGTGCAATATATATAGAATGTGCAGTATGTACAGATTACATACAAAAAAAGTTATGTGAGCAATTATGTACAGATATGGGCACTGAAAAGGTGCAAATACATTCGCATTAATTTTCATAGGACCAATATACAGATGTAGTACGCAAATATACAGAGGTATATACCGTATTTTTCAGATTATACGTCACTCCAGAATGAATACAAGTCGCATGGGCCAAAATATGCACAATAAAGAAGAAAAATATGTATATAAGTCGCAAAGTCATGGAAAATGTCTACCTTTGCTTGGAAATCTTCTGGCAGTTTTTGTTATAGTTGTGGTCCTCGCTCTGATAGAGAGGGGGTTGCGTTTCATGAAGCGGTAACATCAAGCGCAAGCCCCATTTGCGAACTCGTTCCTGTAGCTTTTAGCCCTCAATTAGCTTTTAGCCTGCGATTAGCTTTTTGTTTGTTTGTTTTCGTCATTAATAATAATCTCCGCATTTCTGCCATCTTGTTTCCTTCTTGTGGTTGTAAGTGTAAAAATAAACATGTGAAATTATGTTCATTATTATTATGGTGAACAGAATTGCATGTAATAATTTCACTACCTGGACGTGGAGACGCAACTACACTGTTGACAAGCCTCTCCCTGCAGCACGTTGCTCATGCACCCATGTGCGAGCTCGTTCCTCTAGCTGTGGCCTTCTAGCTTTTAGCCCAAGATTAGCGTCTTTTGATGTTGTTGTTTTTTTCTTCATTTTAGTAATAGTAATCTCCGCTTTATCCAGTCCCTCACAAGTTTCTTGTTCACTCCAAACTTTCTACTGCTCGATTACCATTTTCTGGTACATATTTAACTACTTGCAGCTTGTAACCTCCAGAATAGGATTTTCTTTTTGGGGCCATTTCTTCAGTGTGGATAAGCAGGTACTGGTACCCAAGCTTAGAGTGTTCTCTTGTGGTTGTGAGTGTAAAAATAACAAACATGTTGAAATTATGTTTTATTATGATGAACAGAATTCACATAAATCGCTCTGGAGTATAAGTCGCACCCTCAGCAAAAGTATGAAAAAAGTGCGACTTATAGTCCAGAAAATTCGGTATGTAATATGCAAATATACAGCTGTAATATGGACAATAAACACATGTGCTGTATGTATAGATATACAGTACATATTCAGATATACAATGTGCTCTGTGAACGTATATACAGTAGTGAAAGAAAAGCACTGTGAACAAACTATAACAGTGGAAGCATGTGCATGGGCATGAATGATACAAATGGTACTGGTATGGTGTAGTGTGGATGGGAAGGGAATGTTCAGGAGGGGACTTAGTTCAGTAGTGAGACAGTTGTGGGGAAAAAGCTCTTCCTAAACCTGCTGGTTTTTGTACAAAGGCTCCTGAACCGCCTTATGGGGGTGGAGGAGCTGGAAGATTATTTTGGCAGGATGGGAGGAGTCCATAATGTCCCTAGCAAAGACATCTCTTCCTGTGGACATCCTCAATAGCAGGAAGTGGAGTCCCTGTGATGCGTTGGGTGGTTTTCACCACTTACTGCAGTACCTTGCGGTCAGTGATAGAGTAATTTCTATATCAGACTGTAACACAGTTAGTCAGGATGCTTTCTATAATGCAGCGGTAGAAGTTACCCAGTATGTTAGCAGACAAGTGGTTCTTCTTCAATGTCATCAAGAAGAACAGGTGCTGATGGGCCTTCTTGACCAGACTGGAGGTGTTGGTTGACCAGGACATGTTCTTTAACATGTGGGTCCCCAGGAATTTGAATCTAGAGACACGTTCAACAGCCATGCCATTGATATGGATAGGGTCATGAGTGTCCTGATTTCCCTTCCTGAAGTCCACAATGAGCTCTTTAATTTTGCTAGTGTTGATGAGCAGGTTGTTGTCAGCACACCATGCAGCTAGGTGCTTTACCTCTGTCCAGTAGTCAGACTTTGCTAACTTTATGATGTAGTTGGATGCATGTCATGAGTGAAGGGGCAGTAGAGGAACAGACTCAGCACACAGCCCTGAGGTGTGCCAGTGTTGAGTATGATGGAGGAGGAGCAGTTGTGGATTGACCTAGCACACTAGGGTTGTTGGTAAGAAACTTCATGATCCAGTTGCAGAGGGAGGTATTAATTCCAAGATTCTCAAGTTGTCTGGTTAACTTGGAGAGAATCACTGTGTTGAATGCTGATCTGAAGTCAACAAACAGCATTCCTGCATATGTGTTCTTGTTGTCCAAGTGTGAGCACACATAGTGCAGCGCTGTGCATACAGTTTCCTCTGTATTCCTTTGTCTTTGGTATGCAAATTGATGTGGGTCTAGTGTGGAAGGCAGGCATTGCTTGAGATGTGCCAGGACCAGGCACTCAAAGCACTTCATCACAATTAGTGTTAGTGAATTAGGGCAGTAGTTATTCAGGAACGTTGGAGAGGAGTGTTTCGGCACTGGCACTATAGAAGCGGTCTTGAAGCACGTTGGTACTGCTGCTTGGGCAAGAGACAAGATGAAAATGTCTGTGAAGACCTTTGTGAGCTGCTCAGCACAAGCTCTGTGCAGTCATCCAGGAATGCCAACGGGGCCAGCAGCCTTGTCTGTCTTCCTTTCGGCTTTTTCCCTTTTACTCGGGAGTCGCCACAGCGAATCATCTGATTCGCACGTTTGATTTGGCAGAGGTTTTTTTGTACGTCGGATGCCCTTCCTGTCACAACCCTTTTTAGCAAGGGACAGAAACACGCTGACGACTTTGCAGCCTACTCTTTACAAAAGTCAGCAATGGTTCTTTTACATGCCTCTCACCATAGACAGTGAGAGACATGGCCCACCTTTGATAATCCAGTTAGCTGCACTGGGGGGGGGGGGGGGGGAGTGACAACCCTGTGGAGAGTGGGACTTGAACCCCCAAACTTTGGATCAGCGATCCAGCGCCCTATACCACTAGACCAGCACTGCGCCCTAACGGGGCTAGCAGCCTTATGTGTATTAATTCTTTTCAGTGCATTATAGACATCTATGGGGGAGTGTTAGGGTCTGGTGCCCATCCAGAGGCTTGGTCTTTACGGCCTTATCCTTGTTGTCCTTGTCGAAATGAGCATGAAAGTCATTCGGTTCATTGAGGAAGGACACATTTATGGCAGTTGGTGAGGAGTTGCTGGGTTTGTAGTCAGTGATTTCCTAAATGCCCTACCACATGTGGCAGGGGTCAGAATTGACAGTGTTCCTTTGGCTTCTGCTTGTGGTCATGCTTTTTGATACCCCTCTTCAGGTCAGCTCTGTCTGTACTGTAGGCCTGTGCATTACCTGCTCTGAAGACTTTCTTGCGTGCCTTAGACAGAAGGTGCACTTCCCTGTTCATCCATGGCTTCTGATGAGGGTATGTGATGATGTCTTTACTACATTATCCAAGCTGTGTGGCAAAGATACCTTGCACTGGTTTTATTATTACTACTACTACTACTGCAAAGCTGTCTTGAACAAAAAATGTCATATGTCATTATTTACTTCTTGGTTCAGCCTCTGAGTGACAGTTCTGCCATTTAATGATTCCACCAGATCTCACAAAGTTAGTGTGGTCCAAAAAACTGAGACGGCTCTTCAAATTATGTGGTCTAAAATAGATAATAAAATTTGCACAAACTAGTGAAGTCCTTGCCAGCTTAAGTTCACACTGTCATTACGGCAAAAGAGGCTATTGCAAACAGAAAACCTTAAATTCAGAGTGACAAGTATGTTTTGGGCTTAGGTAGGCATGGGTACTCTCATCCCATAACAAAGAGGTACTGGGTTCAAGCCCCATAGTTGGCAGGGACCTTTCTGTGTGGAGTTTCCATGTTCTCCATGTGCCTGTGTGAGTTTCCTCTGGGTGTTCCAGTTTCCTCCCGCAAACGACCAGTCCAAAGACCTGTGCATAAGGCTAAATGGCTGTTCCAAATTGAGCCTAGGTGTGAGTGTAAGTGTGAATAGACATTTGCTGGTCAACTGGTTCTGCAAGAGCGGCTTCAACCTCCTCAGATAGAAATACGTGTTGCAACGGAAAGTATGAAAGTGGCCCAGTGTATCATGGGTGCAGAATGGAAAGTAAGAGTGAGAAATTTGTGGGTTTGGCTTATTTTATTGTATTATCATCTAACAGTAAATTAATTAATTTTGACTAAATTTTAAGGGACGTGTGATCGAAGTGGAGGATAACTTCTATGTAATAATTGATTTGGAAACATTACAAGGCATTCATTCATTTTCTGAATCTCTTAATCCTAATTAGGCTTGCGAAGAGGCTGGTGCCCATCTCAGCCAACTCCGAGAGAGGGCAGAGTACACCCTGGTCAGCTCGCAAGGCAGGCTTGTAATCACAGAATTTGTGTTTTGTATAACGGCACTGGGACACCACACTGCATATTATTGTGTGTGTATTCATCACACCAAAATTTGGTTTCTAACAGAGAAATGGCTACTATGGATAAGATAGCGACATCTCTCTCTCTCTCTCTCTCTCTCTCTCTCTCTCTCTCTCTCTCTCTCTCTCTCTCTCTCTTTCACACACAATATCAACTCTTTATGACACACACACACACACACACACACACACACACACACACACACACACACACACACACACACACATCATCTTATGTCTTTCTCACACACACCGTGTCTATCATCTCTCGGTTTCGGTGGGGGGTTAGTGGTGGCTCAGTATTTAAGGCTCTGGGTTACTGATCTGAAGGTTGATAGTTCAAACCAGTAACCCAGTAACAACAAACTGCCACTGTTTGGCCCTTATCCCTCAGTTGTATAAAAATAATGAATATTAGTCACTCTGGATATGGGTGTCTACCAAATGTACATGTGTCTCTCTCATCCACATTCTCTAGCATCTCTTCCTCCCACACTCTCCTTTTCTCTCTTTGTCTTCTTGTGCCCTCCATCGTCTCTCTTGCCCCCAACCCCAGAAGGTATTGTTTGTGTTTCTATTTCTAAAGAGAATAAAGCTGCCTCTAGATTGCTCAGTTAAAATAGTTACCATCCACTTTAGATGTGTGCATCAAATATAATGAAGTGAAATATTAACATAGAAGTGAAAGACTTCTTCACACATTCACTCATCTATGTGCTGGACACTTTTTTCCTTTTTGACACTGCACATTGATTTACATACACTGATTGTCAACACTGCACGATTTCTGTCACTGCCAGTTTTCCTGCAATATTTGCACATGCTACGCATATGTACTTGTGGCTTTTCATGTAGATTTTGTGGTCTTGTGTAACACCAGGGTTCCTGGAAAAACACTGGTTTGTTTGAACTATGTACAGTAGAAAATGTATTCGGTTGAAATGACAGTTAAAGCCACTAGACTTGAAAGCTATAAGAGGTTTACTCATAGCATTAGTTCGCATTGTTTTCTTATTTTCTGACTAAATGTTTGCTTGAGTGGATGATCAGATCTATATTTACCTGCATGGGAAGTTAAAGCCCAGGAGTTCAGTTTCTAATACACCAGGTGTGGCCAACCTGCGGCTTCCGAGCCACGTGTGGCTCTTTGCCTAGTTTCATGTGGCTCTTATGTTCATATCGAAGTTTTTTTTTTTTTAATGTGCGTGTTTGCTTTGTTTGAGTTCAGTATGGTATTACTGTCAAATGCTTATGTGCGTGAGAGCTACAAAGCTGCCCAGTATGGGCGAGAAACAATTTGTAATTTTCAGGAAACAATTTGTATCAAATTTGCTTTTAAAATGGCAGAAAAAATGCACAGCAAAATGAGAATATGAAGATGAACAAAGGACATTTTTAACAGAGTGGGAGGTTTTTTGTTTTGTTGTTCTTGAATCTAATGGAAAGCCATTCTGCCTTATGTCAGGCATTATCGGCGCATTTCAAAACTTCAAATCTTCAGCACCACTTCAGCTCACTCCAGTCCACTTCTGCTAACTTTGACCAGGAATTTCCAAAAGGTACTGAACTTTGCAAGTACAACTTGTTCACTTTGAAATGTCAGACAGAAAAGCAGATACACTTTTTCCAAAAATTTATGAAGCGCTCAGAGACCGTATGCTTGCATAGTATCAACTGGCTTTGAACATTACACGGGCCAAAACGCCATACAATGAAGGAGAGTTTGTTATAAAATCTTTCAGTGACATTGTTGAAATCTTGTCTCCTGAAAACGACAAACTAAAACGTGTGGTATCGGACGGCCAACTGTCCCGCCACACTGTTGAACACAGAATATTGAACATTAGCACGGCTATTGAATCACAGTTGCAATCTGACGTTCAAAGATGTATTTTATCATGTTGGTGTGTGAATTTACAATAAAGCTGGCTGAGCAGAGGAGTGTGTGTGTGTGTGTGTGTGTGTGTGTGTGTGTGTGTGTGTGTGTGTGTGTGAAAGGGATGGGTGATGTTCATGTGTGCCCATGTGTATGATGTGGCTCTTTGCAGTAACACATTCAAAAATGTGGCTCTTGGACTCTGACTGGTTGGCCACTCCCGTAATACACTAATGATTTCTGTTCTATTGATTGAAAGGGTGGGAGTTCAGTTAACACTTGTAATGATGAGACTATAAAGACCAAAATGCAGATTAAGGAGTGTATTAATCAGCAAAGGTACCAAATCACAATCCAGAAATCAGTAGTCAGTTCAAACATCAACAATCAATATCTCATAAAGAGGAACAAAAATCCAGGGTTTAAATACACAGGTTAATGAACAGTCTGGGTGCTTTCAATACTCAGGAGATCCAGGGAATGTCAACAAAGTGTTGGAGTTTAATAAATATTGCAGATATCCTCTGTGATTTTGTGAAGCTGTGGGGCCGGTGGTGTAGTGGTTAGGGTGCTGCGCTCATGATCGGGAGGTTGTGAGTTCAAATCCCACTGAGACCCTCACTGTGCTAAGACCCCTGGGCAAGGTCTCAACCACAAGTGTGCCTCTGTTCACCCAGCAGTATAAATGGGTACCAGTAAAGATATACTGGGAAGGTAACCTGCGATGGACTAGCGTCCCATCCAGGGGGAGTTGAACTCCTGGTCGCTTCACGCTATGGAAACTGAGGATAAGCATCGGCCTGATGAGCCACGAGGCTCGGGTGTAAAAACCCAACAGACTTACCTTTTTGTGAAGCTGGCCGGGTACAAACGGAATAGGCAATTTTCCCACCAATGTCTCGAGGTGGTAGTGCAGTAGGAAACAGCTGGGGGTTCCTTGGACTGTAGAAGACTGGTTTCGGCAGGGAAACATGAAATGTGGATGGGATTTGGTACCAAGGTTGCAGTTGTAGTTTATAGGAGGCAGGATTAATGTGTTTAATAATCTTGAATGGACGAATGTACCTCAGACTCAGTTTCCTGGAAGGCAGGTGTAGACAGCCAGACCTGTTGCCGCGGCTGGTAGGTGGGATTAGGACGGTGGTGGCAATCTGCAAATTCTTTTTGATTTTGAACTGTTGTATTCGTAACATGTGCGGTCTCCCACAGCTGGCCACTTTGGTGAAATCGTTTGTCGACCACATGGGTTCTACTTCCCAGCGAAACGGGGGGGGGGCTGGTATCCTAAAACCCTTGTCCGTCCTGCTGACTTGTCCCTTACTGTGTTGTAACGGACACCCGAGACGGCTGCATTCTACACACCGCTTCCTCTAGAATATCCTGTGCATTATGCGCCTGGCAAACTGTAAGGGACTGTTTCTTTATTTGCAGCCCCCCTGCTTTCTTCTTCTGTGTTCTTTTAGCAGGTTACCATGCAACAGTAACACTATGTAGGCAGGAGGGCGGCTATGCTTTAGTTGCTTTATTGTTTAGTTGAGACGCTGGCGCTGTCTCACAGACTGTGTGCTTTGTAAGTGATGAGGTGGGCACTGCTGTGAGAGCTGGCATGTAACGTCATCACAGTTCCAGTAGAATGACAGCACACCCACTATGTACACCTAAAGACTCACAATGTAGAAAATAATGTTAATTATGACTGAAAATAATAACATACCTATGAACTAGAAGTACCTAGGAATTTATGTCGTGCCTCATTGTCAATGTTGGTCCCCAGATGTTGTTGCTAACTGCATTGCTATGATAAGCTGTAGTGTACAGCAGGGGTGGGCAAAATTTTTTAGCTTGCTGGCTGCAATGGGCTCTAAAATTTGACAGAGGGGCCAGGCCAGGAACATTTGTATAGAGTGTTTGGGACAGATATACTAAAGCGTTGTGTGTAGTGTGAAAACACATAGTACAGTAATCACACTCAAATGTCTCTCTCTCAAGCTCTCTCACACACACACAATACAGCAGTATTGTATACACATTAAATGTTTATTGTGGAGCTGCAGGCCACGCCCACAAGCAGGCCACCATTTTAAGACGTGGAATTCAAAGCGCATTCCCTGCTTGACAGATCGGAGGTCCAAACTCAACTTTAACCTGATTCCTTGAGGGATCGGAGGTCCACATTTATTAAACATTTCCTGAATTAAACAACTTACAAAAACGAAATAAAAAACTAAAGAGTTAAGCCTCCTTCTGTTTCTCTCTCTCACACAACACACTCGCGCGCACGTGTGCACGCACACACTCTCTGACAGAACAATTCTATTTAATTGTTTAAATGGATGGGATGTTGTATTTAAAGCGGAATTGAAGTACCTGTTTGAAAGATCACAGTTCCTGGTTCAATATTAACTTCCTTCCTTGTGAGATCGGAGATCTTTTGTCACGAAGCACTCTGCTCATGCTTCTTCTGCTTCAATATCGTGCTGAAATAATCGCCTCCGTCACCGTATTTCCGCTTTAAGGTCTTCTTCTGGTTCAATATCTTTCCAACTGTAGAGGGGTTTTGGTGATAACGAAATATAACGCTGCATGATCAATCTGAAAACAAGTCAACAGCCAACTCTCCTTGTGACAAACAGGAAGTATGGTACAGGAAGTTTGCTGCGTCATCCCTCCTAGCCAATGGGAGGCCAGCGGGACGGGATGTTGGGAGACAGCCAATGAGAGAGCAACTCGCGCATCGTGTGAAATTTTGATTGGTGCGTTTGAATTTTGAATGGCAGTTCTGGCGCTTTTCGTAAGAGGAGGTTGTTTTATTAAAATGTTTTTCATACCCGGGATTTTCCTACCCAGGGGGTTTTGTAAGTCAGGGGCCGACTGTACAACATAACCCTCATCCACGTCTTATGTTTGTCTCAATGAATATGCAGAATGTGGCATTTACAAACTATTTGGCACAATACTAGGAGACGAAAATGTAAATAGATTAAAATAACACACACACTGTGATCTATCAAACCTGCAGATTACATTTGGTTTTAATACGTTTTAATTAAAGGCACAAAGTTAAAGAAATCAACACTTATTTAAAAAAGATGAATGATATCACTTTCAACATTCAAAACATATTATTACCCAACAAAATACTCTCAATTTCAATCATTTCTGCTCTGCTCATTTTCTGTTCTGCTGCAGCATTTTGTTTCATAACACAGCAGAAAAATTCACCAATTTCAGTGGGAACAGTGTTGTTGGCCTCCATTGTTTGGCAGTGCATCAGTCTGGAGTTAGTTTTGTTGTGACAATTCTCAGGATAGATCTGAGGTGTTGATCAGTTACCTTGGATTTGTGATGGGCTCAAATGGCAACAGGAAAATGTAAGTAAAATAAAGAGTAATACACTACACTACAACAAAGGTCCACGAATGGTCAGTGTGCCATCTGGGGAAATGTGGGCATTGCAGGGACAAGATGAAATGAATGATTGATATCTGATTTTGAATTTTTTTTTAATTGGACACATTCGACAAGCCATATTAAAAAGCCTAACGGTACACGGCCCACAGGCCGTAGTTTTCTCATTTCTGGTGTACAGCATATTCAACGTATTATCAGGGTTGTGTAATAGGTGAGGAATATAAATGGCCTGTTTTTTAAAGACCCCTGACCATTCCAGCTATATGTGGTTATTCCACACACTGTTGAAACAAACATGGAGGCACACAGTTGGGGAGCTAGTATTTCACTTTCTCAAAACTAAAAGGACAAAATATAGTCAAGCCTGGTGCAGTGGTGTCCCGGTGGTAGGGTGCTTGATTACTGATCCCAAGGTCAGGGTTTCAAACCTCACTGTCAATGGTTGTCACTGTCCAGTGCAGCTAACTGTGTCATCAAAGGCCAGCAATGCCTCTCACTGTCCATGGTGAGAGGCAAGTGGCATGTAAACAAACCATTGCTGACTTTCTTCAAGAAAATATGCCCTATAATGACCTGGTGAGACCTTGTCCAGAGTCGCCAGAGATGGGCATCAGCTTCCCCGCAACCCTCATTATGATTCGGTGGTTCAGAAAATGAATGAATATTTAGCATCACAGTGCCCCTCCACACAAAGCAAGCTCTAGGAAGCCATGGAGGACAAGGCTGATGTAGAGGAACTCAAGTGTCCTGCACAGAGGCCAGACCCACCTTTAGGGTGAATTAGAATGTTGAATTCCGGGCCTCTTCACCAATGCCTCATCTCACTAATGCCCTTACAGCTGAATATATACAAACATCCACAACAAGAATCCAAAATAAAGTGCAAAGTATTTTAGAGTCGTCGAGGTTGCTATAAATGTTGATGTAGTGATCTGGTGTCCAAATATTTCTGGTCATAAAGTGTATCCCATGTCCGTTTCAGATTATTTTATCTCAGTTAGTATTTTATGTGGAAGACAGAAGACAAACAGAGGTTTGAATGAAAGTGTTTGAACTTTTTGTTTCCCTTGTTTGGCATTTGGAGTTAAAATAGCAGGGACCTGGCAGAACATTACAGACCTGAGACATGTAAATACTATCTAAGTTTATCTACTTAGTTTATTTATTTATTTATTTATTTGTACGCGTGTGTGTGTGTGTGTGTGTGTGTGTGTGTGTGTGTGTGTGTGTGTGTGTGTGTGTGTGTGTGTGTGTGTGTGTGTGTGTGTGTGTGAGAGACAAACTATGGAACATTTTAAATAAAACCCCTTAATAATACTTGTGCATGCTAAAACGTCGTACACATTGATGACTGGAAAACGTTTTTAACAGAACAAGGGCAAATTTTGGACGGGAGGACATTTCGGCTCGTTCTCACTTATTCAAAGAATTGTTTAAGGGGTTAAGACTTAGTTTTAGGCTCGCGTTTAGAATTAGGCGGCCCTGTGATTGACTGTTCAAGCTGTACCTCACCTTTGGCCAGTGTCGGCTGACATAGGCTTCATCATCCACATGACCCTAATAGGAGTAAGTGTTTTTGCAAATGAGTGATTGAGGGATGCATTAAAATTAAGTTTGAGTTAGGGATAGGGTGAGGGTTAGACATTTTGGTGCGATGGTTAAGGTTTGGTAAGTAACCTTACCTAAGTAAGTACAAGTGTGTATGTGTGTGTGTGTGTGTGTGTTATTATGCTGTCGTCAATATTCATATTATTCTGTCAACAAGACTTTGTGAATATCTCAGCTATAAATAATTTGTCAATCTAGTGACACGTTAGATAGATTCAATTATATTCTTCTAATCCATACCCAAACATCACAGTTGTGTAATATGTAGGGTAAGTGTTGGGTTTTTACACCCGAGCCTCATCAGGCCAGTGCTTATCCCCGGTTTCCATAGTGTGAAGTGACCAGGAGTTGAACTCCCCCTGGATGGGACACTAGTCCATCATAGGTTACCTTTCCAGTATATTTTTTACTGGTACCCATTTATACTGCTGGGTGAACAGAGGCACACTTGTGGTTGTAGACCTTGCCCAGGGTCTTAGCACAGTGAGGGTCTCAGTGGGATTTCGAACTCACAACCTCCCAATCGTGAGTGCAGCACCCTAACCACTACGCCACCGGCCCCACTGTGTAATATGTATGATTCATTAATTGAGTAGATAAAAATATTAACAGTCACGGAAACAGCAGTGCAGGTGTAGGTGTATGCAAAGCCAGTCTTTGGGCAGGCAGTGTTACACTTTAGGTAAATGATTTAAACAGTCGTGTGTTGTATTTTTTTGTGAATGCAGCAGATTAGTTTGCATTCTACTTAGTGTATTAGTCACGACTGTTCAGGAAGTGGTTTTGTTACAGGATGACTGAGAGGAGCGACAGTCACACACGTCTAGTATCAGTTTTGTGGTTGAAATGTTCCTGGTTATCTGTTGACAAAAGAATCAGAGTTGATTAAAAATGAATAAAAATTGTGAGTTAATATAAAAATATAATTGTACAATTAAATCAGGTAAGCATTAACAACATTGACTTAAATGTTTTTCAAAGGGCTCGATCTTATAGCAATTTTATCAAATGAAAGTAAATGACTCCAAAAATGTCTTACCTGTGAGTCAAGTCTTTTGCAACTGCAGATTAAACTGTCTCTGTCTGTTTGAGGAACGTCTGAGCTTTAATTATTTTGGCAGGTCTGTAGAGTGTCAGTAAGTCTTCACAGCTCTATATTTCTGCTGCGTTACTAAAATTTATGCTGTCAAGCCTTTCACCAGTTTTACTACTTTGCTGATGCTGCAAAGATTGTCTAAGGGCAAAAGGACAAACATTGCCAATTTCGTAATTGTGTGTAGCAGATGATTACACTTCTGCTTGTCAGAAAACCATTTCCTAATACTCAGGGATAATTTCTTTTCAGCCACTAACTCGCACAAATATGCTCCTTTTAATGGATTGTACCTTTCTAGTCATTGCTGCTGGTGGTTTAATTTTGAAACCGTTGCTTAATGTTGTGGAAAAGACTGTATATAATGTGAACAAAGTGTTCACAGAACGAATGGGTTTCTCATTGCTTAACAGAGCCATTCTTTGAGCCCAAATCTCACTGGGAATTACCATCAGAAGCATGCTTCATGATTCGGAGTGCCTCAAGTCTCAATGTTAAATTCTCACTTTTTTCAAAATATAAAAGTGGACTATTATATACAGATGCTTCCCAGCTTACGTTTTTGTTAGGTTCCGGATGGCCGAACATAAGGTGAAAAAATTGTAAGTTGTTACTGTATGTTCCAGTGACGTATGACGTTCATACTGTATACATCCATAAATACCATTACCATATCTCATAAAATACCCCTAAATCAATTATTATAAACATTGTAAAATAATATCAAATATATCAAATAATATCAATATTAATTTCAAATAAATTAAATTCAAGCAAAATAATTTCAAATAGAATAATTTTAATCAAATTCACTCATCAAATATCAAATACAGTAGAACCTTTAACATGCGCTGTGATGCGATCTTTCTGCTTGTAAATGGGTCGATGGTCAATGGGGCCATTTGGAAGAAATGTGCAACATTCACATGTTTTTCACCAGCATCGATTTTCTTGATAATAGCCATCTTGGTTTCTAACGAGATGGCTTGCCGCTTTTTCTGATTACCATTATCACTAGTAGGCTTACGCTTCTGACCAACCATCTTTGCTTAGGGTTACAAAAGTCCACAAAACAGTGTAAACACAAAGATAACAGAGACGACTTCTTAACACAAGGGTAACATGCAGTGAACTGGGAAGAAGGAGAGGCACGTTCAGTCTGTCGTTTGTAAACAATGGACGCAGCGTCATGCGGAAGTAGCGTATTACATCAGCGTACTACGTAGGTACGTCTCGTACTACAGAGAGCACGCTAAACTCAAAATTTGACTTTTTTTTTTTTTAAACATAAAATCGAAAAATACGTAAAACAAATGAAGTGGGGAGTGTCTGTAGAGGGAGACCTGTGGCTCAAAGATTGATCAATAATAAATTCAGGTTACAGCTAAAGAAAAGTACAGTTCCTAGGTGTAACTACAGAATTGGTAGGTCTTCCACTGTCATAGAGTCCTGAAGTTGTTATTATTATGTAAATACATTACAGTTTTTTTAAACATTAGCTAATGAATGTTTCTTTCATGTTGTAATAGTAAAATCAGTTCAGTATTCCTACTGGTTATTTCTGTGTAGATGTACTTGAACTGAAAAAAACTGGTTCAGCTGTTAAAGTTGAATAAACCCAGAATAATCCTTAACAATCTTAATGTTGTGTGTACATTCAAAACAGACAGAATAAATAATGAATATCCAAATAAATTTTAGCATCATGTTAAAAAAGTTAGTTAAATTTCTAAACCATGTTGTTGTTTTTTTTATGTCACTGAGGTAAAATATAAGGTTGATTTTTGTGCTAGAAATGTATATGGTATGTAAATGTATTACTTCTACGTTTATATTTTATGTTATCTTTATATAATATAATGACATTACCCCACAGTGCAGCTAACTGAGTTATCAAAGGCCGGCCATGTCTCTCACTGTCTGAGGTGAGATGCATGTAAAGGAACCATTGCTGACTTTCGTCAAGAGTAGCTGCATAGCCTTCAACACGTTTCTTTCCCGCGATGGCCTGGTGACTGTCCGGGGTGTACTGTGCCCTTCCTTGCCCAGAGTCCGATGAGATGGACGCCAGACTATAATTCCCTAATTAGGATTAAGCAGTTACAGAAAATAAACTCAACCGAACTGGTTCAGAAAACGAATGAATGACAATAGAATGAAAGTCATCATATTTCCAGTCCAGTTATGTACATTTAGGGCTGTAAAAAAGTGTATATTTTCTGTATTGAGATTTTTCAGGCACAAGTTTTGTCTTTATATTTGTTTATTGAATCAACATGAAAGTATTTTACATTTCTAATTATTTGTTTACAGCACATAACGAAATTATTTATAAAATTGTTTCTAGTTCAATCGAGAAAGCAGCAAATTACAAAGCATAAAACACAATGAAGGTTGCGAGGGTTTTCATGCAAAAATAACAAGAAAGTGTGACGGTCAAGGTCTCCACAAGAATTGTAAGTTTATGGCCCTGTTTACGTTTAATTGAGAAGAGTAACGGATTGTGCAGTTTGTTTCTGGAATTCGTTTCCTGATCTGGATGAAACACTTGCTATGTGCAAAACAGTCCATTTATGAGAGAGTATCATAGCAGCGGCGAATGGTGCTTTCGTGTTAGTATTACTGAGTTTAGCTCTGTTTTACTGATTGGTTCATGTTACGGGTCAGTTATTTTAAATAAATAAAAGAAAAGACAGGGACGAGAAAGGCGAGACTACAACGCATGTGAAGCAGCTGCATGAGCGTAAACCACATGACCAAAAATATGGACACTTAACCACCAAACCTGTATATTGCCACTATTCGAGAAATCATACAGTTTATTGGATCTAATAAAGGTCTAAATATGGACATTAGAATTCATAAGATCTACTCATACCATTATATTATGGTGTAGCTCATCAGCCTACATATTGATCTGGAAGTAACTGAAGTGTTGCTCTTATTCGTTTTGATCACTTGGCATGATGCATTTATGCAAAGATCTTGTAGGGGTTAGCATGGCTTTCACTAATTATAATATAGACTCATCAACCTTGTCACTGGTTTAATTTAGTTGTACATACACATGGTAGGCTCACTTCAAAACAGGTCTCAGGAACCACCTCGGGAACAGGTCTTTGCAGAACCGGTTTTGTACTGGTAGACAGGGGATCAATTCAGATTGGTTCAGTACTGATACTGATGCTGTGGTGTTACAGTGCCTAAATACTTTGAAATTTTGACTGGATTCAATGTGAGATTACTTTTTTAAGCAAAGGGTCATCACATGACATATTTTTTTATTTTTTTAATTTATTATTACTGTTTATTGCTCTTTATATACCAGTAGGTTTTAAGTTTTGGAAAAAAATTAATGTCATTATTTTTAAGGCATCTTTGCTCTGCAACTGAAAATGACTACATGAAGCACATAGTCTGAATGTGATAGGTGCATGATTTGGCACACCAACACACAACAACACTCCTCACATGTCCTGATAATTGACCAGACAGACATAATCAATAATAATTAAACAGAGAGACACGGGCATAAAAAATAGCTGCCTTGCCATACTATTCTCTGGCTGTGTCCCTTTTAACTCGCTATGCCTTTCCCACCATTTAACTCTGGTCTTAATAGGTTTACATGCTGTCGGAGGCATAGTTAGATTAGATACGTCTAAGCTTCTTAAGATGCACATTTTGGTGGCTAGCACTAACATGCACGCGCGGACACACACACACACACACACACACACACACACACACACACACACACACACACACACACACACACACACAGGACAATGGGTTACTTTGTCTGGATGAAGGAATTTGGCTGTTGATATTTAAGATTACAATCAAAGGGAGTCATAAGCAGATCCATGCATACGTTTCAAGAAATTGTAAGATATAACAGTAATAGTGATACACGGACACTGCCTCAATGTTCAATACACACACACACACACACACACACACACACACACACACACACACACACACACACACAACTTTCTTTTGTTCTTTGTTCAGCCTTCTTCACTGCTCTTACTGAAAGGGTTTTGCATATTTATATTGGCTTTGCAGCATGTATCGTTCTGTCGATAAATATGATATTTAAAGGGTACCTGTACTGAATGTGTATTATTAGCTCTTTAAAACAATGATATTTGACATCAGTGGTTCTGTCAGGCAACGGCAATCCTTGCTTCTTGTCGAGTACGGGCTAGTGCTGCCACACTACTATTACTATGAGGCGTGTAATCATCATTGGCCGTTTCAGCCTTGTTCGTGATGTATATTCATTGTTTTGTTTTATTGTCTGGGCTGTAGACAACACATTATCGGTCCATGCTGATCTGTGTCGCCAGGAAAATGGCGACGTGCACAGCATATGGTCGAACAAAGAACAAATGCAGACATCATGCGGAAAACATAACATAACATTGGCACAAGCCACACTCTGAAAACATTTCCTTTTGGACACAATTCAGTAGTCTGTAAAGACCACTCAAGGCCGACCTGCTATCAGTGCGACCTCCAGGCAGAACTATTTGGCACAAAGGTCAAGCTTTTATGTCTAAAACCAGACGTTTTTCCTACGGAATTCTTTCCTCAACAGTCAAATTACAGACAGTATCAGCTGCAGGAAGTTTCATCACCTAAAATGTCACTCGCTGCTTGTTTACTTGCACTGGATAATCAGCACAACAGTTCACAACACTTCCGGGGGAAAAAACAAATGTTTTGCATTGGTTCAGTCCCTGCTAGTAATCCACAGGGTAAAATTATACAGTAGAGTTCTTTTGATGGTCATTCCTTTTCTAAACCACTTAATCCTAATTAGAGTCAGTTTGCCAGGCCATTGCAGGGCAGAAACATGCTGAAGGCTATGCAGCCTACTTTTGATGAAAGTCAGCAATGGTTCTTTTACATGCCTCTCACCATAGACGGTGAGACCTTTTGGATCTTATTGGCTCATGGGACTCCCGAGGCAGCAAACAGGTACCTGCAGGCCAAGCGTGCTGCAGCCCGAGCTGTCGCCATTGCAAAATCTCGGGTGTGGGAGGAGTTCGGTGAGGGTGTGGAAAGTGACTTCAAAAAGATTCTAGACAACCAGATGGTTGACAGACAGCCTGAAGAGGGGTAAGCAGTAAGACTGGTGGGTGTGTTCTAATTATTCTGAAATCATCCCAGGAAAGTCTATGCAGGAGAACTGGAGAGAAGGATCGGATTGGTAGTTGAACCTCAGATTCATGAAGAACACCTGTCCTGGCTTTACCACTCTCTGACAGCCCTGTACATGCTACAGGATCCTGGAAGAGGCATGTGCGTTTGCACAATCTGTCCACATGTTTATTGAAGATTTAAAGACGGCTTTCAACTGCATCCCTTGTGCTATCATGTGTATTTTCCAGTGAGGGTTGGAGTCCACCAAGGCTGTCCTTTGCCCTGATTCTGTTCACCATTTTTATGAACAGAATTTCTAGGCACAGCCGAGGCATTGAAGGGTTCTGGTTTGGTAGTCATAGGATTTCGTCTCTGATTTTTCCAGGTGATTTTGTCTTTTTGGCTTCATCAAGCTAGGATCTCCAGCTCTCATTGGAGCAATTCACAGCTGAGTGCAAAGCAGCCAGGATGAGGATGATCACCTACAAGTTCGAGGCCATGGTTCTCAGCTGGAAAAGGATGGAAAGTACTCACCAGGTCTGGAATGAGATCCTGCCACAACTGGAGGAGTTTTCAGTATCTCGGGGTCTTGTTCATGAGTGAGGGAAGGATGAAGCGGTAGATTGACAGGTGGATCAGTGCAGCCTCCGCTGTAAAGCGGATCTTGTACCAGTTTGTCATAGTGAAGAGGAATCTGAGCCAGATGATTAAGCAGTCAATTTACCAGTCAATATATGTGCCAAAATTCCTCTATTGTATAGAGCTTTGGCTAGTGAGTGAAAGAACAAGATCGTGGATGCAAGCGGCTGAAATAAGCTTCCTTCGCAGAGTGGTAGGGCTCTCCCTTAGATATAGGGTGAGATGCACTGCCATCTGGGCAGAGCCCAGAGTAGAACCACTGCTCCTCCGCGTGGAGACGAGCCAGTTGAGGTGGTTCGGGCATCTGGCTAGAATGCCCATCAAACGGCGACCTCGTGTGCAGTTTCAGGCAAATCCAACCAGGAAGAGACCCTGGGTCAACCTAGAACACGCTGGAAAGGCTATGCAGCTCAGCTGGTCTGGAAATGTCTTGGTGTCCCCTAGGAAGAGCTGGAGGAAGTGGATGGGGAGAGTAATGTTTGGACCTCAATGCTTAGGCTGCTGTCCCCACGACCCAAGTCCGGATTAAGCGGAAGAGATAATGATAATAACGTACATTAATATTGTATCAGTGTGTGATTTGTCTTACAGCACGATCTGCTGTTTGAGCTGTACGATTATGGAAAATTAAACATTTGAGTCATTTTATAATTTATACTAATGTTTAATTTTCTATAAAAGTGTTAATTTTCTATAAAGGTTTTTATTTCTAATAAAAAGCAATAAGGTAAATGGAAGCGATATATTTAACCAATTGTAGGGAAAATGATTTAGAGTTAATATGAAAAATCACAGAGAATCTGGAGGCCAAAGTAGCTACAGCTAAAAAGAAAGCCTTCACAGGATTGAAATGAAGATTGTGTTTGGGCGCAGAGAGAGAGAGAGAGAGAGAGAGAGAGAGAGAGAGAGAGAGAGAGAGAGAGAGTGAGCGAGCGAGAGAGAGAGTGAGCGAGCGAGAGTGAGAGTGAGCGAGCGAGCGAGAGAGAGAGAGAGTGAGAGAGTGTGTGTGTGTGTGTGTGTGTGTGTGTGTGTGTGTGTGTGTGTGTGTGTGTGTGTGTGTGTGTGTGTGTGTGCATGAGAGAGAGAGTGTGAGAGGGAGAGTGGTGCTGAATATTTGATGATGTCTAACAGGTGGTGATGAGGCACATACAGGTCTGTGTGCTGTATTAATCTTTTTGCTTCATCTTGCTGCACAATATAATTAAAATATGGATCTGAAGTGAGTTCTGTGTTAAATATGCATGGGTTCCACCGAGGATGTGTTTCACTTCTAATCATCAAACATCTCCATATGTATACACTACCTTTCCCTACATGTGGTAGGTACACATATTGGGTGGCACGGTGGTGTAGTGGTTAGTATGTTCGTCTCACAGAAAGAAGGTCCCAAGTTTGAGTCATGGACTCAGATATTACTGTATGGAGTTTGTATGCTCTCGCTGTGCATGCATGGGTTTCCTCTGGGTTTCCTCCCACAGACCAAGCACATGCACATTTAGCTCATACCATTGGCCGTTCCAAACTGCCCTTACGCATGTGAGTGTAAATGGTTGTATAAGTTGGCCCTGTGATGGTCTGACTGAATGAGCTGTTCAGGGTGTTGTATTGTGTGGTGTAATGTATTAATTGTCTTCTTAAGTGAATGAGTGACAAACTGAATGAGGGTTATACATGTGGCTAGAGGCTCTGTATTTTTGTGCCTATGTTTATCCATGTGCTGTAGTAGGGATGTGTTTAAAAATAATCCATCATGCTCTGGTGCTCCAGGTTGTTATTTGTAGGTTGTCCAGTATGAGGCAGTTCTGTAGTGGGCAAAACAAACACAAAGGCCTTTAAAGTAATTGTTTAATGTATTCATTCTCATATTCATCAGTATTTGCTTAGATACTATGAGGATCATGTTTTGATAATACATGGCATATCACTGTGTGTGTGTGTGTGTGTGTGTGTGTGTGTGTGTGTGTGTGTGTGTGTGTGTGTGTGTGTGTGTGTGTGTGCACGCGTGTGTGACTGTGTCTTTGAGTGTGTGTGTGTGTGTGTGTGTGTGTGTATATACGTGTGTGTGTGCGCGCCACGGCTACTGATGGAAAAAGCTGACCCATGTCCCAGTCACTGTGAGTGTTATGGGCTTTGGAGAGCTTGGCAGTGTGATGGAGTTGTTTTCCATCGTCTGTTTTCACTTCACAGTCTGAATATGACCTCCAGTCAGTAGAAAAAAGGTGCAAACAAAAAAGACTGACAAACAAATACATAATTTAGTTAACCATTTAGCTTGCAGCTTTACAGTTGGCAGTGGATGAAACTGAAGGAGTTCCGATATATTCCAGCACCAACAATAGATGGCAGTGTTTAGAGACTCAAACGTGAACATTCGTGCTACATTCAGAATACAGAGATGTAAACAAACACAGTCAGCTATGTGTGTGAATCAATTACTGGCCCAATCTTAGACTTACACCTCTAAATGATTGCCCATCAACTGGAAAAAATCATAAAGGATTTTTATTTTTGCACTTTAATTGTGGTCAACTGTTAATTTCAACTTGAAAAAAGTACTTGGATTATCTGATTGGCTGTTTGGTTATTCAGCTCTGTATCTAATGGTCTGTATCATTTTCCAGATTATTATCTGATTGACTGTTCAGTGAAATATCTTGTTGTCAGTGGATGTCATTGTTGGATTGGCTAGGATTAAGCAGTTCAGAAAATGAATGAATGTTTGATTTACAGTTGGGTTCAATGTCTTGTTGTCCGATTGGATGTTTGGTTTACAAATTTGTCTACTGTTCTCTGAACTGTGTCTACAGCTTACTGGAGCTGCATTGTATGTAGTTGATACCCCTATTTCACTGGAGCACGGTAGACTTACGGAAGCAAAAATGTTGTCATCCGCAAACGTTCCGCAATTATTCCCTCATCTTCCGTGTCATTCCGTGTGATTCCGTAGTTATACCTCAAGTCTTCCTCCCCTGCCAGAAGAATACGGAAGTGGATGAGCATGTTCAAATGCACGTTCTTGGAAGAAAAATTCCATGAGTGTTCTGTGGGATCACTTTGGCGTACTTTGCCATACCTGTTCCGCACATGCTGTGAATGTTTCGAGAGTGTAAGAATTTCCACTTTTCTGTAGGATTTTCACATTTTCCGTGTGAAAATGCCGAAGCTTTTCCGTAGACTGTGTTCCGCGCCTTTCCGCTACACGATCTTTGCATGCCATAGTCCAGTGAAATGGGGGTATAAGAATTTCCACTTTTCCGTAGGATTTTCACCCATTTTCTGTGTAAAAATGCCGAAGCTCTTCCGTAGACTGCCTTCCGCGCCTTTCCGCTACGATCCTTGCATGATGTAGTCCAGTGAAATGGAGGTTTGAATGACAAAGTTGAGTTAATTGTATATATCATTTGGCAGATGCCCTTATCCAGAGTGACTTACATTTGTCCTTTTTTTGAGCAACTGGGCTCAGAATCGAGCAGTTGAGAGTAAAGGGCCTTTGATCATGAGCCCAACAGTGGCAGCTTGGTGGTACTGGGGCTTGAACTGGGCCTCAATTTTCACATCAGTAAGTGAGATCCTTAACCACTGAACCACCACTGCCCTGGTTGGTTGTTTCATTAACTGCCTCTGGTTGCTTGTGGAATTGGTGGAACTGGCTGATAGATTAGACTCAGTAATGCTTTTTCAGATGTACTGACACCCTGCACTGTTTTTTTTCAATCTTCATACAGTGGTTGTGTATGATTTGTTTGTCTCGTTCTGTTGATATTCACTGGAAACCTTTATGATGTCTGCGTCATTCTGCACGTGCAGTATATTGGCTCATACTCTTCAAGGTTCTAGATTCCTCACATCAATGCATGATTTGTAGCGGCCTTGATGAAACCCTTTTTAAATAGCCTATGTGAAGAGCTCAAAATGAAACAACCCTCCTAAACCAAGCCATTTCACACACTGAATGAAGCATAGATTTTCAAAGAATACATAATGTCTTGTCGTGGGGCAGTGGTGGTCTAGTGGTATAGGGCGCTGGATCGCTGATCCAAAGGTTGGGGGCTCGAGTCCCACTCTCCACAAGGTTGTCACTGCCCCCCCCCCCCCCCCCCCCAGTGCAGCTAACTGGGTTATCAAAGGCGGGCCATGTCTGTCACTGTCTATGGTGAGAGGCATGTAAAAGAACCATTGCTGACTTTCGTAAAGAGTAGCTGCAAAGTCGTCAGCGTGTTTCTGTCCCTTGCTAAAAGGGTTGTGACAGGAAGGGCATCCGATGTAAAAACCTCTGCCAAATCAAATGTGCGAATCAGATGATTCGCTGTGGAGACTCCCGAGTAAAAGGGAAAAAGCCGAAAGGAAGACAGACAGACATAATGTCTTGTTGTGTCTCTCCCCCAGTGCAGCTAACTGTGTTATCAAAGGCCAGCCATGTCTCTCACTGCCGATGGTGAAAGGCTGTAAAAGAACCATTGGTGACTGTCATCAAGAGTAGGGTACGTAGCCGTCAGGCTGTTTCTGCCCTGTGATGGCCACTGTGATGGCCAGGGTGTACTCTGTCCTCGCCCAGAGTCAGGTGAGATGGGCACCAGCCTTCCGGTGACCCTAATTAGGATTAAGCGGTTCAGAAAATGAATGAATGAGGACATAATGTTTTGTCGGAGATTTGCTTGAGTGTGGTGTGAGGTTTCAAAAAGGTGAACCTGAGTTCTACAGCCTTTAGCTCACAATAGCAGACCCCCTCAGGCCCACAATTCCACTCACACACTTCCGATAATGACTCTCTCCATGGGGTGTACAGTCTACACATAGCAGGCTTTCAATCTGCTTTGTATTCCACTGGATGAAAGTTGCGAGTTTTAACACTAAAACATTTATGACCTTCAGCACAGCTGCAGGCGTGCAGTGGATTAGAAAATATTTATACTGAATAGATTGATGTCTGAATCGAAAGAGAAGGTTGAGGTATATGGAGTGTGTCATATGGACACATTTGTCTCTGAGTGCACAAAGGAAAGAATTCATACCATTCCTGAACCACAGGAAGGACTAAGTGCTATGCTCTGTTTTATTAGCCTTAACAGTGTTCGTGTAGGGCTGAGTGCGAGGTGATTGTGTTGTGTGTACAGAGGAGGAGCTGAGGAAGTTGCGGGAGGAGACCAATGTGGAGACGATGAAGCAGGAACTGGAGAAGGAACGCTTAAGAAGACTGGACTTAGAGCAAAAGATGAATGATGTGTTGAAAGCCAGGTGAGTATAGAACACAGGTAAATTCACATGGTGGACAATAAATCCATTATTAGTAGCATGAAATTAAAAACGTGTCATTCTGTGTGTGCATGATCATCAGAATCAGTCAGATAATCGTCCATCGAAACAGAATGATTTTTGTACCTCTTCTAATGGGCTTTCGATTTTTATTACATCTCTTGTTATAATATCGACCAATAACACAGTGTTACCTCCTACTTTGCCACCTTCAGCTAACATCATACAAAAAGCAGAGGCGCTTTCACTTTGAAATATTTCACATTACTGTATGTGAAAATAGGCTTTCATCGTTTTGGCATTTGAAAATTCAGATAATGTTATCTGTGATTGCATTTAATTAGCACCTTAATTTGTAAATTAGCTAATAGATGAACACTTGAAAATATTACACAGCTAGTTCTCATTACCCCCAGTGCAGCTAACTGGGTTATCAAAGGCAGGCCATGTCTCTCACTGTCTATGGTGAGAGGCATGTAAAAGAACCATTGCAGACTTTCGTAAAGAGTAACTGCAAAGCCGTCAGCGTGTTTCTATGACCTGGAGAGGGATGGGCTCCGCCAGGCCAAATCAGCCCAAGTCTCGCCATGAAGGCGCCCCAACGACATGTTACAGGATAAGTGAAGTGAGTGAGTTCTCATTAGGATCACACTGCTGTGATCAGTCTGTATGTGCGTGTATCTGTGCATCCACATCCTTGTCCAACTTATAACTTCCAATTCGTCAGCAGCACCTGCCTCAAACTTGGTGGATATTTCTAAAGTGGTAAGGCACCGTGGCACTTACTGCCATATCACTGAGACCTTGACCTCTGAACCCATTCAAAGAAAAATGTTTGTCCGGGCCATATTTCCTATATAGTTAGCTTCACATGTTACCAAACTAGGTATATTTATACATCTTTGGAAGAGGAAGTGTCACGTACCCATATTTAGTCACTGTGACCTTTGACCCTACTTAAATGAAAATGCTTTTTCAGGCTGTATTTCCTATGCCTACTCCTACATATACACACTAGGTATACTTATACATCTCGGGACGAGGAAGTGTCATACGCTAACATTAGGACACTCTGACCTTGACCTTTGACCCCACCTTAGAGGAAATGCTTGTCTGGGTGATAGTTCCTGTATGCCTGGCCTCATATATACAAAAATTGGCAGACTTATAAATCTTGGCATGGTGGGTGTCATGAACCAACAGTAGGTCAGTCTGACCTTAAAACTTTGGTCTGACCTTATTTGAAAAAAAACAAGCTTGTACTGTATGCTCTCAACACTGATGCAATATATATATGAATAAATAACCACTGTTCAGTCAGCAGCCTTGGCCAAAATTAACTCACCTGTTCAGTGTTTTTAAGTGAAGCTCACTTTATTCAACAAATTAAAAAATCTGCGAAATCTGTGGCTGTTGGCTCTGAAACCACAAGGTCTATATTTTAAAGTATTTTACATGGAATAAAATATTCAACGCTGTAGTTTGGCCCAGTTTTTCAGTGCTCTTATAGAAACAAATGTATCAGATTGTACTTTTCCTTGGCTCTGTGACCTTGACTTACATCAAGGCAATATATCTTTAAATGTCTAAAAACAGTCCTTAAGGACTGTTGATGCACTTTGGAAGATTTACTCTAAAAGCTTGAGTTTACCACATATACCTTCCAACATAAAAGATACCATAGGATACGTACGAAAGCCACAAACATTGCATCAATGTGCCATCATATTGATAAGGATCAGTACAGTTTTATACCTTTACGTTGGCGGGTGTGCACTTTGTGATGGGAAGAGTCATGTTACTTTTGCCCCG